>CM021104.1:458572401-458644813 GCA_007115665.2 Sequoiadendron giganteum | reverse complement strand
TGTTCTTTTTGTCTCCATTATTTGCATTGTCCACTGTACCATTACCTTCTGCAACCTCCCTCAAGCCTACACTTGTACTTTTCATTTTCCCCTCAACATAAACCTATGTCCTCTTGTTCACTTTATCACCAATATTTTTACTAGCAACTTTCAACTATCTGCTCAACCCTTTGTTTGCTGCTATAGGACACATGATAGTCCCAATCAACACTCCATCATCGATTTCCTGCCTTTCCAAAGGCCTCCCACTCTTATACTGCTTTTTACTGACCTGAAACATCATTCCACATTCTTTCCTTTTCCACACCAAAACATTATTTTTCCTTTATGTCTTCGCATTCCCTTCATCCTTCCTATTCTTTGTCCTAACTGTATCAGACTTAGACATGGCTATAGACTTCATGCTTTCACCTTCCTCTTTTCTCACATATTATTTTCTTCCCATCATTATGACCTCACCTTGCTCACTTACCTCTTCAACCAATGGAGTTAGAACAAATGTCTACCCATTCTTCTCAATGTGATATGTGTTTTGTCTCCCATGGTAAGTTGTAGGCCTGCCAAATTTCTAGGGTCTCCCAAGCAAAACATGGCAACAACTCATAGGTAGAATTTTACACACAAATTTGTCTTTATAGGGACCAATTTGAAACTCCACAGTAGCTTTTTCATTCACCAACATGGTTTGTTTTTCACTAACCCAAGACACTTTGTATGTTTTTTTTTAGGTACCCTTTCCAAATACAATTTTTCAACCATATCACTAGAGACCATATTGTTAGCACATCTAGAATCCACAATTACTTTGCATACCTTAGTTTTGCATCTACACATTGTCCTAAATAGGGATCTTCTCTGAATTTGTACTCTCTCCATGGATTTCTTCAAGGTTTTCTTTCTCATCATCAACATTTCACCAACTTCAAGAGTAGCGTGAAGAGTATTGGAGTTTGAGCTTCCAGCTTCATCTTCATAAGCAATTTGGGCTCTCCTATTAGGTTTCCTTTCTCTACCACTTGAGGTGGTTCCAATCTTCTCTAGACACTTGAAGAAAGGGTGACCAAACTCACCACACTTATAACACCTTCCTGAAAACTCATTATAATCCCTTCTTTGCCTAAAGCTTGTTCTTCCACCTCTCCACCCACTTCTTGATTCAGGTGCTTGTTCTTTGCTCTTATCAACATCTTCAAGATCTTCTTTGGTCTGTCTTGGTGTTGAAAATGTACCTCTTTCCCTAGATGTATTTACTCTTCCTCTTGTTTCCTTCTCTTGTATCCTCTTGAGTTTTTCTTCTATTCTAATTGCCATTTGAAAACATTGTTCCACAGTTTTTGGTGCCAACAAACTGATTTCATCTTGAATTTTATATCTTAGGCCATTGAGATATCTAGCTACTCTTTCTTCCTCATCCTCCTCATTCTTAGTTCTTCTACTTAGCCTATAGAATTCTTTAGTATATGTTTGCACATCTTGTTCTTTTTGCCTAAGATTTTGTAATCTTTTAAGTAACTAAACCTTATAATCACAAGGAAGGAACTTACCTTTCATTTTTTCCTTCATTCTCTCCCATGAAGTAATCTTGTTCTTTCCCTTTATCTCCCTTTCATCTTGCACAAAGTCCCACCACAACAAAGCATGTCCTTTCAATTTAGTTTTGGCCTTCTTAACTTTGTATTCTTCATCAATCTCCTCACTGTCAAAATAGTTCTCCAAAGCCCCTATCCAATCTAAGATCTCTTCTCCATCTAGTTTTCCCCCATACATAGGAACATCCATTTTTTGTGTCCATCTTTCTTCATAGCCTTCAAAAGCTTCATCATCCTCACATCATCTAGATCCATCTCTTCCTCTTCACTGGAAATCTCTTCTTCTTCGGTATCACTCTCATCCATATCTACTCCAACCTTTGATTTAATGCAACCATCTCTCTTCTCAAGGCTTCTATTTGTCTAGCCTGCTCATCCATCTTTCTTGCAACTAAGCTTCCTTTTGGAGGCATCTTGACAGTAGTGCCTCTTCACCTTCTAACCTGCAAAAACCAACCAAATCACCAACAAGTGATCTAATAACTAGGCTCTGATACCACCTGATGCAAGAAAGGTGGGTCAAAGACTCTCTTCAACTTTAAAATGACCAACTCAATAAGAAAACATTTTTTTACAACAAAAAACTCTCAACTTGATACACAAACTCTCCTTAAGGCTTTTAGCCCTCAACAACCAAACAATTGGGATATAATTTAGAGAAGGTTGTATAGTGGCCTATCAAACTCCACAAAGGTTCACTATAGACTCTTAAACAACATATCAAAAGATCCCATAGGGTTTCTTTGACTCAACATCATGAACCAATAACCTGCCCTACTCCAACCCTAGTCAATTAGCCCTAATTTACAAAGGAAGTCCCTTTCAATCACTTGAAAAAAATATACAACCCTTGAAAGTCATGAATTGTGACACATAACTTCATAATCACTCACCTATTTGCAGATTTAGACCATCTAATATGCTACACTAAAAAAACCCTCCTTTCACACACAAAACACAAGGGTTTATTCAATCTCCATATATCCAGGCTTCCCAATCTAATTCAAAACATCAACAGTCTCCAAATACCCTTCACATGCTCACAAATACATTAGATATACCATTCCATCACTGTTTTGTCAAAACCCGATATAAACACCTTCATTTCACATAGGAAACACCATTACTCTGCCCTAGGGCTTGACTCCAAATCACACAACTCGCTTTACTTTCCCACCAAATAGTGTATACACCTAACCTAACATCATACCATACCTTTCCACTGAGAAACATACCATAACAATAGGTGGGAACGCTTATCTCATTGTTTACTCCTCAAATAGAGCCTTCACTAGTTTTTACTAGTCAGTCACAGAGAATGAACAAAAATCTCTCACAAAGCTTGATATTAGATCCTCATAATTGATGCAATGGATTACTAACACATGCTATTAAACTATGAAATGAATTTCAAAGCATCTACAAGACTGTACAGGCCGTACAAACTGAATAAAGTCCAAAAAACATGGAAATTAATAGAGAAAGCATTGTATTTTTATTGAATTTGATTTCAAAACTTCATCAACAACCTTTTTTCAAGCCCTTGGAGTATTTTTATACATTTTCCAATTAGTTTTTACCTACCAAACAACTATACCACCTTTTCAAATCCCCGACCCTTCATATTCCCTATTTGTTGCAATTGACAATTTTGAACTTAACAACATAATATCTTTTGTGCAAATTTTACTAATGTAACCCCCAAGACACAAAACCTCCTAAGATCCATCAAATTGTTTTATTTAACATTCAAAATGATCATTGCAACCTTATTTAGACAAAAACTAGAGCCTACTTGGTATGAACTTAAATTGACTAAAGTTGTTTAATGGTGCTCCTGCACCACATCCAGGGTGTAAGAGCAATCTTGCATAACCCAAAAAATATATGTTGTTTCTTCTCAATAAGGGCTAAATTTGGCAGGGTTACTATTTTTAGTAAGTTTGCATTTATGCACGATTGGACACAAAATATTACACAAACCTCTAGAATGGTAAATTGAAGCCAATGACAAAGAAATCACTTCAATACCATTTATCATTTAAGAGATTAAAATTTTAATTTTTGAAAATCCTATTAAAATCTTCAAAGTCAATTTTGAGGCACCTAGAGGCTCTGTATGGGCTTGAAAATTGGTGGAAAATGAAAGTAGTCAGCCTCTAGGCCCTCTAGGCCCTATTTTCTAGCAAAACATTTCTCAAGAGCTTTCTGAAAAAGGTATTATAATAGAAAATTCGACAGTCTGATCAAAATTTATGACCTCGCGAAGTTGTACTACCAAAATTATTAAAATTTCAAAATATCTTCTTGAGGAAGTTACACTTTCCAGAAGATTCTAGGGTGGTTACACCTTCCAAATAAAGGATGTGAAAGGGCGCTATAGAAAGCAGGCCAGAGTAGCGTAGATGGTGGCTCTAATTTGCAGATTTATGTAACTAGAAATCCCATGTGATGGCAAACATAATGTTGTAATTTCATAATTTATTTCAGTGATAATAGAAAATATTTGCTTCCTTCTTGTATTTTGTTTGTGCCTCTATTTTTTGTTTTTGTGAGTTTCATATTGTAAGGGGGGTACCCTTCATCAATTGATTTTCTATTGAATTTTGGAAACTAATATTTTGATCATTTTGGAAAATTATTTTTGATAGTCAAAAGCATTATTTTGTATTTCAAAAGTGTCATTGTATTTTGTAATTGTGTCGAGATATATATTAGATGCAAAAAAAATTGTCAAATATGTCACTATGGATATCAAAGGTGCTACATTGCATTTTTTAGATGTGGATAAATATGTCAAAAGTTCCAATGTACGTTAAGATCATCATTGTGTTTATCAAAGGTGACAATCTATTTCAAAATTGCCAATGTGCAGAGACTAGGGTTTTAAACTGATAGAGTGTATTTTTATCAAATGCATCAATTTATTCAAAAGTGTCAATCTTTAGATCAAATGAATTGTTGTGTTTTAGAAAATGCATCAAAATTTTTAATTAGAAGTGCTACAATATTATCAAAAGTGTCATGTTGTGATAGAAATTATGTCACTGTAACCTCTGATGCATAATTATGAGATTAAACCTAAAAATTTCTTTAGGGTTTGAATGATTTGACTAATTTAAAGACTGATTTCAACCCGTTTTCATTGGAAAGAGATAAAAAACAATAAATAATAATATTGTGATTGTTGATTTATTGTGTAGGTGATGAATTATGCTTATAGGTTTATTTTATTACAAACCTCAAATCCTAGATTGATTTTCTATGGAATTTTGGAAACTAATCTTGTAACACTTCTAATTAAATTTTGATGCATTTTCTAAAACACAACAATAAAAAAAATGGTGTGTTGTGTTCATGGGTCTTTATAAGAAAAACACTCCAAGAATTAAAGCCTAATTAGTATAAAAGGTGTATTGACTTAATGTAGGCCCACCTATCAAAGTGTGATACTTCAAATGAATGAGTAACTAGGGTATGAAAAGGTCATGTACCACCTTTACACCCCTTACCTTGGAAGGACAAGGTCCTAATAAGGAATAACTATTACCTCAATAAGAGAAGATTACATGGTGAATAACTTCGAGCATGATACTATAACCTACACCACATTAAACCAAAAATCGAAGTTTTTAAAGGCTTCTAAAAAATGGATTGTAGTGGTTTTGTGAACAGTGAGCTCATCAAAGGGTCCCTGAGATGAGGGGGTATCCCCTCTTCTCATCACCTTTATGTGTCTTGGTGGATTGAGGATCATGAGGCTTGGCTTTTACAATGTTGGCCACACCTTGAGGTATAAATTTCATTCTCCCCCTTTATATACCTTGTCGGTAAACATGGTTGAGGTCATCCTTGAGGTGATGAAATCCCCAAGAAGTCCTCCTACTGAATTAAAAAGAAGATACTAATGGTTTTTATTCTCAAGATCACATGTAGCACGAGAGAATAAAATATTCTACTAGTACTCCTTGCGTATGCATAACATGTGCAAGCTAATTGTTTTTTTAATCTCAAATCATAGTATGATTGTTCTCCCCCTTTATATACCTCGTCGGTAAACATGGTTGAGGTCATCCTTGAGGTGATGAAATCCCCAAGAAGTCCTACTGAATTAAAAAGAAGATACTAGTGGTTTTTATTCTCAAGATCACATGTAGCATGAGAGAAGAAAATACTTTGCTAGTACTCCTTGGATATGCATAACATGTGCAAGCTAATAGTTTTTTTAATCTCAAATAATAGTATGATTGGTAATTCATGATTCTAATTACCAATCAGAGTATGATTGTTTTTTCACAATTCTTAACAATGAAAAACATGATGTGTGGTGTTCATGGGTCTTTATAATAAAAAACACTCCAAGAAGTAAAGCCTAATTAGTATAAAAGGTGTATTGACTTAGTGTAGGCACACCTATCGAAGTGTAATACCTTCAAATGAATGAGTAAATAGGGTATGAAAAGGTCATGTACCACCTTTACACCCCTTACCTTGGAAGGACAAGGTCATAACAAGGAATAACTATTACCTCAATAAGAGAAGAGTACATGGTTAGTAACTTTGAGCATGATACTATACCCTACACCACACTAAACCAATTATCAAAGGTTTTAAAGGATTCTAAAAAAAATGGATTGTAGTGGTTTCATGAATAGTGAGCTCATAAAAGGATCCCCGAGATGAGGAGGATATCCCCTCTTCTCATCACTTATACACATCTGGTGGACTGACGATCATGAGGCTTGGATTTTACAATGTTGGCCACACCTTAAGGTACAAATTTCATTCTCACCCTTTATATACCTCATCAGTAAACATGGTTGAGGTCATCCTTGAGGTGATGAAATCCCTAAGAAGAGCTCATACTGAATTAAAAATAAGATACTCATGTATTTTTATTCTCAAGATCACATGTAGCACGAGAGAAGAAAATACTTTTCTAGTACTCCTTGGGTATGTATAAAATTTGAAAGCTAATAGTTTTTTATCTCCAATCATAGTATGATTGATAATTCATTATTCTAGTTACCAATCATAGTATGATTGGTATTTCACAAGTCTTAACAATGAAAAAAATGATGTGTAGTGTTCATGGGTCTTTATAATAAAAACACTCCAAGAAGTAAAGCCCAATTAGTATAAAAGGTGTATTGACTTAGTGTAGGCCCACCTATTGAAGTGTAATACCTTAAAATGAATGAGTAACTAGGGTATGCAAATTTCATGTACCACCTTTACACCCCCTACCTTGGAAGGACAAGATCCTAACAAGGAATAACTATTACCTTAGTAAAAGAAGAGTACATGGTGAGTAACTTTGAGCATGATACTATAACCTAGACTACACTAAACCAATGACCAAAAGTATTGAAGGCTTCTAAAAAAATGGTTTGTAGTGGATTCGTGAATAGTGAGCTCATCAAAGGATCCCTAAGATGAGGGGGGTATCCCTTCTTCTCATCACCTATACATGTCTTGGTGGATTGAGGATCACGAGACTTGTCTTTTACAACGTTGGCCACACCTTGAGGTAAAAAATTTATTCTCCCCCTTTATATACCTCATCGGTAAACATGGTTGAGGTCATCATTGAGGTGATGATATCCCCAAGAAGACCTCTGACTAAATTAAAAAGAAGATACTAGTGTTTTTTATTCTCAAGATCACATGTAGCACGAGAGAAGAAAAAAAATTGCTAGTACTCCTTGGGTATGCATAACATGTACAATCTAATAGTATTTTTGATCTCCAATCATAGTATGATTGGTAATTCATGAGTCGAATTACCAATCATAGTATGATTGGTATTTCACAAGTCTTAATAGTGAAAAACATGATGTGTGGCATTCATGGGTCTTTATAATAAAAACACTCCAAGAAGTAAATCTTGATTATTATAAAAGGTGTATTGACTTAGTGTAGGCCCACCTATCAAAGTTTAATACCTTCAAAAGAACAAGTAAATAAGGTATGCAAAGGTCGTGTACCACCTTTACACCCCTTACCTTGGAAGGACAAGGTCCTAACAAGGAATAAATATTACCTCAATAAGAGAAGAGTACATGGTGAGTAACTTCAAGCATGATACTATACCCTACACCACACTGAACCAACAATCGAAGGTTTTAAAGGCTTCAAAAAAAATGGATTGTAGTAGTTTCGTGAATAGTGATCTCATCAAAGGATCTCGAGATGAGGGGGGTATCCCCTCTTCTCATCACCTATACATGTCTTGGTGGATTGAGGATCATGAGGCTTGGCTTTTACAATGTTGGCCACACCTTGAGGTACAAATTTTGTTCTCCCCCTTTATATACCTCATCAGTAAACATTGTTAAGGTCATCCTTAAGGTGATGAAATTCCCAAGCAGACCTCCTACTGAATTAAAAAAAAAGATACTAGTGTTTTTTATTCTCAACATCACATGTAGCACGAGAGAAGAAAATAATTTTCTAGTACTCCTTGGATATGCATAACATGTGCAAGCTAATAGCTTTTTTGATCTCCAATAAATAGTATGATTGGTAATTCATGAGTCTAATTACCAATCATAGTATGATTGGTATTTCATGAGTCTTAACAATGAAAAAAATGATGTGTGGAATTCATGGGTCTTTATAATAAAAACACTCCAAGAAGTAAATCATAACTAGTATAAAAGGTATATTGACTTAGTGTAGGCCCACCTATCGAAGTGTAATACATTCAAATGAATGAGTAGCTAGGTTATGCAAAGGTCATGTACCACCTTTCCACCCCTTACCTTGGAAGGAAAAGGTCCTAAGGAGGAATAACTATTACCTTAATAAGAGAAGAGTACATGATGAGTAACTTCGAGCATGATACAATACCTTGCACCACACTAAACCAACGACCGAAGGTTTTCAAGGATTCTAAAAAATTGGATTGTAGTGGTTTCATGAACAATGAGCTCATCAAAGGATCCCTGAGATGAGGGGGATATCCCCTATTCTCATCACCTATACACATCTTGGTGGATTGAGGATCACGAGGCTTGACTTTTACAATGTTGGCCATGCCTTGAGGTACAAATTTCGTTCTTCCCCTTTATATACCTCATTAGTAAACATGGTTGAGGCCATCCTTGAGGTGATGAAATCCCCAAGAAAACCTCCTACTGAATTAAAAATAAGATACTAGTGTTTTTTATTCTCAAGATCACATGTAGCACGAGAGAAGAAAATACTTTACTAGTACTCCTTGGGTATGCATAACATGTGAAATCTAATATTTTTTTTTATCTCCAATAGAGTATGATTGTTAATTCATTAGTTTAATTACCAATCATAGTATGATTGGTATTTCATAAGTCCTAACAATGAAAAACATGATGTGTGGCGTTCATGGGTCTTTATAATAAAAACACTCCAATAAGTAAATTCTGATTACTATAAAAGGTGTATTGACTTAGTGTAGGCACACCTATTGAAGTGTAATACCTTCAAATGAATGATTAGATAGGGTATGCAAAGGTCATGTACCACCTTTACACCCCTTACCTTGGAAGGACAAGGCCCTAACAATGAATAACTATTACCTCAATAAGAGAAGAGTACATGGTGAGTAACTTCGAGCATTATACAATACCCTACACCACACTAAACCAATGATTGAAGGTCTTAAAGGCTTCTAAAAAATGGTTTGTAGTGTTTCATGAATAGTGAGCTCATCAAAGTATCCTCGAGATGAGGGGGTTATCCCCTCTTCTCATCACCTATACACGTCTTGGTGGATTGAGGATCATGAGGCTTGGCTTTTACAATGTTGTCCACACCTCGAGGTACAACTTTGGTTCTCCCCCTTTATATACCTCATTGGTAAACATAGTTGAGGTCATCCTTGAGGTGATGAAATATCCAAGAAGACCTCCTACTAAATTAAAAAGAAGATACTAGTGTTTTTTATTCTTAAGATAACATTTAGCATAGGAGAAGAAAATACTTTGCTAGTACTCCTTGGGTATGCATTACATGTGCAAGCTAATAGTTTTATGATCTCCAATCATAGTATTATTGGTAATTCATGAGTCTAATTACCAATCATAGTATGATTGGTATTTCACGAGTCTTAACAATGAAAAACTTTAATGTGGTGTTCATGGGTCTTTATAATAAAATCACTCCAAGAGTAAAGAATAATGAGTATAAAAGGTGTGTTGACTTAGTGTAGGCCTACCTATCAAAGTGTAATACCTTAAAATGAATGAGTAACTAGGGTATGCAAAGTTCATGTACCACCTTTACACCACTTACCTTGGGAGGACAAGGTCCTAACAAGGAATAACTATTACCTCAATAAGAGAAGAGTACATGGTGAGTAACTTAAAGCATGATACTATACCCTACACCACACTAAACCAACAACTGAAGTTTTTAAAGGCTTATAAAAAGAATGGATTGTAGTGATTTTGTGAACAGTGAGCTCATCAAAGGATCCTCGAGATGAGGAGGGTATCCCCTCTTCTCATCACATATACACATCTTGGTGGACTGAGGATCATGAGGCTTGGCTTTTACAATGATAGCCACACCTTGAGGTACAAATTTTGTTCCATCCCTTTATACACCTCATCAATAAACATGGTTGAGGTCATCCTTGAGGTGATGAAATCACCAAGTAGACCTCCTACAGAATTAAAAATAAGATACTCATGTTTTTTATTCTCAAGATCACATGTAGCACGAGAGAAGAAAATAATTTGCTAGTACTCCTTTGGTATGCATAACATGTGCAAGCTAATAGTTTTTTTGATCTCCAATCATAGTATGATTGGTAATTCATGAGTCTAATTACCAATCATAGTATGATTGGTATTTCACAAGTCTTAACAATGAAAAACATAATGTGTGGCTTGCATGGGTCTTTATAATAAAAACACTCCAAGAAGTAAAGCCTAATTATTATAAAATGTGTATTGACTTAGTGTAGGCCCACCTATCGAAGTGTAATACCTTCTAATGAATGAGTAACTAGGGTATGCAAAGTTCATGTACCAACTTTACACCCCTTACCTTGGAAGGACAAGGTCCTAAAAATGAATAACTATTACCTCAATAAGAGAAGATTACATGGTGAGTAACTTTGAGCATGATACTATACCCTATACCACACTAAACCAATGACTGAAGGTCTTAAAGGCTTCTAAAAAATTCTTTTTAGTGGTTTCGTGAATAGTGAGCTCACCAAAGGATCCCCGAGATGAGTGGGTATAACCTCTTCTCATCAACTATACACATCTTGGTGGATTGAGGATCACGAGACTTGGCTTTTACAATGTTGGCCACACCTTGAGGTACAAATTTTGTTCTCCCCCTTTATATACCTCATCAGTAAACATCGTTGAGGTCATCCTTATGGTGATGAAATCCCCAAGAAGACCTCCTACTGAATTAAAAAGAAGATACTAGTGTTTTTTGTTCTCAAGATCACATGTAGCATGAGAGAAGAAAATAACTTGCTAGTACTCCTTAGGTATGCATAACATGTTCAAGCTAATAGTTTTTTTATCTCCAAGATCATACAAAGCACAAGGAGAGATCATACACACTATATGCCTACCAAACACAACACATAATTCTTTAATTAAAACCCAAATTCAAATGTGATTTAATCTAGAAATCAAGCATTTAAAATGGTTTTCCCTACATTAGATATGTCAGTAGTTTGTTTTATTTTTCTTCTCCAAAAATTCACCAAGGTTGTATAGATATGTTAGTTTCCAAAAGTTGAGAAAACATTAGGATTAGTAAAAAATTGAAGAAACTAAATTAGATTTGTCACTAGAAAAATAAAAAGTGGCACTATAAAATTCAAAAGCATCAATATACCTTGCAAATACGTTGCTTTAACTTCAATTGTGTTGATATGTAGATCAATTGCATCACCGTATTTATCAAAAGTGTCATAAAATTAGAATTTTGTTTTCTACAAATGTGTTGTTGTGGGTTTCAATTGCATCATTGTAAACCTACAAAACTACAAAATAGAGTGATCAAATGCACTGATTTACCTTTCAAAAGCATAAATATATGTCGCAAAAGAATTGTCATAATGTCAAAAAATATAGATCTGCATTTCAAAGGCATTGATCTGACTTCAATTATGTCGTTGTAACCTATAGCTTCAAGAAAACTCAATTGGACGTCAAATCAAGGATGTGGGTCCCACCAGGCGTGCCAGAATGTGAACGAGGATAATGGAAAGATCAATCAAGAGGGAAGGAATAGCAAGAGGGTTAGATCAAATCAACCAAAACCCAAGACTCACATGAATTGAATTATACCCATTACCAATTAAGTGATTCAACAAAGATCAAATCAAATTAAATCAAAAGAACAAGAACATCAACTAAATTAAGTCTTCTTTTACCTCACTCAAAGAATGTCAAAACCTTACTCCATTATTGAAAATGTGAGATTATTCCTTTAGGATATGTGGATTACTCATGCTAAGCATAATCCAATTGTGCAAAATCTTGAAAGGTTGATGGCTATGGATCTCGATTGTCAAATTGGAGAGAGAGAGGTCCAAAACTTTCAAGAGGAGGATTAATGAGGAATGAATTCTTTTTTTTATAGATCTCAAGATATTTGATCAACGGTTGAGATTGAAAGTTCAAATCAATGGTTGAGAGTGAATGAAGGATGGAGAGGCCATGCATGTTGAGGAAGAGTTCAATTAAATGAAGCTCCTTCCTTATTTTCAGGGAGATATTTTGAGATACTTTTGGAGGGAAGATATTTTCAAATTTGAATTTGAATTTGGAATATTCCCTTTTGGGAGGGAATGTGCAACTAAATGAATTAAATAATTCATTTAATTATGGAATAAAATTAGCTAATTAAATAATTATAAATTTTTATAGTTATGGGAGAGAAGAAATGAATAATGATTTTTAATTAAATAATTAAAATTATTTAATTAGGTGGATGTGAAAAATAGAAATTAACTAAATAATAAAAAATTATTTAATTAAAAGTGGGTAGAGGGAAAAATACTGAGTTAATCAAATAATTAAAATTATTTAATTAATAGGAGGAAAATAGGTTAATTTAATTAAATAATTGGAAATTATTTAATTAAAAGGTGATGGAACGAGGTGATGAGTGATAATGACTGAAAATGATGAATTAGAAGAATTTGTGATGCGTTAGACATTTTTAGGTGTCTACACCTATAAACACAAGGCTCTCATTGTACATTTGCACACTTTCATAATATATGATATGCATGCTTTTGTGTTCATTGTTTCACTAGTGAAACATATCAAGTTATTGTGCTTTCAGATCTTGACTTCTCCAACATATATTTCTTATCTTGGAGAGAAATATTTTAAGCTCAAGAGTAGGCTAGAGTTTTGATTTGGAGGAATAATTAGTGTTGGTTTTTTTATTTTATTATTCCAAGAGAATATTTTGTATTGTTCATTAAGAGTGCACTCACATGGAAAAATCATTAAGAGAATGTGTTATGTGGTATTGTGTGATCCTTGAGAGGATGTTTCTTGTCATTGCTATTCAATTTGGATTCTCTTAGGAAATACATTCCTTGTTTTATTATACACATATTTTTCCCTATGATGAATCAAGAGTGACTCAAAGTGTTATGTTTAATCATATCCTTGAGCTCTCTATCCTGATGATGGATCACAGAGTGTGATCCGAAATTTTGATTCAAAAAGCTTGCACATAATCGAATCCAAAAATAACTATTGATATTCTTATGGATTGTGGAAATCTAATAGCATTGAATTTTTATCTTGTTTCTTTAAATGTGTCCAATCTCTATCTTCTTGTACTTTTGTGTGAATCCATACTTATACTCTCCTTAGCAAGGGGTTGCTATTTGAGAACACCACATGGTTGAGAGGTAGGTATTTATTTCATTTGGTTAAAGACATATATTGGAGCTTGGATCTCAACTTGACACATTGAATAAATCTCTTTTCATAGAAAATTATTGGATCAATGATGTAAAAAATACCTCTTTGCATTATACTTCAAGTTGTAAGAAAATGGAGTTTGGTGACTTATTGTATTCTAGGGTCTTCAAAAAAATTATATGATTATGAAAAGAGTTTGAAGAGCATTGAGTTCTAGAGATGTGCCTATGAAGTATTCTATTGTCTTTAAATTTTGAGAAAAATTGTAAAGAAAAATATTTTGGACAATTTTTATTTATTAAGATACTTTTTATCCATGTTCAAATGGTCATCTTGTGAGATGTTGATGTTTTTCATTAAATAAGTAGGGAAAAAGGGCCCTAACCCAAAATTTTAAGTCATAAATAGATGTAAATTAAACTAGAGGCATGTAAGCCAATAGAAGAAGATACATGGCATATAGGCCTACCAAAAAACAACAAAACAACAAAAAAAAGAAAGTCGCTAGAGAACAACAAACCTACAAACAAAGAAACAACACCAGGGACACAAAATAACTTAGTTGGTAAGGTCCCAATTATTTAGAAGAGGATATAGCACTACCACCCAATCATCATCAGAGTGGTCCATCTTTTGTCTATCATTATCTTTAGTCATTTGGTGGTCTTCATCCACACCAAGTTTCTTTTTTTGTTTATTTATTTTGGAATTTATCAACACCACCCCCATAACAACTTTCATCATGATAACTTGGGTAACCTTAGTCAAACTGCAAATGACCTCCATAGTTTTAATATTTTCCTTATTAGTTTCACTACTGGCTTTCAAATTTTGAACCCCTTGGTGTAACTTCTCTAGTTGATACATAGAATGAGAGAGTATCCCCTTTATCAACCTCACCTTTCACATCACCATTCAACTCCTCCTTCTCCTTACCAAAACTCAACTCCTCCTCCATTTCCTCTAACTGATCTTCCAATGCCTCAATCTACAATAGCTCCATCTTTTCCTCAAATAGGAATTCATCCTCAAATAACTTTGGCTGAGGAATGAAATCCACATCCTTAGAATCATCACTCTCCAAGTCCAAGGAGGGGGAAATCTCTTTACCTTTGGAAATAGAAGAAGGCCTCATAACTGGCTAGTTGGCTAACCTGGGAGATATTTCCCCCCCTAAGGACAACAGAGGATTATGCTCTAACATAAGCATGGATTTTAGCTCACCTTCAATATCTGAAATGTTGATAGGGGTTTCTTCAGACACAACATCACAATGTTTTTTCTTTAGAAATGGAAAAGGGGGGATTCCTTTTTTTGGGGGATGCCTCAAGTACAGGAAGACTCTCATTGATTTGGGTGTTATTAACAAGAGGATTTGAGTACTTTTTATCGGGAAATACCAAACCTTTTCTTATATCTAGGGTTGCTATGAAGAGATCATGAATACTGGAAGGGGGAGTATCAACCCCAGGAGGAACCTTGCTAGTTTTAGCAACATTTTTTCCTCTAGGCTTGAGATTCGAGCTAGGGATTCCCTTAATAAAAGCAAACACAATGGAGGGTTCAATTTCCTTAATTTTTACAGTACTATGCCTTCTTGAAAGGTTATTTTTGGGAGTAACAAAGAGGCTATATTTATGTAACGCCATGATCAAGCCCTGGTGAAGGGATCGGTAAGCCCCAATAGCAATGTAGTTTGAGAGAGACAAAAGAAGGTAGAATGTAAAATTAATCTTTAACCCGTGATGGATATGATTTAAAATAGGAAAGTGGTATCCATGAATGGTCTAGAATCTACCTTTTGAAGTAAAATATTTCATGAAATGAAAAATTACCAATCTCCAAGGTGTTAGTAGTCCCTCCTTGTACCCATTTTTGTACTTAACCAACTTTTCTCCTTTCTCCAAGAACGTCACCATAAATCTTTCATAGTTCCCATTACTTTTCTTCTCTATTCATTCTCCCTCACATATCAAACCTCTAGCTTTCATAATGGGTTCCTTTTTTATTTTGAATCTCACACTACCAATAGTGACCACACCTTTCTACCAAAAATTGATGAACCTAAAAGTCATTTTGTCATTAAATCCTTTCATAGATTTGAAAAAATGAGAACATCCCCATTTTTCAAAGAGCTCCTAGAGCTCAATGTTCTGCATTAGGGCCTTGCAAGACTATGGTTCAATTCTCTTACATGTCCCCACATTTTACTCACAACAATTCTATTTAGATTTTAGAGCCACGGTGGAAGGTCCCAAAATAAGTTATCGTACTATTTTGTACTTGAAATGTGAACAAACATAATTATAACAATATTAATATAACTTTTCCACCTTCACAAAAAAAAAAAGGCATAATTAAGTACCATCAACCTCCACTTGACAAAACTAATATTTTCCATAGGTTTGGAGAGGTCACTACTTCCCACATCACTTGCAATTGTGATAATAAAAACCTCCATCTCTTTATAATCATGAATCTTAATCTCACCTCAAGAGAAGTATCGAGATGAACCCAAATAAATCTTTTTAAATGCATCATTAACTTTTCAAGTGTGAGAGAAATGCTTGAGCCACTAATAACACTAAGTAGAGGGAGAGCTATCTTCACCAAAAGGAAAACCATCACATCAAACCAATAGATGGTGTACTAGCTATCAGCCACATCATCCATGAAATACAAGATCAATTGCCATTTCATTTGCATATTCAGACTCTTTTGAGTTAAATCTTTCAACAAAAACCTTCTCCTTCACAATGCACAAGAGATCTTGAAAGATCCAATACTTACAATTCAAACACACCAGGCCTTCATTAGAAAGAGCATCTACAACCAAATCACCCTCTCTATAGATGTGTTTGATTTTAGTGATAGAAAATCCTATTATCATTCTTTTGCATTCCTCCATAATATTCCTGATCCTCCATGGAGAGTGAGCCTTCCCTTGTAAAATTTGAATAATCAACTTGGAATATCCTTCAATTTTGACTTTGTAGTATCCCTTATTCATTATTCTAGATAACACCCACCAAGCCACAATAGCATCAACCTCATTACTAGACTTTTTCCCAATATAATTAGCAAATCCCTCAATCAAAAAACCATGCTCATCTCTGATGACACCACTTGCAGCTGCATCTCTAGGGTTACCCTTTGAACAACCATCAAAATTTAGTTTTATCCATCCTTGGTCAGGGGGTTTCCATTTTACCATTTTTCTTCACAAAAAATTTCCCAAGTTGATCTTAGTAATATCTTGGGTTATGCCCTAGTTTTGTTTTATCCTAATTTCAAGATAAGAGGGACCAATCTTTCCATTTTTTATATTATCCCTTGGGTTAATCTAGATACTTCGGAAGACATCCAGCTATTTTTTGCAAGTTCCCTAAAAAATCCTATTATTTCTTTCTTTCTAGATGCCCTAAGAAATAGAAAGACAAATTTGTCTCCAGAGTTCACTGATCACAGCATGAGGAAAAGAGGAGCGTTTGTGTCAAGAGGTAATGAAATATTTTATATTATTAGGGAAGATCCACTCTATACTGAGGTTATACAAAATTCCAATCCAAACACCTCTGAAAAATAACAATGCAAGAGAATATGATCAAAAGTTTCCTCCTTATAACATAGGGTACATTTGTTAGCCATATGAAATCCTCTTTTATTCAAATTATCTATGGAGAGTATTTTGTTGTGGGTTACAACCCATCAAAAACAATTTATCTTATGGATAAATATATTATTCCAAACCATAAACCAATTGAATATGTTTTCCTCCTTATGCTTCAATAAGGAGTAAGTTGATCTAACTGAGAAGGAGACAGAAGGGGTAACTTCCCAAATGCAATATTCTTCTTTATTGAGGGAAAAGAATCTACAATATCCTATATACTGATTGATCCGCTTCACTTCTTTGGGTGTTTCTTTTTTTGTCTTTCACTTCTAAGAATCCATCTACTAGCCAGTTGTTCCCCAAAATTCTTCCATTTAGGTTTTAGGTCACTCCAATCAATATGGTTATGGATCTTTTCACCATTGTCTTATAAAAAACTATTTTTTGATATCGAAACTTTGGAGAGAGGAGAGGAAAAAACCCTCAAGACAGGAGTCATGCCTAAAGTTAACTTTTTTCCATCTCCCACATTCTAAAGAAGACCCTGTTTGATTATGTTTCTAATTTTTTGAAGGTTTTTCCAAACAACCAAACCATGGGGGATGTTAGGGGAGTTCAAGAAACAACAATGGTCTAAATTATCCAAAATACCTAACTGTGAGAATGGAGCCCCAATTATTGGTACAGTTAATAAATTTTCAGCCCACCTTTGTAATTAGAGCCTTGTTGAACCCTTATAACCTTCTTATACCTATCCCACTCTACCATTTGGATTACATTACTTTTCCTATTTAACAAGAGTAATTCTTGATTTCTCCTATGTGCCAAACCAAAGGAACTTCTTTTGGATTTGTTGTATTTTATCTACCATATGAGCTAGTGTTTTAAACAAAGAGATAGAAAATTGAGATATTTTGGATAGAGGCTTTCAATAATTGAAGTTTACCAGCTTGACTAAGTAGTTTCCCTTTTTACCCAACCAACTTATGTTGTAGCTTCTCCATAATATTAATCCAATAATGATTATAGATATTTTTCATGGATAATAGGAGACCCAAATAGGTAGTAGGGAGATAAGCAATTTGATATTCAAGAATTCTCATTTTCCTTTCTATTAGAGGGGGATCAATATTGTAAAAATAAAAGCATACTTTTATTTTAGTTGATATACTGACCTGAAACTTTATCATAATCATCAAGAAGTTTTCTCCAGTGTTTAGCTTCTACAATAGAAGAAACTCCATAAAGGATGGTGGCATCCACAAACTATTGGTGCAAAGAGGGGGGAGGGAGGAAGCAACATTTATCCCTTTCAACAACCCATCATTAATAAGCTTTTGGAGGCTTCTTCCTGGGACTTCAATAACTAAAATAAACATATAAGGAGACAAAGGATATCCCTCCCTAAGACCCCTACCACTGGAAAAGAAACCTTTGAGGACCTTATTAATCAACATAGAGAATCTAAGAGTGGTAACACAGGCAGTAAAAAAATTCAACATTTTACCTTTAAACCCATTTTTTTTCAAAACAAAAAACAAGAATGACCAAGACACTTTTTCATATTCCTTAGAAATATCCAGTTTCAGAACCATACTAGGTTTTTTGTTGTGTTCCATAGAATGAACATATTCATGTGTGGTCAAAACAACATTTGGGATTTAGCACCCCGACACAAACCCTTTTTGGTTACTAGCAATCAATCTATATAACTGCAGTGTAGAAAATCGTATACCTTTACAATTTCACACTATGCTTGGGTCCCTTAATTTATTGGACTTAATTAAGCTCCTAATTTTCCAAATTATGCATTCCAAAACCTTATTTTTCTTGTTTTTTGAAAGGAGAACCAACATTTAATAAATGAAATTAATAATTAAATCACCATGGAATATGTGTGTCCTGGACTTATAGGCCAAGACCCATTCACCCATGGAAAAATGGGTCCCCTTTAAGCACCAAGACCCATTTTAAAATATGTTTTTTGTGGTATTTCAATGATTCAAATTCAAATTGCAATTGTCATCTTTTGGAATCTATTTTTTGGGAAATTAGATAAACACCTATAAATGCATAGTCTTTTATCATTTTTAATCTAACATGCATGAAGTTGCATTATCAAGATTTCAAGAGCATTCAAGAGTATATTTATCAGTCATTTGTTGCAGCAATCAAGATCCTAACATCATGCTCAATTCTATGTGTTTTCATGTCATATTTTCAAGACTAGTATGCATTGGTGGTCCTAAAGCATCCAAGCATTTCAAGTATCTAAATCCATCAAGAAAAGAAATATCAAGTTCCTTGGAGAGATTTTTTTTTCCTCGGTCCTCTAAGGAAATCCATTAAAGGGTGGTGAGTTGTAGCAAGCATTGTTCATTCATCATTTCCTTCCTTTGTCATTATATTTTTATCAAGGTTTAATTACCAAACTTGGGGTTTGACCAAGTTAAACCCTCATAAAAACAAAAAACAAAATCCTCTTTGTGTATGTGCAAATTATAGGTTGAAGAAGAATTGAAGAAATCTTGAAGAGAAATTTTACATTGTTGCACAAGTTGTCATCATTGTTGTCAAGCCATGGAAACTAAGTTGTAGAATTTATTTTTGAATTTCTGACATTGGGGCCCGTGTCAAATAGAATCCTAGATCTAGCCTCAGAGGACTATCAAAAGTTAATTTTGATCCCTAGACTGAGACCCATTCACCTAGGGGTGAATGAGTCCCTTTGCACTCCTTAAAACAAGTTTTTGGTGACTAGTACATGTGTTCAAACCCTTCTTAAATCTGCCTACAAACTATTATTTATTATTTTGTACATTTAGGAATCTAAATCTTATGTATTAGGTCTTGTCATTTGTTTAGTTTGAGTGTTGCAAATCATTTCAGTTTGGTTTCAAATATGTCCTATTATTTTAAGGACTGAGATCTAGGTCTAATTGACTTACCATTGAGGTTGAAAGTCAATATTTGCACCTTGTGATCTCTTTCGTAATGAAATCCATGGGGAGAGGCACCTATTGTGATTCCTAAGGTTTTATAATACCACACTATAAATTTTTTGAAGGTTCACCACTTTCTCCTCCATTTCATTTTGGTGAACCTAGCATTCTTACATCGTACTTTTATGGTTTGGAGATCCTTGGAACCCTAGATCCAGATTTTGCATTATCTTGTTTGCATTTCATTTAGGGCTACATATTGCATGTTTGCAACATTTAAATTTATAAAAATTCAGAAATATTGCATACATTCTACATAATACTTGCACTAAGGTGTGTTTCAGTCATTTAGGTCAAAATTTCATTCAAAATTGCATTTAAAATGTTATGATTTTGTTCATATATTTTCATATGAATTGCATTCATTTAATCAAAAAAACTAGAAAAACTATCACTGAAGTATCTGTTTGCAGTGAGGAACAATGACCTTAAATATTAGATCAAACACTCATATTTAAATTTTTCAAAACCTTGTGCAAAAACTCATTCACCCTTGGGCCTATCCTTGTATAGGTGATTTTTTAAAATTCTGCACATTTATCTATCTTTGTCTACTTCATTTTCTTGTACTTGCATATCTTTGTTTCAGTTTCAAAATTGCATATTTTTGTAGATGTTTGCATTTAGTTAAATTGGTGAAAGAAAGTGCATTGTTTAAGATCAAAATTTGGATTCAAAAGTAATCATTTTCAAGTTTTTTCATATTAAAATTAGTCAAATATCATATTTCAGATCTGAATATTATAATATCTTGTTCAATTCTTGCATTGTGCTTCCTATTTTTGGGTGTCTACTATCTTTATTTAGTCTTTTTTATTCATTTTGGGTACACTTTTGGTTTGGTGAAACTTGTATGAGTATAATAACCTAGTGTCCTACTACCAATACTTTAGTGAGACATTGTTTGAGACTCATGGCATCCCGCACTACTACATCCACCATGGATCTTGAGTTTTCCAACTCTTTAACTCATAGTGTTGACACTAGTCAACCCATTTTGGACCACATCCCTGATGTCACATGTCCTATACCATCAACCACTTACGCTGATGTTGAAACTTTGGTTTCTCATGTCCCTCAAGAGAAGCTAAAACAAATGGATAAAGCATTAGAAAATCTTCAAGACTTAGTGAGTATATAGTATAGTGTTGGTATTGGTGTTCCTATCATAGATACCATGAGGAGAATGCTTGTTAATGACCAAGGATTAGAGATTGTGCATAGCCTTGCTCACATTATTGATAATCATATTCCTATAATGGATAGTTAGGCTCAAGATTTTTGATATACTCAAATTCAAGGAGGAAATCAAATTCCACCCTACAACCATAGCCTTTATTCCTACATATACTCATCCAATTGTTACTACAACAATGCAACCAACCAGCAATTTCACTCCAACTTTGGGTATTTCCACTGGGAATCCTTTTAGTCTTGTGAATTCAAACATCATATCTCCAAACCCCCCACCTCTCACAAACTTTCAATTTAGCTATCTACCTAACACATATACACCCCCAGTATATTCACCTCCATATCAAAACACAACCAATGATTTTGTCATAAACCAACTTTTGCAAAATGTCACATCCCTTCAATAAGAAATAACAACATTGAACCAAAACCAAAATGGACAACCTTCATAGTATGTCAAAAGAAACCCATTGTCATTGGAGATATTGAGAGCACAAATTCCACAAGTCATAGAGATACCTAGATTTGAGAAATATGGTGGTAAAGGATATCCTATCAACCATGTATCAACATATACAATGTTATATAGTAACTTCATTTTTGAAGATAATCTCTTGGCAAAGCTTTTTCCTAGGTCCTTAAAAGATCAACCTTGGAATGGTTTTGTTCCTTATGGAATACCTTAATCAACTCATTTAATGAGATTTTTGATGCCTTTCTCAACCAATTCCAAGTGCACATTGGTCCTAAGATGGCCTTACCTAATTTTATGCAATCTAAACAAAATGCAAATGAAAAGGTCACATATTTTATATCACATTGTCAACTATGTTACTCACAAATCAACATTAAACTTCCTGATGCTAATCTTCAAAGAATGTTCATTGACAACTTACAAAAAATATCCAAGATAAGCTTAGGATGATGAAGTTTCCCTCCTTTACACACATATGCATGGATATCTATGATTATCAGAACTCACTTAATCAACACGTAGGAAAAACTACTTCAACCCATCCTGAAAAATCCAAAACTGTGCCTCATAAAAAATTTCAACCATTCAAGAAACAAAACAAGGTCTTTATATAAATAAATCAACCTCACACAAACCATCATGTTGAACCTCAAGTGGCTGCCATAAAAACAACTCCATACCAATTTAGGGATAAGAATAGACACTTCACACCACTACCCGATACCCTCCATTTGATCATGTTGCAACTCTTGAGTAATAACTTAATCACCTTACCTCCTATTAGGCCTCTCGATACCACTAAGCCTTTACCTCAAAACAATAACTCAAATTTATTTTTCCAATATCATCGACAAATTGGACATAATACAGAATGATGCTTGCATCTTAAACATATAGTGCAAGGCCTCATTGATTCTAATCACATCTAGTTGGGTGGTTTTAATGATCACAAAAATATTTTTTTTGCCCCACCTAACTAAAATTTGCAAATCTTTACCAATCCAATTCCAAACCATTCCATCTCATTTTTAAAATCTACTGATAACAAGAATGATGTAATGAATGTTGATAAGATATAAGATATAACTAATGATGATAAGAGTGATAATAGGGATGATCTAGATGCCATGATTGGAATCATTAACATTTAACCTCATAAGGGCCAAACTAACTTGTTTCTTGACATTAGTCTCTCAAATAGTGAAATAATTAAACATGCACCTAATGATCCTCTTTACATAGCCAAAAGAATCAATGACAAGCCTAAAAATGGGATATTAATTGATCTTCTGTATGTAGAGAATGTGATCACTAAGGAATTCTTATTTGTGCATGAACTTTACCAAGATTCTTATGAACAATCGAAAGCATGGATCAAAACACATAATGGTTTTTCTCACCCTACTATAGGTTTGATCACTCTCCCATTAAAAATTGGACCGAACGATTAAATGTATCAATCTCCATCACCCCGACATTAGATCAATTTCATGTGAAGTTAGGCTGTTCATGGCTACACTCCATGAATTTAATCTTGTCGATCATCCACAAGTGCTTGAAATTTACATTTGAAAACCAAATTTTAATAGTACATCATAGTGGATTTAATCCTTTGTCTTCCTATTGGAAATTTTCATTAGATTTATGTTGGCCAGAACCTATGGAACCCATTACACCTCACGAGGATTCATTCTTTAAATCATATCAAAAATTCAAATTGGAGTGTATAGAAAAGTTATCCCTTGCCAATATCTCACCTGAACCTAAAAGATCTATAGTTGTTCCTCTCACTCCAATTGTTGTGGATGAACCTATGCTTGAACCAAAAGAAACTATGTATTATGTTATTCTACCACCTATATCCTACAAGAGACCAAGAGATAACCATAAAATTCCATTTGTGCCTCCTAAAACCAAACAATTTTATAAACCTAAAGAGAAAGTGGTTCCCCAACCTATGGAGGTCCCTTCCATTCCTCCCCTAAGGGAAGAAAAGAGACCGATGGTTAATAAACCCACTCCTACACCATCACAACTTGAAAATCGTGCAAGAAGAAACTGAAATGCTAAAGAGTGTAGGTGTAAATTTCATGCCATTGCTCATCAATTAGAAGAAAATAATAAACCAATAATCCAAGATCAACAAACAACTCAGAAAAGCATGATGATTCTCCACCTTCGCCACAACATGAAACTTCTCTATCTCCACCGCAACAAAAGAAAGAACATACGATGGAATTTGTCATTAGACCTCATTTTGATATTAACTTGGATGATCATGATGAGATTGCTAAAATTGATGAAGAAGAGCATAATGAATTGAATTTATTATTTTCCACTTCTATGAATTTAGATGGGGAACCATGATGATCCTCCTAAAAAGGGTGACCCACCACATGTTGAACCTAGTGATTGTTCTAGTATGGAACTTGTTGTAGCCCCTTTGGCTAGTTATCCGCCTTTCGTATATGATGAACAAGATTGGGATGTAGACAACCTACTTTGGTTGGCTTGCATGTGACATACTTTCTTTTCTTTTCTATGTTCTTTGTGATTGCATGTACATAATGTGATCTCCTATATCGTGTTTTTTGGTGTGTCTTTATGTTTGTGAGCTTTATTTGGATGACCCTTGTTAATCCATTGGTGCAAGGATACAAAGGAAGTGAATATATCATGGGATTCTTCTATTTGTATCTATGTTCTTTTATCTATCGTAAACATTGTTTTTTATTTTGTCTTATGTTTTCCTTTTGGGGATGATACAAGACATTGATACATTTAGGTCTCTTCCATGTTCACCCAAAAATCTTTCCTTTTCTTTCGCTCTCTATGTGTCATTCTTCCTTTGTGTCTATTGTTCTACAAATTATTTGGGGAATGATGACGATTCCAACCTCTATTGTATCACTGTAGAAAATACATACACTAACCTCAAATTTGTAGATCCCATATGTGTTATATTTTTATATTGCATGTGGGGACAACCCTTTTTAATGATGCGGCTTTATTTGGAACCATATCATTGGCATAGGGCTTTCCAAATAAGCTCTCACTGCCCATTATATCAATTGGAATTTATCATTTTCTACTTTAAAGTAATTTCTCACAACATGGTGTTTAGCAATTTCTTTAAAGTGGGGGCATAAATTGGGATTATTTCATTTTGGAATTTGCACCTCCTAAGGTGAGTTTCATTTTTTTAATTTGACATTTTTGCTTCACTTTTTGTTCATGAGAGTTGGACTTAGTGTAACGTTGGCATAGCACATTGATCGTTTTGTGGAGCCTTATCGAAGTTATCAGGGAGAATAAATTTTGGTATGGTTGACTTATGGGTACACAATTTTGTGATGACTTTTCCCATCTGCCACCTTTTTATGGGTACACACCTTGTAGACCTAGTGTGTGTTTCTAATCTTTTTTGTTTTGGGGGCTCACCTAGTGTATACTGGACTGCACTAGCCCTTGTGATCATATTTTTTTCACAAACAACTTAGGATTGATCTATTCCTGTTAGAAAAATAGTTGAGGCTTGATCCATCCTTTTTTTTCCTTTTTGCATTGGCTTTAACATTGTATACTTGTGTATATTTTCTTGTTGCAAATATCTCACATGCATGTGTGTCCTTTGTGCTTATGTTGGTTTTCCATGGGATCTAGGATCCTAGGGGCTTGATCATCCTCCTTGATCTTTTTCATCCTATCACATTAACATTTGTGCACTTGGACCCCTCTTGACATATATTTGTCTACTTTAGTGTGAGTCTAAGTGTAAGTTCACACTCTCACTAAAGTGGGGGCTAAATGTAGTGTATAAAATTGTATACCTCTAAAATTTCACACTATGTTTGGGTCCCTTAATTTATTGGACTTAATTAAGCTCCTAATTTTCTAAATTATGAATTACAAAGCCTTATTTTTCTATTTTTCTGAAATGAGAGACGATATTTAATAAATACAATTAATAATTAAATCACCGTGGAATATGTGTGTCTTGGAATTATAGGCCAAGACCCATTCACCCATGGGTGAATGGGTCCCCTTTAAGTGCCAAGACCCATTTTAAAATATGTTTTTGCCGGTATTTGAATGATTCGAATTCAAATTGCAATTGTCAACTTTTGGAATCTAATTTTTAGGAAATTAGATAAACATCTATAAATATGTAGTATTTTTATCATTTTAAATCTAATACACATGAAGTTGCATTATCAATATTTCAAGAGCATTTAAGAGAAAATTTATTATACATTGTTGCAGCAATCAAGATCCTAACATCATGTTCAATTCTATGTGTGTTCATGTCATCTTGTGAAGACTAATATCCACTATTGATCCTAAAGCATCCAAGAATTTCAAGTATCCAAATCTGTCAAGAAAAGCAAGATCAAGTTCCTTGGACAGATGTGTTTGTATTCGATTCTCTAGGGGAAGCCATTGAAGGGTGGTGAGTTGCAGCAAGAATTTTTCACTCATCATTTCCTTCCTTTGGCATTATCTTTTTATCAAGGTTTAATTACCAAACTTGGGGTTTCACCAAGGAAAACCCCCATACAAACAAAAAAAATTTCCTCTTTGTGTATGTGCAGATTACAGGTTGAAGAAGAATTGAAGAGATCTTGAAGAGAAATTTTACATTGTTGCACAAGTTGTCATCATTGTTGTCAAGCCACAAAAACTAAGTTGCAAAATTTATTTCTGACTTTTTGAAAGTGGGACCTATGTCAAATAGAATCCCAAATCCATCCTCAGAGGACTAACGAAAATTATTTTGGAGCCCTAGACTGAGACCCATTCGCCTAGGGGTGAATGAGTCCCCTTGCACTCCTCAAAAAAAAAAAAATCTGGTGACTGGTACATGTGTTCAGACCCTTCTCAAATCTGCCTACAAATTGTTATTTCCTTTTTTGTACATTTGAGAATCTATATTTTATGTATTAGGTATTGTCATTCATTTATTTTTAAGTGATGCAAATCATTTTAGTTTGGTTTTAGAAGTATCATATTGTCTTAAGGACTAAGATCCAAGTCTGATTGACTCACCATTGAGGTTGAAAGTCAATCTTTACACCTTGTGATCTCTTTCCTAATAAAATTCATGGGGAAAACCTATTGTGATTCCTAAGTTTTTATAATCACACATAAAACTTTGAGGTTCACCCATTTTCCTTTCATTTCAATAACATGGGTTTTATTCTATTAACTATCAATTTAGAAAAAATCTTATAAACTATATTACATAAGTTGATAGGTATAAAATCAAACATAGAAGAGACCTCACTTTTTTTAGGAATCAAGGCAATGAAAGTACCATTAAGTTGTCCAAGGAGTTTACCCATTTTGAAGAAGTCATGAGTTGTCATAATAAGATCCTCCTCAATTATATCCTAGGAATTTTGAAAGGACAGGGGAACCCATTAGGTCTAGGGGCTTTATAAGCGCCAAAGGAGAAGATAGTAGACTTGACCTCTTCCAAAGATATTGAATTTTTAAGAACCTAAGTATCTTTTTCATTCAAAATTTGTGGGATAACATCAATTATCTCCTGCAAACCATAAAAGTCCTGAAAGGGGTCAGCCAGGGTTTCCCTAAAGTAAGAAACAACAATATCTGCTATATCAACATCCTTAGAGATGGTAACACCATTTGTAAGATTCAAAGATCTAATAACATTTTGTCTTCTATGCTTAAGGGTTGATTGGTGGAAGAACATAGTGTTCCTATCCCCTTCAAAGAGACATCAGATTCTTGAATTCTCTATCCAAAAATCTCCTCCTTCTTTAGCAAGCAGTACCACTCAGACCTTAAGATTCTTTCCTTGTTGCAAGTATCTATATTTGACAAACCTTTATTCATTTCATCTTGGACATCTTTAGATGTATTATCACTTTTTTTTTTGAAAGATATTTCCAAACTCATTTTGTTCCATCCTTTAAATTTTTCCTTGATTAACTTCAACTTTTTTGAGAGTCTAAGCATAGGGGTACCAAGATAGGGGGAACTCCACCATTCTTCCACCAAAATTATGAAATCAGGATGAGAATCCCACATTATTTAATATCTAAAGGAATATGGTCTTTTAGGTATAATATCATTTCACCTTAGCAGAATAGCATTGTGGTCGGAACCCGTCCTTTTCTACCTCACTGTATGTATCAACAATATCAAACTTCATTTTCTTTGCATTAGCTTCGCCTTGTGAAGCTTATGATTTCCTCTTCTAGACCAAGTGTGGTCCTTCTTCTTCATCATCATCCTCAATTTTTACACCCAAATACTGCTCCCTTGTTGCCTTGGTCTTCACTCTCCTTCTTATTGGGTCAGTTTGTTGAGCTGTCAAAGTAGCCTTTTCCTTTTCAGGCCTCGTTTGTTGTTTGACCAAAGAGATCCTTTCCTTCACCGAAGCACTGACAAGTTATTTTCTCTTTTCTCCTATTACACACTTAGTCCTAGAGGAATTTTGGGCAGTTGGAGGAGTGGTGGTTGTCCTACCGAATCTCCTGATATTTGATAAACCTCCCAGAGCACCAGACTTGTCCTTTGCTTCCTCAACTTTCTCTTTAGTGAGCCCCATTGCTTCTACAAATGTTGCAATCATGTTTCCAATAGTATTCTTCACCTATTATTGTGATGAAAATCATGGGGTGGATAACCTCAACACTAACTCAACCAATCAAAGTTTCAAACATCAAATGGTGGGTTTTCATTCATTAGCCCTCAATCTCCTAGTAACCTTTTGAAACTGATTTTCCAATCATAGCTCTCAGAGTAAGCATGATATCCAAAATGTAAAAGCACTTTCAGATAAAATTTTCCACATTTACAAACATACTTCAAAACTAAGGCATAGTCCTTTGTACGGAAACAATAAAAAATGGACAACTTGCTCTTAAGAACCTAACACATGGGAGCAGCAATTTGATGTTTTTTGGTCATAACTTTCCATCTAAACATGATATCAAAAATATAAACATAGTTTCAAACACCCATTTGGACCTTATATAATATATCTCAAAATCAAGGTAGTTTACTTCATACAAAATTCTTCAAAAATGGACTATCATTTTGCCAATTAAGCCTAAAACATTAAGAGATCCAACCTAGGGAATCACCAAAATATGTGCAAAACTTATTCCCTAGACCTGAAATTTTGAGGAATTAAAATATACAAAATGACAAGCCATTTCACCATTTTTTAGGAATTTCTCCATTGGGAATTGCAAGAAATGCATTTTTCAAGTCCACTAGGAACCTTGGGTAGGGTTTTTGTCTACTTTCACTAAAACGCTTGTAACTTTCTTAATACTCAATGAAAATCCATGAAAAATAAATAAAATTAAATTATATTCACATAAAAACAACCTCCAATTGGTTTTAGATCATGAAATGAATGTGCAAGGTTGTACCAAGCTCTGAAACAACAATTTAATGTTCAAAAATGCAGAAAACAAGGATGTCTTTTATTGTTTTCACTTCAAAAATGTAACCACCAACCTTGGTTTTGACCTCCCCAAGGTTATTTAAACATGTACCAACCATTTAAAACTTATTTTCAAACTACAACCGTTCTAATTCTTTCATTTACACTTGTGTTTTTTCATATTCCATGTTTTGCAACATTTGCCACATTAACAACATTTTGCAAAGTTGACAACTTTAAGCAACTTGACCCACCAACACTCCTAATGACCTAATATGGAATCTAACACACCCAACATGGTCTTAGATGACCTTATTACATAAAAATAACATAAGAAAACCAAAATTACAACTTTCACTTAACCTACTGAACCTAAGGTGCTCCTACACCATACTCCCCACGGAAAAGAAAATTTGAGTTTCATCTCAAATATGAATCTTATTTCTTATCTTCCAATTCTTTTGCATGTGTTCATTGTTTCCTTTTTGTTGTATCTCAACCAAATTTTTTTAAAATTATTCACTTGTGCTTTCTAGTCCAACAACATGCCTCTTGAGCCAAGGCCAATTTGGCACTATATACCCATGGTGTTCTACTTGTCTCCTCATTCTAGCTTTAGCTTGGACTGCCATTGGAGTTTTATGTTCTCTTTCATCCACTTTTTATTTTGTACCTGCATAGGAAAAAAACATATTAAAGAAACCATATTCTTCTTCTTCATTCTTCACTTCTTTAACCACCTCATGTTGCTTGTTAGACATTCTTCTCTCTTCATTATTCTCTGAAATATTTGGCTTCACCTCATCCTTACTCAGCCATTCATTTTCCATTTTGAATTGCTCATCCACTCTTTTGTTCTCCTTGGCATCAACATTCTCAACTCTTGATTCTTCTCTTAAGAACCATGCCATCTCCTTACCCTCCATAACTATATTCTCTCCTTGGACTATCCTTGAGTCCTCTACAACTTCTTATGTTGTCTCTTCTTCCTAAACATCACTCACTTCAACATCAATGTCACCATTACTTTCATTAGTTTGAGAAAATTAAAAATAAAATTCTTCCATTTCTTGTTCAACTGGTTTTTCAAACAACATGTTATCAAAAATCATTACCTCCTTTATCTTTGCCTCATACTTTCATACATCTTTCTTCTTACTTCACAACAAGTTTTCAATACATGTCCACTCATCCTTCAAGGTTGTTAATACATATTTCATCCCATCATTTCTCAATTCATATGTGTTGTTTTTGTTGTTATACTTTTCTGCCCTTTTATAATGCCACAACCTTCCAAAAAAATGTGACATACATCCAAATTCATAATATCACAAACTATTTCATTCTTATAACTACCTATATGAAACTCAACTTTGCATTGTCCACTTACAATTACCTAATTACCTATTTGAATCCAATTCATTTAATAGGGTGTGGGGTGTGGTATTATTTTCAAACCCAATTTATCTACCATATATTCAAAAACAATATTATTCATGCAAATATCTAAGATCACAACTTGACAACATTTACCTTTAGAATTGCAGGTAGTCTAGAATAAGCTTTCCTTTTCCATCTTTCTTTCTTTCTTGGATTTCATTTCTTCCTACTGTATCATACTTTCCATTTCTTCCTTTTCTATCTTTTTTTTCACTTTGAACAATCTATTGAGTAATGATGATGCCCCTTGCCCATCTTTCTTCTTATTAAGAGCCATCTTGAAACATCAAATCTCACTAAACCAGATTAGCCAAAACAATAGATAATTTCCCAAAGATATTCTAGCTTTGATACCAATTTAATGCAAAGAAGGGGTGGATAACCTCGCACTAACTCAACCAATCAAAGTTTCAAAGTTTCAAACATCAAATGGTGGGTTTTCATTCATTAGCCCTCAATCTCTTAGTAGCCTTTTGAAACTAGTTTTCCAATCATAACTCTCAGAGTAAGAATGATATCCAAAATGTAAAATCACTTTCAGATACCCTTTCCCGCATTTACAAACATACTTCAAAACTAAGGCATAGTCCTTTGTATGGAAATCATAAAAAATGGACAACTTGTTCTTAAAAACCTAACACATGGGAGCAGTAATTTGATTTGGTCATAAATTTCCATGTCGACATGATATCACAAATGTGAACATATTTTTAGACACACATTTGGACCTTATAAAACATATCTCAAAATCAAGGGGGGTTACTTTGTATGGAATTCTTCAAAAATCGACTATCCTTCTGCTAATTAAGCCTAAAACATGAAGAGATCCGACCTAGGGAATCGCCAAAACACATGAAAACCTTCTTCCCTAGACCTGAAATTTTGAGAAATGAAAATATAAACAATGAAAAGCTATTTCACCAATTTTTAGGAATTTCTACAGTGGGAATTGCAAGAAATGCATTTTTCAAGTCCACTAGGAACCCTAGTAGGGTTTTTGACTGCTTTCACCAAAACGCTTGTAACTTGTAACTTTCTTAATACTCAATTAAAATCGATGAAAATAAAATAAAATGAAAGTAGATTCACATAAAAACAACCTCCAATTGTTTTTAGATCATGAACCAATCGTATAAGTCCATACCAAGCTTTGAAACAACAATTTAATGTTCAGAAATGCAGAAAATAAAGATATTTTTTATAGATTTCACTTCAAAAATGTAACCACCAACCTTGGTTTTGACCTCCCCAAGGCTATTTAAAAATGTACCAACCATTTACAACTTATTTTCAAAATAAAACTATTATAATTCCTTCATTTACACTTGTTTCTTTTCATATTCCATGTTTTGCAACATTTGCCACATTGACAACATTTTGCAAAATTGATAACGTTAAGCAACTTGACCCACCAACACTCCTAATGACCTAATATGGACTCTAAAAAACCCAACATGGTCTTATATGACCTTATTACATAAAACCAACATAAGAAAACCAAAATTACAATGTGCACTTAACCTACTGAACCTAAGGTGCTCTTGCACCAAATTGCCTTTGATCCATGTGAACTTTCATGGACTTCTCCTCATATGTTCCATACCTCTCTTCGAAGGTATACCTTGGTTTTATCAGCATGTATTCTATAGAACCTAAAATATCTTGCTCAGTGACTTCATATATCATAGCAAGGATCCATACTATTCTAGGTTCTATAGCTTGTATGATACATTCATCCTTTGTCACCAAGAATGTAATGTCATTCTTGTACTTCTCCACCATTTTCTAAGGAATCCTCTCCCTTTCCCAAATTATATTCTAGAAAAATACAAAAAAATTCACAAGAGCATCATCATGTGCCTTAGCATCTCCAAGTCCTCTAAAAAATTCTCTAATCTAGTGTGCTATAGGTCTACCTTATAGCCACACAAAATTCTTTGTTCTGGGGAGTTCTCTTAAGAAGTAAAAGAACAAACATATAATCAAGGTTCCATATTTGAAAGGATACCTAGAATCATTTGTCTTTTGCAAATTTTCCATCAGCTTCTATCTCAATAGCATGCACAAATCATAATCAAATCCTTTCTCTACCATTTTATAATCAATATTGATGAAAGTAGCTGAAACAAAATTTTATTTGTTAGAGAAGTAGATCTTGTACACAATTTGTTGAAATGCACAAGACAACTAAGAGGGGGGCTGAATCGGTTTTATCAAATCTTTCGATTAAAACTGAATCAATTCCACTTTATCTTCAATCTTTTATTAAGTGAACATGAAATGCAAATAACAGAAACAAAACACCAAATTCACCATATTTATGTGGAAAACCTAATGAGGGAAAAACCACAATGAGGATTAACTCACAATATAGTAGAATGAAAAATCGGATACACAGACTCACTACTTGAGGGCTCACAACCCAGATTAAGGGCTCGCTACCTTAGGACTTACTGTCCAAAAAGAGAGGCTCAATGCCTACAGAGAAATACAAAGAAATAAATAAAGATCCACCACTAGGATTTTTACACACTTCACAACTTGATCAGAAGATTATAGATATAATGAAGTACTCTTGCCACAATTTTCTCTTTCACACTCCACTTTTCGCACTTGTTCATACACTCTTCTTTTTCTTGAATTGAATGATGGATGGATGATCAATTCACTTCAACTTGATTTGTATTTATACTGCCTTCAACCATGGAAACATTTATCAAGATCGGTTATACAATTTCAAATTACAAATTCAAACAAGGTCGGATACTCAACATTCCCGCAGTGGAGAAGAATGTGAGAGGACCAATTACATATTTAATTTAGGACCCAAACAATATCTTGGATCATGCACACGATTTCTCAAATCGATGCACAAATATAATGTAATGTGTAAACAGCAGGTCAGTCAAACCTAATGAAAACATTGATGATCTTTCAAGTACATGCATCACCAGCAAGATAATCATACACAGATTTCCCAACATTCTTTACTAGTCATTTTACCATCTCTGAGAACAACTTAGATACATCCGCAAAAAATTCAACAAACTTCATTTGCAGAGAACACTTCACCAGTCCATCTGGGACAACCGGCAAAAATACCGAAGATCTGGAGCAGGTCTTCCAGAGTACCAAATCACACACAAATTTTCCAGAACACATAAACTATCACAAAGAGTAATCTCCCAGATCCGCAAGATCTGAAACCAAATACCAAAAGACTACAAAGCCAAAACATTTCTCTCAGTCCATAACCAGATAACTTATGCAAACCAGTTCACACACCGGTAAACATAATTTTACTCTCCATCAAACCAGAAGCTAAAACTCAGAATATACAAGCCATTTAAGTTTATGAACACATCTCCAGATCCATTTAGACATAAGATCAACAAAGAAGAAATGAAAACCACATTATCAGATCATACACATAACACATTTTAACTCAAATTTCATTGCTTCTCAAATTTTCTCAAAAGAACTTGGCAAATACACAACTTACTCAACATGTACAGTGTTGACATCAATGACAAAATTAATGAAAACACCACCAAACACATCCATACTTGCAACGATCCCCCCTTTTTCATTGATGGCAACACATGATTTGAAAAAAAACCACCAAAGACAACATACATGATTCTCAAAAGCGACAACCTACCAAGAATGATCTCTCTCCCATATCCTACATAACTTTCAGAAGCGACAAATTGCCAAGAATAAAATTTTCACATGATCTCTCTCCCCCTTTGAAATCAATTTCAAAGGAAAATTATTGCCATATAAATCTTTGTTCACTCCCCCTAAGGAGTACACCCACATCACATACTGTAACAAGGCAATTCTCTACTCCCCCTAAGCAGTAGACCTCAATCATTAGTTCAGAATAAAAGAGTTTGTGAATCCACTGGACTAATGCACCACCATGTGAACTTAATTCAAAGGAGGGGCAGAAACCCCTAATTTCCCTCTAAGATACTCAAAAGTATCCTTCAAAAGGGCCTTAGTGAATATGTCTGCAAATTGTTCTTTGGTAGGCACATATTCAAGTCTAACTTCATTTCTCAACACCTTCTCCCTCAAAAAGTGATACTTAATAGATATGTTCTTTGTTCTAGAATGCATCACTGGATTCTTTGATATGTTTATAGCACTTGTATTGTCACAAAATATAGAATTAGGTTCATCACTTACCACACCCATTTCCATCAAATTTTGCTTCATCCATAGTACATGTGTATAGTGGGATGCTGCTGCAATAAGCTCTGCTTTTGCAATGGATAAAGAAACTGAATCTTGTTTCTTTCTCGACCATGAAACTAATCTTCCTCTAAGGAAGAATGCTCCTCCACTTGTACTCTTCCGGTCATCTACACATCTAGCCCAATCAACACCAGTGTAGGCATTTAATTTAAAATCATTGTCCTTCGAATACCATAGCCCAAAATCTTGAGTTCCTTTAAGATATTTGAATATCCTTTTTACAGCTATAACATGTGCTTCCTTCGGTTCTACTTGAAATCTTGCAACTAAACATATTGCATGCATAATGTCAACTCTAGTAGTAGTAAGATACACAAATCCACCAATCATGGATTTGTACATGATCTGATCAACCTTTACAGATTCATCATCCTTAGTCAACTTACATCCAGTTACCATAGGGGTAAAAACCGGTTTAGAGTCATCCATTCTAAACGTATTCAAAAATTCTTTAACATACTTAGATTGTGAAATGAAAATCCATTTGTCAATCTAATTAACTTGAAGTCCAAGGAAGAAATTCAATTCACCAATCATAGATATTTCAAATTCTTTTTGCATCTCTTCAGCAAAATTCTTACACATACCTTCATTTCCACCAAAAATGATGTCATCAACATATACCACAATTATAAGCATCTTACCTTTCTCAATCTTAAATTAAAGATTGCTATTTGCAGACCCTTTGTTGAATCCCTGCTTTGTCAAGTATTTATCCAATCTAGCATACCAAGCTCTGGGAGCTTGCTTACACCCATATAATGTTTTCTTTAACTTACAAACCATGTCTGGTTTTTTTGACAGTGAAAAACCTTCTGGTTGCTCCATATATACTTCTTCTACTTCTCCATTCAAAAATACAGACTTGACATCCATTTGATATACCTTGAAGTCTTTATGAGCTAAAAATGCCAAGAACATCCAAATGGATTCCATTCTTGCTACAGGTGTGAAAGTTTCTTCAAAATCTATTCCTTCAACCTGTGAATCTCCTTAACATACCAATCTTTTTTTATTCCTAACTACTTCACCATCTTCATTCAATTTATTTTTGAACACCCATTTCGAACTAATCACATTCTTGTTTGCAAGTCTAGGGACTAGTTCCCAAGTCTTATTATTCTCTATCTGTTGTAGTTCCTCTTCCATTGCTCTCATCCATCTTTCATCGTTACATGCTTCATTCACAGTCTTAGGTTCAATATTAGAAAGTAAAAACAAGTTTACCTCAACCACTTTGCTTCTTGTCTTCACTCCTTCACTTTTGTCTCCAGTTATTTGATCCTCCAGATGATCTCTATTAACATATTTAGGAGTCTTAGATGTAGGTTTCAAACTTTCTTCTTCTTCACTCTATTCTTTTTCTTCTTCCTATACTTTCTCAAAGATAGGCTCATCAGGTTCAACTTTAGTTATCTCCACCGGTCTATACATAGCTTCATCAACTTTCACATTAGAAATTTCAATGATTTTTCTCAGCCTCTTATTAAAACATTTGTAAGCCTTACTATTATTAGAGTAACCAAGGAAAATTCCTTCATCACATCTAGCATCAAACTTTCCAAGATTTTCTTCATCTCTTCTAATGTAACATCTACTACCAAATACCTTAAAGTATTTCATAGTAGGATTCTTACCAGTCCATAACTCATATGGTTAGTGTTGTTACGTCTAATTTGAACTTGGTTAAGAATGTAAATAGTAGTGTGAATAGCTTCTATCCAATACACATTAGGAACATTTGATTCTTTCATCATGGTTCTAGCTGCCTCTTGTATAGTTATGTTCTTTCTCTCAACAACTCCATTTTGTTGTGGGTTTCTAGGGGTAGAATAATGTCTCTTTATGCAATGCTCTTCACAGAATGCATTGAACTCACAAGATGTAAACACTCCACCTCTATCAGATCTTAAGCACTTAATTCTCATATTTGCCTCATTTTCTACTCTTGCCTTAAACACCTTGAATTTATCAAGAGCTTGATATTTTTCTCTAAGAAATGTAACCCATGTCATCCTAGAGTAATCATCAATTAAAAGCATAAAGTACCTATCACCATTCAAGCTACCTATTCTTGTAGGACCACAAAGGTCTATATGAATTAATTCAAGCATTCCAATAGACGATTGATCTTTTCCTTTGAAACTATTTCTTGTCTGCTTTCCCATCTGACAACTTCTATAGATTAAATTAGAAGGCTTTGTGATTCTAGGTAGATCTCTCACAACTTCTCTAGAACTAATTCTAACTAGATTATCAAAATTCACATGTCCCATTCTCCTATGCCAGAGCCAACTCTCATTAATCTGTGAAACAAATCATTGACCATCACTACCTTTAAGCTGGTAGATTTTTCCATGAGTTCTTCTTCCACCTACAACCACAATTCCAGATCATTTTCTGATCTCATAATTGTTATCTTTAAACACAAGATTAAAACCTTTGTTGCACATTTGTCCAACACTTAAGAGATTATGTCTTAAACCCTTTACATAGTAAACATCATCAAGTATTGTGTTTCCTATCAAAGCTAATTGCTCCTTTACCAACTATCTTAGCACCAGAGTCATCTCCAAACATGACTATACCTCCATCATATCTCTCAAGTTTAGTAAACTTACTCTTATCTCCAGTCATATGATTTGAACATCCACTGTCAATTACCCAAAATTCTTCATCCTGTCTGGCATGAAAAGCAGTCACCAGAGTACCTTTTGCTTCATCTTTCTTGTTCTCTAGACCAGATTCCTTTCCACATTTATTTTCAAGGGCTAGAAACAAGCACTCATCCTTATCTTCCTAAAGGTCAAATTCATCATCATAAATTCCTACATCTTCTTTGACATAATACAACTTCTTGAACTTTCTATCCTTCTTATCCTTGTAATTATTGTTATTACCATCCTTATTCTTCTTTTGTGTAGCTCTATTAGGACATTATGATGCATAATGACCAATATTTCCATAGTTGAAACATTTAAAAGGAAACTTACCTTTGTATTTACCAGTACCTTTCTTCAATCTTCTTGTGAAATTAGCTTCCAGATTTTTTATATCATCATCATCATCATCTCCTATCTTTAAGGCTTTAAAGGTTGTTTTAGTCTTCTCCTTATCTCTTGCAAATTTTCTCATCTCGGATGTAGTCAAGACACCAAATAGATGTTCCTTAATAAATTTCTTCGGATCATACTGATCTTCAAGAGCAAATAATTTGTCACTGTAATTGTCTAGTAAGGTCATCAAGATCTTCTCAATTATATCCTCATCCTTCATGGTACCACCTTGATTCTTGATTTCATTTGCTATAGTCTCAGCTCTCTGATAATAGCTTGCAATGTCTTCTCCATCTTTCATCCTCAGATTCCCAAATTTTTGCTTAGCAATTAGTTTCCTTGACAACTTCACTCTCTCATTCCCTTCATAAATGTCTTTCAATTTTGCCCACATTTCATTTGCAATAGCTAAGGAAATAACTTTTGATCTTTCAGTTTTAGATAGTGCACTAAAGATAGCAAGCCTCGCTCTTTCATTCTCTTCAAAGGTTGCAACCTCATTAGTAGAGGAATGACTGGCTGCTAGAATCACATACTTCGTCTCCACAACTTTCCAGGTATTGAAACTAATTGAAATCAGGTAACTTCTTATATGTTCTTTCTAGTCACTGTAATCAACTCCATCAAACATAGGAAGCTATAACTTGTGTGCCATCTAATCTACCTCAAGTGGTTAAGCCTTTCATCGAGGAACCAAAGATCTGATATCAATTGCTGAAATGCACAAGATAACTAAGAGGGGGGGTGAATTAGTTGTATCAAATATTTCACTTAAAATTGAATCAATTCCACTTTATCTTCAATCTTTTATTAAGTGTGAACATGAAATGAAAATAACATAAACAAAACACCATAGACACCACATTTATTTGGAAAACCCAATGAGGGAAAAACCACAGTGAGGATTAACTTGCAATATAGTAGAATGCAAAACCACATATACATGCTCACTACCCAGATATAAAGGCTCACTACCTAGATTAAGGGCTCACTTCCTTAGGACTTACTGTCCAAAAAGAGAGGCTCACTGCCTACAAAGAAATACAAAGAAATAGATAAATATCCACCACTAGGAGTTTTACACACTTCACAACCTGATTAGAAGATTATAGATATAATGAAGTACTCTTGCCACAATTCTTTCTTCCACACTCTTCTTTTCATACTTGTTTGCACACTCTTCTTTTTCTCGAATCGAATGGGATGGATGATCAATTCGCTTCAACTTGATTTGCATTTATACAGTCTTCAACCTTAGAAACATTTATCAAGGTTGGCTATACAATTTCAAATTACAAATTCAAACAAAGTCGGCTACTCAACATTCCCGCAGTGGATAAGAATGTGAGAGGACCAATTACATATTTAATTTAGGACCCAAACAACATCTTGGATCAAACACGCGCTTTCTCAAATTGATGCACAAATATAATGTAATGTGTAAACACTAGGTTGGCCAAACCTAATGAAAACACAGATGATCTTTGAAGTACACCATCACCAACAAGATAATCATATGTAGATTTCCCAACATGCTTTACCATTCATTTTACCATCTCTGAGAAAAAAATTAGATACATCCACAAGAAATTCGACAAAATTCATTCATAGAGAACACTTCACCAGTCCATCTGGGAAAACTAGTAAAAATACCAGATTCCTAGAGTAGGTCTTCCAAAGTACCAAATCACACACAACTTTCCCAAAACACAAAAACTATCACAAAGAGTAATCTCCCAGATCCGCAAGATCTGAAACCAAATACCAGAAGACTACGGAGCCAAAAAAATTCTCCCAATCCATAACCAAATAACTTTTGCAAACTAGTTCACACACTAGTGAACATAACTTTTACTCTCCATCAAACAAGAAGCTGAAACTCATAATATACAATCTAATTAAGCTTATGAACACACCTCCAAATCCATACAGACATAAGATCAACATAGAAGAAATGTAGATTACATTACCGGATCATACACAAAACACATTTTAACTTAGCTTTCATTGTTTCTCAAATTTTCTCAAAAGAACTTGGCAAATACACAACTTACTCAACCTGTATAGTGTTGAAATCAATGAAAAAATAAATGAGAACACCACCAAACACATCCATACTTGCAACACAATCATCATTGATGCATATTTCATGGCAGGGTTTCTAATTTTATTTATGGTCAAATATCTCTTATCATATTGATCACCAGTAAGCTCCATCACAACTTCATTCTTCACTAATTTTAGCACCGAAACTGGTCGGGTTGAGAATAAACCAATTACAACCCTAATTTCATCATTTGTAATCAAGTCAAGCATATCCATCCACACAAACTTGTCATGGATATAGCTCAATGTAATCCTTACCCAAGCGTCACCATGAAAAAAGTTGGGAAACCCTTGCCACACATCAAGCTTCGTCGATACCAAATTTTGATATTAAGGCTTCAACACAAAGTCATCACCAATGAGCTCAGACCTTAGGATTATTTCCTTGTTACAAGTATCTATAATTTTCAACCCTTTATTCATTTCATCTTGGACATTCTTTAGATCTATTATCATTTTTTCTTTTTTTTGAAAGATATTTCCAAAACTCATTTTGTTCCATCCTTTAAATTTTTCCTTAATTAACTTCAACCTTTTTGATAGTCTAAGCATAGGGGTACCAAGACAGGGGGAACTCCACCATTCTTCAACTAAAATTATAAAATTAGGATGAGAATCCCACATTATTTTGTATCTAAAGGAATATGTGCCTTTAGGCATAGTATCATTCCACCTTATCAGAATAGCATTGTGGTTAGAACCCATCTAAGGAAGGGTTGAAAGGGACATATATTGTATGATATTGTTGGGTGAAAATTATGTAATCAACTTTTCAACAGATTACACAACCTAGATTTCAACCACAACAATGTGAGATATAATTTATCCTCTCAGAAAGCGGAGGCACCCTTCTTACTACTTTCAGAAGCTAAATAAAACTACATAAATATTCACAATATGTACACTACAACTACGAAATGGGTGTGTGTGTTACATTCATGCTTCTCTCTTTTTTCAGAGAAGATGTTTTACAATGCTTCACTGTTGATAATTTTGATTCAAAGTAAACTTAAACTAACAACAAGCAGTAATGCCAATGCCTCTATCTTGTCAAAGAAAAGTGTAGAGGTACCAGATATGATAATAATAACAATAAAAAGGAAATGGAAAGCTCACAAAGGCATAAAATTTTTTTGTAGATTTTTCACCAATGGATCTGGGAGTGATGTATCCTTTGTCATATTAGAAGCATAAAGTCTTCTAGATACAGTAATTCCATGAACAACATGAACAATTACAAGCACAAAGTCTTGTAGATCATCCAACAATAGCTAACCAAAAGTAAATGTAAATTCAAATGAAGAATGAAACACAAAGTTTACATAAATTTACTTCAAGCCCTTCAGATCTCATCTACTAATCACCACCAATCTTATTCAAACAAAAAGAGAATTGATTCGAACACAAAGTCTGGTATGCAACTTCCTTCTTTATTGATCAGATTTAGATTCACAAAATTGAACACAAAGTCTCAATGTTTGTTTCACAAAAGAACAACACTTCGTTACAAAATACTAAAGGTAAATATTACAATAGAGATCCCTCATATTTATAGAAGAGAGGGAAGATCTAATCTAGGAAATTAGTTGAGTAAAATTAGGAAAGTTAGGTGAGAAACAATAGGAAACCCTAACTTTCACTAAGTCAACATGTAATTCATCTCTATGAAATTACATCTCATATTTTCAGAGTAATTACATTTGAAAAAAAAGACATTTAAGATGTCAAAAACTATTTACAAGATTCATAAAGGGAAGCATCAAAAATTTGAACACTAGGAGATCAGGAATCTTCATGGTTCCTTACTTGGGCGCAAAAGTCTTCATACTTCTTCTTGGTCTCCTGCATGAACTTTTCATCCGGACCAATGGTGTGAATCCTCATGATTGATCTCATGGTGGATGAGTGTACCTTTTTGCACCTATCGAAATGTGTCTTGAGGTTGTCAAGAGTGAGCCTTGTATCACAAAGAACATGCATAGAGGCTTCCTTGTATATTCTGGAAAGTTCACTGGCTGGAAGGAAAATTTGGTTTTCTTCAAGAAGGTTGCCTGGTAGCTACTTTATTCCCATCTCCAGAATAGTACAATGTCCTTTGAAATATTCTTGTACATGGTGAAGATCTTAAATAAGAGATTTGATCACATGGATACAGTTCTTTGAGTGATTCTCTTACCTCTACATATTTTGACTTGTCAGGAATTACCCCGGCTTGCACCAATTTTTTGAGCTTTGCTTGCTCATCTATGACCAAAATGATAGGCATTTTCCCATCTCCTTTTTCTCTTGAGTAAGAACACCTTCCTCCTTATCAAGCTCTAATTTTATTTTGGCTATTTGTGTAGCCTTCTCATCAGTAGCAACTATTATGTGTGAACCTCCTTGTATTAATTTATCAATGAAATCACACAAGGCTTTCCCTTTGGAGTCAAGATTTTCAGCCTTCTGTACTGTCAATTCTTCTAGGTTTTCAATAGCTATGGGCTAGATATTTCCTTAAGATTTTGCAAGTCTCCTCAAACAACTGCATATTATTCAGCCTTCTACTTGTACATGCCTCGGGCTTGCTCCATTTTGTCAAGCCTTCCTACCAACACATCCAGGACTACTTGTGCATCTTCCTTTACACTTTCATTCGTAACCTTTCCAATCCAAAATATTGTCATAGTGTAATATTCCATGTTCACATCTCCTTCTTCTTGAGGTAGTATTCCAATCTCTACAAAATTTTGACCAGATTTGTCAACCTGGAGCCTGGAATGTACCTTTTCCTTTTTCTTTCCCTTGACCTTTGGAGGGGCTATATCTTCAAGATCGAGTTCCTCTGGAGTGATCATTTGATTTTTCCTCTTTGATACTTGAGATACCAACCAAGGGCGAAGATAATAATTATGAGCTTCTTGGTTGATTGTCAAATCTTTTGTCATAGCTGCTTCTGTAGAAATGAATCGTATGGTGACAATTGGAGTAGTCTTTGTGATGACTGCACTCGTACATTGCACACCAAGTTGACCCTGCAAAGAATCATGCATGAACCTATTGAATTTAGCCTTGTAAGTGATGTCATAGGATGGAGATTACAAGTTGGGAATGGATGATGGAGGACTTGTCAAAATGTCAACCATTTGTGTGTTTGAAATTGATGGAGGAGTATCAAGTACGGTTGATGTTGCGGGAGGAATGGGGATGTTCACCGCATGCATGGTTGATGTAGGAAGATCTAATGTGGGAAAAGGTGGTGGTGGAGTGTTTGGATCAAGAGGTGTGGGAGGAACATTTGAAGTTATGGGTGGTGATACGTGAGGTAGATCCTCAACAACATTATCACGTGGAGAAAGTATTTGCTCTTCGCCATACCCGAGTTCGTGTTTATAACCTTCTTGTTCACCTTCTTGGCCCTCAGACTCTAGTTCATGTAGGGAATATTCTTCCTCATTAGAGTCATCTTCTTGAGAATCTTCTTCTTCGGAAGATTCTTCATTTGAATTATCTTCTTCTTCGGAATCAATCTCTTTTGAAACAAGCCCTTTTCCTTTTGGGAGAGATGTTTCCAATTTTATGGTTTCTACTTCTTGAAGTACATGTGTATCCTTCTTACCAACAGTGAAATTTATTATAGGGCCTCTTCAGGAAGAAGAGGGAATAACCGCCTGCTTATCTTTCGTGCAGAGTTTCTATTGTGGATTGATTTCAGCTCTGGGTATTTCTCCTTTTGAATCTGTCTTGAAGGATTTCATTTGGAAACCATACTTTTGTAACCACTTTGTATTGTTAGCCAATATGGGAGCAAGTCTCTCCCTAATAGAAACACACTCCTTCTTTGGCCATTGTACTATAGGCAATGGTTTCCTAGAAATATCATCTTCGTCATAGGCAACATTCATGATGTCACCAGGATCCGTGAAATCCTCTGGTAGATCAGCAACACCAAGATCCTTGATCTATTGCATGGTTAGCCTACAATAATCCAGTTTATGGATATCCTCTTCATCTCTGAAATTAACCCAGATGTCTTCAAAACGGTATTTGTGCCTGTGATCCTTTTTCAACCTCTTTTTTACATTCTGGAAATCAAAGTAAAATCTGGATTTATAAGTCCTTATGGTCATGACCTGCAATTTTGCATTGACTGATTTGGATTTTTCCACACTATTGATGGTATACCTACCAATCATTAGTGGAAATTTGAATCCCAGTTTGTGGATCCCCATGTGTTCTTTGTGACCTGAAATAGTTTTCTGCATAACTCCATGAGCACCCACTTGTTAGATAGATATTTGGGCAACATGTAGGGGCACCCAGTGTAGCATCCTACCCTCATGTAAGTGAAAGTTGGAAATTGTAAGAACATGCACCCAACCTTTCTTACCACCTTATAGGCCTCGTCTAACACTCTCTTCTTTTTGAGAACTAGATCGAACTTGTGTAATAGAGGTGCAAAGAAATCATCTGTGACCCTTCTAAAATGGTGAATACTCTCCTTTAGCTCCAATTGATAGAAGAAATTGTACACTAGTACAAAATGTTAGCTCCCTTTTGTAGAAATTCCTAGGAACTGCTTTATCATAGCTATAGCATTAACCAAATAAGAAATCATATATAAATTCAAAGTGGTCGACACATTAATTAGTTTTTCATGGATCTCATCACTGATTTGTGTTCCCCATTCAATATGAGCCTTTTTCCTTCCTATTATCTAAATGTACTCATACATCCATTCATGGAAATGAGATGATTTTGGCAAGCCTTTGACCTTGCTCAGGAGAGTGATCATGTCCCTGACATCCTCCTTGAAGTCACTTCGTGGAATTCCTTCCATCCATCTAGAGATAGTATTCCTGGGTTCTTTCAACCATTGACTATTTATCAGGTTCTTGGCTTTATTGGGATCTAAGTCATAGACTTCCTAAGCTTGTTGAATGGACATTTCTATGTATTGTTCCATGTGTGGAACTCTGAAAACAATATCAAAGAAATCAGGATCAAGTCTCATTATTACTTGTCAAGACGATTTTATCACACTTCTGCTTTCCTTAATGTAGTGGGATGCAACTTGGAGGATGAACTTCATATTGTGTGCAGATTTTGGGAACCTAGACACTAGATGTAAATTGCTATGTATGATAGCTCTTAGGGAGTCTTCAAGAGGCTTTTGCTCAGTCCTTTTAATGAAATCTTTGAGGTCCTGATGACCGATCTTAGTTTCTTTTATTTTATCTACCTTGGAGAGCACCACTGTAGGTGGGAAAACACCTTGATACTTGTATTTCATCTTGCCTTCTTTCTGGGAAGATGATGGAGGTGTCTTTGCAGTCATCTAGAAATAATTGGCTCCAAGAGGTCACCTTGTGGATCACTTGACGATATCTAAGAAGAAGCTACAACGATGATGAATCAACAAGCATTAGTAGAAAAAGCAACATTAGAAAGCCTAAAGTGATAAAATGATGTTGATCAAGCATGAACAGAGAAATTGGGCACAAAAAACAATGTAGGAGCGAAGAAATGAGCTTCAGAGTGAAGATAGAACAAGTTTGGATAGTTTTAAGGAAAAACTGTCAAAAGTGTAAGGGCATTGAAAATTAGCACCCTTTCACTTAGAGAGGTGACTTTAGGTGTAAGGGCACTGAAAATCAGCACCCTTGCACTCTATCATGCAAGTTCGGTGAAAAGTTTCAAGGCACTAAAAATCAGCACCCTAGCACTTAGCTTCATACTTAGAAGTTTTCAGGAAGTGCAGTGGTGGGCTTTTTCAGCGCCAGTGCACTCAGAGGAAAGTGAAATCCATGTAGGACTGTTGATTTTCAGCACTCCTACACTTGGACTTAGAGAAAAAAGTGTCAAAGTGTAATGGTGCTAAGTTTCTTCTCTTGAGCATCTCAAATGCGATGAAGTCATTATTTCGAATGCCAAGGTTTGCAAATTTTATGAACTTGTGAAGACCATGTTGCTGAAAATCAGACATGCATAAAGGGCGAAGGAAAAGATCAGAGAAACGTTTCATTTTAAACACCTAGGGCATCGAATGAAGAAAGAAAATGTGGAGAGACAAAAGAAAAATAAAATGATGGAAGGAGAAAACAAGGTGTGATGCAGACATGGCAAAGTGAAACGATGCACAAAAAGATTCGTTCTTTTTTTAAACACAAATACTTATAAATGAAAATGAAAAGAGATCTATGAAGCCATCTCCTCACTCCAAAAGAATGGGAAAGAAGAATACATGGAAAAATGGAGAAACGACATACCTGGAAGAACAACAAAAACCTAGCTCGAAATAATGAAGAATCTTCAAAACAACGAGTTTGCAAGAGGAAAGATGGATGCCCAACATGTTGAAAGTGAATGAATGAAGATACAAATGAAGTGGAGTTACTTAAAATTGCTTTCAAGAGAACTACAAGTGAAATAAATGAACAAAAGTCAATTAAGGCGTGTAAAGTGGAGAAAACTGGGAAAAGTGTAATGTAGACAAAAATCACCACCCAGGACTTAAAATGGAAAAGTATGGAACTTGGTTTAAGGGTGCTGAAAATCAGTGCCCTTGCACCAAGCTGAATTTTTGCTTAAGTGCATAGGCGTTGAAAAACCCCACCTTTGAACTTCTTATACTTAGACAAATTTCTTCAAAATGTTAGAGCGCTTTTTTCTAGAGCTTTTGCACTTTTCAAAATTTCACTAAGTATAAACAATGAGAGTTCCAGAAGATACTCATTTTGAAGGTCTTCACTAGACAAACACAGAGGGACGCTCAAAAAAACTGTTTGAGACTTTGTAACACACTTTAAGGTGGATTGAGAATCACCTCATTTTGCGTGCCTAAACATCATGAACCTATGAAATGGATAAGTTTCGTAGGGAGTTATCTGTGGAACAAGAGCTACTAGATTCCATGATAACAACTAGCTTCTGATGGGGATCTTCCTTCAACCATTCTTTGAAATGAATGAAGGGAGAATAAATCCATAATTCAAGTGCCTTTATCCATCCATTGCGCTTGGATTCAGACGACAACAACAAAAAGACTTAAAACAAAAAGACACAAGGACTAAAAGTAAAAGATATTTACATTTGAACGCCTACCATTTTACTAATTAAAATGCTTGAGGTGTTGCCTATTGTGAGGAAGGGAAAATGGCATTCCATCTCCACATGCTAGTAGAAAACTGTTCTCACCATGTAGTTGGTGAACTTTGAAAGGTCAATTTTTTTGTGCATACCTTTTGGTTCTCTTTGTTTGTCCCATAGGAGAACAAGATCACCGATTTGAAAATCTCGAGACTTGGCTTTCTTGTCAAAAAGATTCTTAACTTAGTCCTAGTGTTTTGCAATGTGGTCAACCACTTGAACTCTCTTCTCTTCCAATTCAGAGAGATACATCACACACTTATCAACAGAATTATTAAAAGTCTCTTCCTCAATGGCCTTAGCCAATTTGAGGGTTGGAAGTTCCAAGGTTATAGGAATCTTGACATTCAACCCGTACAAGAGTTGAAAGGGAGACATACCAATTGCCCGCTTCAGAGTTATCCTGTCTTGCCACAAAGTGTCATACAAAGCCTTGTGCCACAAACATTGATTCTCGTCTACCAGCTTACAGATGATAGTCACCAAATTTTTGTTGCTTGATTTGACCTGGCCATTACCTTGTGGGTAATAGTCAGAGGAGTGTGAAAAATTTATGTCATGTTCAAAATAAAACTCAGTGATCTAATTTGACGAGAAGGAAAAAGCATTGTCAGCAACAATTTTGTTCGGCATGCCGAACCTAGAAATGTTGTTTTCCTTTAAGAAACTACACACCACTTTAGAAGTAGCACGCTTAGTAGGAATTGCTTCCACCCATTTAGTGAAATAATTAGTTGCAGTCAACACATAGATGTGTCTAGCACTTGATGATGGATTCACTACACCGATGAAGTCAATCCCCTGTTGCTAGAAGGGATCTTCGATCATAACGGGTTTTAACAGAAAAGCCACCAACTTAGGTCTACAAACGAACTGCTAACACAACTCGAACTTACGCACCTAAGTGTACACATCTTGAAAAAGTGTGGGCCAGTAATAATTTTCTCTCAAAATTTTATGAGCAGTCACTAGTGCTGAAAAATTCCCTTTGCATGCTAAGTCATGATATGACTTTAGCAATCTTTCTTGTTGTTCATGATCAACACATCGCAAAAAGGTCCCATCCAGAGCATGCTTGTAGAAACTGTTATCCCATAAGACAAAGTTTGTTGATTTTAACTTGATGGTTCTTCTCTTTTTTGGAGTTAGTTGGCCAAGAAATTCCCCGTATGTGAGGAAATGGGTGATGTTGGAATACCATTCGTTGGTGGTGTTGACGAACAACACCATGGGAAGTTCTCTTGAATCTACTTCTTTTTCTGAAGCTTCTTCATTTACTAAAACTTCTTCGTCAAGATTATTTTTAGTGATAAATTGACATGGTCCACGTCCCCATATCAACTCGGTGGGTTTGATTTCCATGTCATATTCTTGAATTTTGGCAACCCAATTGCCTCTTTTCGTCTCAAACTCTTGTTGTGTTAAGATGGACTTAACAGTTGAATCTGGGACCAGAACTTTGACATGACTATTTATAATGTAGAACCAAAAGTGTTTAACAGCCTTGACCATAGCGAAGCCATTTTTTTCCATTTGGGAGTACTTCAATTCATAATTCTTTAGAGGGAAACTCATGAATGCAATTGGTGATTCAAAACCCTCATTGTTTTTTTGCACCAAAATTGCTGAAAGTGTATGCTCAGAAGCATAATTGTACATGATGAATTCTTTGGTGTAGTTAGGACATACCAACACTAGCGCATGAGCAATGGCCTCCTTTATTTCATCGAACCTAGCCTTCCATTATGTTGTCCAATGAAAATTAGTATTTCCTTTCATCATATTAACAATATCACGAGTCTTCTTTGCAAAGTCTAGAAGGAACCTTCGCATAAAACTCACCTTGCCAAAGAAAGAATTGAAAACCTTCTTGCTTGATGGAAAGGTAAGATATTTGATACCATTGACTCTTTCTAAGTCAATCTTGATTCCTTCGGTGGACACTACGTGACCAAGAATTTTGCCTTATGTGACTCCAAAAATTGACTTTTTGGGGTTTAGGGAAATACCATGTTGTTGGCATCTCTCCAAGATCTGACTTAGATGATAGCAGTGTTCATGACATTTTTTGGAGAACATCGTGAGATAATCAAGATACACCACAATAAAATTCCCCATCACATCATGAAACTCCAATTCCATAGCTCATTGGAATGTGGCGCCAGCATTTATTAGACCAAAAGGCATTCTATGGTACACAAAGGTACCCCATGGTGTTGTGAAAGTCGTCTTGTGTTGATCACTTGAAGTAACTTCAATCTGGTTATAACTGAAGAACCCATCCAACATGGAGAGCATCTCAGATCCGATCACATTTTGTAGAACTTGGTCCATCACAGGGAGAGGTTAATTACCCTTGAGTGATAGCTGGTTAAGGTTTTTCAAATCCACACAAATACAGATCTCACCATTTTTCTTACGAATGGGAATAATACTTTCTATCCACGTTGAATTATGGATGAGAAATATTATCCATGCGTTCAAAAAAATTTGGAATTCCACAAGGATTTTCTTGGAAATCTTTGGATTGTATTGCCTCTATTTTTTCTTAAAAGGCAATGCTCCAACCTTAAGGGGAATTTCGTGTTGCGCCTCTTTTGGCTGGAAGGATTTCAAATCTTTATATGAATATGCTAAGACATACATATATTCTTGCAATAACCTAGTGAAATTATTCCTCTCTTCGATCGTGCAACATTTCCCAATGTTCACCATCTTAGGATCACTTTAAGTTCCCAAGTTAATCTATTCAACCTCATTGGACGAATTAGAGTCCATGAGTTTCTTCTTGACATAGCAATCATGCTTGTCAAAAAAATTCTCTAGAGATACCAATCCTTTGGGAATTTTGTTCCCTTTGAGTTGCAAGAATTCTTCACCTGTGACCAGATCTAGATCAGACATAGATTCTTGAGAAGGAGAATCGCTTCCTTTAAAGTACAGTTCATTGAAATTTTTTGCCTTTTCTAAGAAGGCCACAATTTGATGATCGTTGTTCAAGATCTACCAATTCTCTAAATTATCAGGAACACTTGGGTGGAAAACCAACTCAATGGTGTAGGTAGAACCTTGAAAGTCTTTATTTTGTATAAGGAGTGTGGTAGAGGTTGCTAAGGAATTAGCCCTATCATTGTATTCCCTTGGAACCACATATATATCAAAGGCCTCAAATTCTTCAATTTAATCCCAAATGAGATTGTGATAATGTTTAAGCCTATCATTTTTAGTCTAATAAATATTCCTTACCTAACATACTATTATCTCAGCATCGCCTTGTGCATGAAGATTTTTTATACCCTTCTTGTGCGCAACTTACATTCCTAACAACAAGGCTTCATACTCAACAGTGTTATTAGTGTTGTCAAATTGCAGCTTGAAAGAAAAAGGGAAAAAAATACCATTAGGGGAAATAAAAACCATTCCAACTCCAGAACCGGTTGAAGAACAACTGTCATCAAACTCTAGTAACCAAATGTCATTTGAATCACCGAGGCTAATGGTGTCAAAATCTATAGCTTCATCATCTGATGAAGCTTCAGGATCTAATGTTGATGAATCATCTGGCGATGACTCATTTGTTATTGAATGAGATTTAACACTCATCAACTCATGTATCATCGAAGATTCACCGACCTCTTCTTTTTGCAGATAGTGAGTTCCCACACCTAAAGATTCAAACAGGATCTGAGCTCTTGGGTCATCTGATTGGGTTATTGAAAACTTTGCTTCCTTTTCAGGAATCAACTTTTGCATCATGCCTTTCACCTGTATTCTAGCTTCAGAAATGTCCATGCTTAGTTCCCCCCCAACATCCTTACATAAATTTTGTCTGAGCAGGATTATCTAATATTTTGGCACGTTGGTTACTAGAACCGTCATCTTTATCTTTTTCTCAAGGTATGCGGCAAATGCATATTGTGCATCCTTGATCTGGCCAATCAAAGGCACTTATTTGTTTTCCATGGAGAAACAACGGCTGAAATTTTTGGTCATATCTAAACCTAAGGAAGTATCTACCTTGGTGGGCGTCATATTATCAGATGCACCAGAATCTATAACACAGTTACTTAGTTTAAAACCATTGACAAGTAGGGAGATGAAAAATGGATCAATGCATCTGGAGGCTATTGGAGGATTTGACACAAGATTACTCTGTGGCATTTTAGGCTTAGGAGCAATAGGAACATCAGGGGGTGAATCCTAACTTGGGGTAATTCCTTGGTCTTTGACGAACTTGATGAGCCTTTCAAATTGGTCGAGATTGGCTTTGAGGTATTCAGCCTCGAACATCTGGACCTTGGTTTTCTTGGCATGGTCGATGATGTCGAAAGCCTGGAAATAATTTTGTAAACTGGAAGTAGTAACTTCACTGATTGGTTTGATAAAAGGCATACTAGTCTTTGGAATGGGAGGATTGGCTTTAGGAATCGCAGGAGTTGATGAAAAGGGATGAGGTGCACTTACTTGTGGATTTGTTGCTTTCTTGGGTTGCCAAGGGAAAGGAGACCCTCTCTTGGCAATTGTGACTAGTGGCTTCTCTTTTTTAGGTGGAGAAGCAACTTGAGCTTTTTCAAGCTGATTTTGTTGGTGTCGCATGAAAATAGCATATGTATCTATCACTAAGTCATCTTCATCATCTCCTTCTGCTATTTGTAAGTAGCCAATCTTGGAGTCACCAACCGATTTCATTTCTTCATCTTGGAAGAGGTTGGAATTTACTTCCTCGGGATAATTTGGCAGTGCATAGTTTTCTTGTTCAGCCTCATAGTATCCTGTGGTAGTGTTTTTAGGTGGAGCTTCAAGTGCAATTCTACCTTGTGGTGTCGGAAGGCGGTTTTGATTCTTGTTTCTGGCATAATTGGGGAAAGTCCTTCTTGGGACATCCGTGTAGGTGTTGTTATTTTTAGAGACTCTATTTTTCAAAGCTAAGATTTCATTCGTCGGCCTTTCAACCATGGGATCTGCAAAGTTAGAACTGGTGTTAAGAGTATTGGCATTAGATGCTGAATATTTTGATGCTTGCATCCTTTTATTGGTGTTGATGTTGGTCCTTATCTCTCTAGCCAGGATCATATCATCTTCAAGATTGGTGGCCAATTGTTGTGTTGCTTCAACGTTGGCAAGATTTTCCCTACGTAAGAAGAAACTTACTTTGGGAAATTGTGTGTTGATGAAAAATCACTTCAAATTATTGTCCATTGATTTAGCATCATGTGGAATCCGCATCACCAACTTGTTGAACTTAGCCACAAACTCTTGCATGGGTTCATGGGCCTCCTTCCGCATGGTTGTGAGTTGTACCAACAAAGCATGTGCATCCTAGGCAGGTTTGAATCTTTCCTCAAACTTTGAAATTTGTTTGAAGGGTGGACTAGCTGGTGATTGAGCCATTCAAAAGAGTGTAGAACCATTCAGAAACAACCCCTTGGATAGATTTGGTGAACAACCTTATAGAAACGTCTCCATGCTCTATAGCAAGAACACCACATATGATGTAGAAGGCGGAAATGTGCTCATTGGGATGTTGTTTTTCATCACCCAAAAACTTCAGGAGATGTTTCCTCGAAACATGTAGAAGCTCGTGCAGAGGTGCAACAAAATGGAGGCTACCAAAGGGATTTCCACATGGCCCTGCAGGAGGTACGGCCATGACTGGTTACACTACAAGTACCCGAGTTGGATGCCTATGGTAGACAGACCAAACAACTGGACGAGGAGACCTTTTTTTTTGGGGAGGATAGATCACAGTACGTTGTAATGGTGACCTTACTCCTGAAGGAGTAAATGGAAAGTTACATTGCAACAACTCTTCCAAAAGTGGATATGTAACTCCTTGAGCCCTCAATCCTTGTGTATAACTTTGGTCCACCAGAATGTAGATCTGAATAGGGTGAAAATATAAAATTAATAATATAAAACATACAATAAAAAATTGGAAAGCTTATTCACTTCAATCAAAAGCATGAGGCTTAGATTGCATGATTCATTCCCCAGTGGAGTCATCAAAAAACTGTTGGGTGAAAATTATGTAATAAACTTTTCAACAGATTACACAACCTAGATTTCAACCACACCTATGTGAGATATAATCTCTCCTCTCAGAAAGGGGATTCGGCCTTCTTACTTCTTTTAGAAGCTAAATAAAACTAACTAAATATCACAATATGTACACTACAACTATGAAATGGGGGGTGTGTGTTACATTCTTGCTTCTCTTTTTTTTTAGAGAAGATGTTTTGCAATGCTTCACTGTTAATAATTTTGATTCAAAGTAACCTTAAACTAACAACAAGCAGTAATGTCAATACCTCTATGTTTTCAAAGCAAAGCGTAGAGGTACCAAATATGATAATAATAATAATAAAAAGGAAAGGGAAAGATCACGAAGGCACAAAGTCATTTTGTAGCCTTTTCAATGATAGATTTGGGAGTGATATACCATTTTTCGTATTAGAATCACAAAGTATTCTCAATAAAATAATTCCATGAACAACATGAACAATTACAAGCACAAAATCTTGTAGATCATCCAACAATAGTTAACCAAAAGTAAATGTAAATTCAAATAAATAATGCAACACAAAGTTTACATAAATTTACTTCAAGCCCTTTAGATCTCATCTACTAATCACCACCAATCTTATTCAAACCAAAAGAGAATTGATTCCAACAAAAATTCTGGAATGCAACTTCCTTCTTTATTGATCGTATTTAGATTCGCAAAATTGAACACAAATTCTCAATGTTTGTTTCACAAAAGAACAACACTTCGTTACAAAATACTAAAGGTAAAGATTACAATAGAGATACTTCATATTTATAGAAGATAGGGAAGAGCTAATCTAGGAAATTAGTTGAGTAAAATTAGGAAAGTTAGGTGAGAAACAATAGGAAACCCTAACTTTCATTAAGTCAACATGTAATTCATTTCTTTGAAATTACATCTCATATTTTCAGAGTAATTACATTTGAAAAAAAGACATTTATGATGTCAAAAACTATTTACAAGATGCATAAAGGGAAGCATCAAAAATTTCAACACTACGAGATCAGGAATCTTCATGGTTCCTTGCTTTGGCACAAAAGTCTTCATACTTCTTCCTGGTCTCCTGCATGAACTTTTCATCTGGACCAATGGTGTAATCCATAATGATGTGAATCCTCATGATTGATCTCATGGCGGATGCATGTACCTTTTTCCACCTATCGAAATGTGTCTTGAGGTTTTCAAGAGTGAGACTTGTATCACAAAGAACATGCATAGAGGCTTCCTTGTAGATTCTAGAAAGTTCACTGGTTGGAAGGAAAATATGGTTTTCTTCAAGAAGGTTGTCTGGCAGCTCCTTGATTCCATTCTCCAAAATAGCACGATGTCCTTTGAAATCTTCTTGTACATGGTGAAGATCTTCGATAAGAGATTTGATCACATGGATACGGTGCTTGAGTGATTCTCTTACCTCTACATATTTCGACTTGTCAGGAATTACCCCGGCTTGCACCAATTTGTTGAGCTTTGCTTTTTCATCTATGACCAAAATGATAGGCATTTTCCCATCTCCTTTTTCTCTTGAGTAAGAACACCTTCCTCCTTATCAAGCTCTAATTTTATTTGGTCTATTTGTGTATCCTTCTCATCAGTAGCAACTATTATATGTGAACCGTCTTGTATTAATTTATCAATGAAATCACACAAGGATTTACCTTTGGAGTCAAGATTTTCAACCTTTTGTACTGTCGGTTCTTCTAGGTTTTCAATAGCCATGGGCTAGATATTTCCTGAAGAGTTTGCAAGTCTCCTTAAAACAACTACATATTATTCAGCCTTCTGCTTGTACATGCCTCAGGCTTGCTCCATTTTGTCAAGCCTTCCTACCAACACATCCAAGACTACTTGTGCATATTCCTTTACACTTTCATTTGTAACCTTCCCAATCCAAAATCTTGTCATAGTTTAATATTCCATGTTCACATCTCCTTCTTCTTGAGGCAGTATTCCAATCTCTACAAAATTTTGACCAGATTTGTCAACCTGGAGCCTGGAATGTACCTTTTCCTTTTTCTTTCCCTTGACCTTTGGAGGGGCTATCTCTTCAAGATCGAGTTCCTCTGGAATGATCATTTGTTTTTTCCTCTTTGATACTTGAGATACCAACCAAGGGCGAAGAGAATAATTATGAGCTTCTTGGTTGACTGTTAACTCTTTTGTCACAATTGCTTCTGTAGAAATGACTCGTATGGTGACAATTGGAGTAGTCTTCATCATGACTGCACTCGTACATTGTACACCAAGTTGACCCTGCAAAGATTCATGCATGAACCTATTGAATTTAGCCTTGTAAGTGATTTCATAGGATGGAGATGACAAGTTGGGAATGGATGATGGAGGACTTGTCAAAATGTCAACCATTTGTGTATTTGAAATTGATGGAGGAGTATCAAGTACGGTTGATGTTGCGGGAGAAATGGTGATGTTCACCGCATGTATGGTTGATGTAGGAAGATCTGATGTGGGAAAAGGTGGTGGTGGAGTGTTTAAATCAAGAGGTGTGGGAGGAACATTTGAAGTTATGGGTGATGATACGTGAGGTATATCCTCAACAACATTATCACGTGGAGAAAGTATTTGCTCTTCGCCATACCCAAGTTCCTGTTTATAACCTTCTTGTTCTTCAGACTCTGGTTAACCTTCTTTTTCACCTTCTTGGCCCTCAGACTTTGGTTCATGTAGGGATTATTCTTCCTCATTAGAGTCATCTTCTTGAGAATCTTCTTCTTTGAAAGATTCTTCACTTGAATTTTCTTCTTCTTCGGAATCAATCTCTTTGGAAACAAGCCCTTTTCCTTTTGGGAGAGATGTTTCCAATTTTGTGGTTTCTTCTTCTTTAAGTACTCGCATATCCTTCTTATCAATAGTGAGCTTTATTGTAGGGCCTCTTGGAGAAGAAGAGGGAATAACCACCTTGAAAGTGATGTCATAGGATGCAAATGACAAGCTGGGAATGGATGATGGAGGACTTGTCAAAATGTCAATTGTTTGTGTATTTGAAACTGATGTAGGAGTATCAAGTATGGTTGATATTGCAGGAGGAATGGGGATGTTCACCACATGTATGGTGTATGTAGGAAGAGGTGATGTGGGAAAAGGTGGTGGTGGAGTGTTTGGATAAGGAGGTGTGGGATGAACATTTGAAGTTATAGGCGGTGACGCGTGAGGTAGATCCTCAACAACATTATCATGTAGAGAAAGGATTTTCTCTTCGTCATACTTGAGTCCCTATTTATGACCTTCATGTTCTTTAGAATTTGGTTCACCTTCTTGTCCCTTAGACTCTGGTTCATGTAGGGAATCTTCTTCCTCATCAGAGTCATCTTCTTGAGAATCTTCTTCTTCGGAAGATTCTTCACTTGAATTTTCTTCTTCTTCGGAATCAATCTCTTCGGAAACGGGCCCTTTTCCTTTTGGGTGAGATGTTTGAGATTCTGTGGTTCCTACTTCTTGAAGTACCCATGTATCCTTCTTGCCAATAGTGAACTTTATTCTAGGGCCTCTTCGGGAAGAAGAGGGAATAATCTCCTGCTTATCTTTCATGTGGAGTTCTTGTTGTGCGTTGATTTCAGCTCTGGGTATTTCTCCTTCTGACTCTATCTTGAAGGCTTTCATCTAGAAATCATGTTTGTGTAACCAATTTGAAGTGTTAGCCAATATGGGAGAAAGTATCTCCCTAATAGAAACATACTCCTTCTTTGACCACTGTACTATAGGCAAGGGTTTACTAGAAATCTCATCTTCATCATAGGCAACATTCATGATGTCACCAGGATCCATGAAATCCTATGGTAGATTAGCAACACCAAGATCTTTGATCTACTACATGATTAGCCTACAATAATCCACTTTACGGATATCCTCTTCATTTCTAGAAATTAGCCCAGATTCCTTCAAAATGGTATTTGTGCCTATCATCCTTTTTCAACCTCTTTTTTACATTTTGGAAATCAAAGTCAAATTTGGATTTATAAGTCCTTATGGTCATGACCTGCATTTTTGCATAGATTGATTTGGCTTTTTGCACACTATTGATGGTATACCTGCAAATCGTTAGTGGAAATTTGAATCCTGATTTGTGGATCCTAATGTGTTCTTTGTGAACTTAAATTATTTGTATGCATAAATCCATAAGCACCCACTTGTCAGATGGATATTTGGGAAACATGTAGGAGCACCCATTGTAGCATCCTACCCTCATGTAAGTGAAAGTTAGAAATTGTAAGAACATGCACCCAACCTTGCTTACCACCTTATAGGCCTCGTCTAACACTCTCTTCTTTTTGAGAGTTGGATCAAAGTTGTGTAACAGAGGTGTGAAGAAAGCATCTGTGACCCTTCTAAAATGGTGAAGACTCTCCTTTAGCTCCAATTGATAGAAGAACTTGTACACTGGTACAAAATGTCGGCTCCCTTTTGTAGAAAGTCCTGGGAACTAATTTATTGCAGTTGTGGCATAAACCAAATAAGAATTCATATAGAACTTCAAATTGGTTGACACATTAATTAGATGCTCATGGATCTCATCACTTATTTGTGTTCCCCAATCAATATGAGCCTTTTTCCTTCGTATGATCTGAATGTAATCATACATCCATTCATGGAAATGAGATGATTTTGGAAATCCTTTGACCTTGCTCAGGAGAGTGATCATGTCCCTAACATCCTCCTTAAAGTCACTCTGTGGAAGTCCTTTCGGCCATCTAGATATAGTATGTTTGGGTTCTTTCAACCATTGACTATTTATCAGGTTCTTAGATTTATCAATATCCAAGTCATAGACTTCCTCAGCTTGCTCAATATACATTTGTATGCATTGTTCCATGTGTGGAACTCTGAAAACAATATCAAAGAAATCAGGATCAAGTCTCATTACTACTTGTCCAAAGGAGTCTATCACACTTCTCCTTTCCCTGATGTAGTGGGATGCAACTTGGAGGATGAAATTCGTATTGTGTGCATAATTTGGGAACATAGACACCATATGTAGATTTCTATGTATGATGGCTCTCAGGGAGTCTTCAACAGGATTTTGCTCAGTCCTTTTCATGAATTCTTTAAGGTCCTGATGACCAATCTCAGTGTATTTTATTTCATCTACCTTGGAGAGCACCACTGTAGGTGGGAAAACACCTTGATACTTGTATTTCATCTTGCCTTCTTTTTTGGAAGATGATGGAGGTGTCTTTGTATTCATCTAGAAACAACTGGCTCCAAGAGGTCACCTTGTGGATCACTTGATGATATCCGAGAAGAAGTTGCAATGATAATGAATCAACAAGCATTAGCAGAACAAGCAGCATTGTGAAGCGTGAAGCAAGAAAATGATGTTGAGAAAGCATGAACAGAGAAAATAGGCATGGAAAACGATGCGAGAGCGGAGAAACGGGCTTCAGAGCGAAGATATAACAAGTTTGGATAGTTTCAAGGCAAAATTGTCAAAAGTGTAAGGGCATTGAAAATCAACACCCTTTCACTTAGAGAGGTGACTTTAGGTGTAAGGGCACTAAAAATCAATGCCCTTGCACTCAATCATGCAAGTTTAGTGAAAAGTTTCAAGGCGCTGAAAATCAGCACCCTGGCACTTGGCTTCATACTTAGAAGTTTTCAGGAAGTGCAGTGGCAGGCTTTTTCGGCTCTAGTGCACTCAGAGGGAAGTAAACTCGATGTAGGAGTTCTGATTTTCAACACTCCTACACTTGGACTTACAATAAAAAGTGACAAAGTGTAATAGTGTCGAGTTTCTTCGCTTGAGCATCTCAAATGCGATGAAGTCATTATTTCGAATGCCAAGGTTTGCAAATTTTATGAACTTGTGAAGACCATGTTGCTGAAAATCAGACACACACAAAGGATGAAGGGAAAGATCAGAGAAATTTTTCATTTTAAACACCTAGGGCATCAAATGAAGAAAGAACACGTGGAGAAATGAAAGAAAAACAAAATGATGGAAGGAGAAAACAAGGTGTGACGCATACATGGCAAAGTGAAACGATGCACAAAGAGATTTGTTCTTTTTTGAAACAAAAATACTTATAAATGAAAATGAAAAGAGATCTACGATGTCGTATCCTCACTGCTAAAGAATGGGAAAGAAGAATACATGGTGAAATGGAGAAATGACATACCTGGAAGAACAATGAAAACCTAGCTCGAAAAAATGAAGAATCTTCAAAACAACGAGTTTGCAAGAGGAAAGATGGATTCCCAACATGTTGAAAGTGAATGAATGAAGATAAGAATGAAGTGGAGTTACTTAAAATCACTTTCAGGTGAACTACAAGTGAAATAAATGAAGAAAAGTCGCTTATTTAATTAATGCGTGTAAAGTGGAGAAAATTGGGAAAAGTGTAGTGTAGACAAAAATCATTGCCCAGGACTTAAAATGGCTAAGTACTGAACTTGGTGTAAAGGCACTGAAAACCAGCGCCCTTGCACCAAGCTAACTTTTTTCTTAAGTGCATAGGCACTGAAAAACCCCACCTTTTCACTTTTTATGCTTAGAAAATTTTCTTCAAAATGTTAGAGCACTTTTTTTCTGGAGCTTTTGCACTTTTCACTATTTCACTAAGTATAAACAATGAGAGTTCGCGAAGATACTCGTTTTGAATGTCTTCACTAGATGAATGCAGAGGGACGCTCAAACAGACTATTTGAGACTTTGGAATGCACTTCAAGGTGGATTGATAATTGCCTCATTTTGCATGCTTGAACATCACAAACCTAAGAAACAGAAAAGTTTCATAGGGGGTTATCCATGGAACGAGTGCTACTAGATTCCATGATAACAAATATTCCATCCATTTGAGATAAGGAACTTGTCCAATCTAACTTGAATCAAATTGTTACCTTTCTTATGATTGGACCAAGTAAAATTGGTACCTTTTAGGTCTAAGTCCATAAGACCAACAAAGGACAAGAAATCAACAAAATCCACCATACTATCAAAGTAGTCTTCAAGGCCGCCAAGATTTTTAGAAGGAGCTAACAAGGTATTGAAATCACCACCGAGTAATCACTTCTCTTTGTTTCTAATAGCCAATTGTTCAATTAAAATTTCCCACATTATTTTTCAAGCCGATCTAGTATTCAGAGAATAGATATTTATTATATTCCACTTAGAGGAGTTGCTTAAAACTTAAAAATTAACCATTAAGCTATTCCTACTAAATGGGCCTTCCCACCCCCTCAACATGTTAGGGTTCCAAAGGACAGCCAAACTCCTGAGGCAACCTCTACAGAGGATGAATAATACTTCATAGGACATAAATTTTTAATAATCTGAGCAAAAGTAGTTTCTAACATTTTAGTTTCCTAGATCATGAGGATACCCACCTTATTTTTAACAAGACAGTACTTAAGAAGGTGTTGTTTAAAAGGGTTGTTTAAGCCTCTTAAGTTCCACAAGAGGATCTTCATAGTAAAAATAACTCAAAGAACACTCCTAAAACCCACTTACCAACAATAAGAAGGAGACGTCTCCTACTTATGTAGATTAACATTCCTTTTCATTCCTTAGACCCAACAACTCCAAGGTCCTTTGTTTTCCAATAGCCATTTCCCTTGTTTCCCTTGTCTGGGTGTCACTATGAGAAGGACAATGTTGTTTACTATCTCCCCCCACATCAGGATTCTTCTTTTTTTGCTTCTCGTTAACCTAAGTCCACTCTTCCACCTCCAAGTCAATTGTAGACTTTACAGGTGGATTAGGAGAAGAGAAAGACCCAAAACCTAATAAGTTCATAGAGTCTTCAATCCCCAAACCCACTTTTTACTTTTAATTTTTTTTCACTTGGTATGAAGAGGAACAATAGAACTCTTAGACAAAGAGTTGAGTTGGCTATCAGTTTCTAGCTTGATGGGGACTTCATCACCATTCTCCAAGTGAGCCTGAGTAGCAAATTTTGGGGCCATAGGAGTAGAAAAATCTTGCACCACCCCCTCAACCCCAATAGTAGAGCACTTAGGAGACTCCACTTTTGAGACCAAAAGCCCATCAACGAGATCATCTTTAGACCCCCTCCCCCCCCATGAACATAAAATGGAGCAGGAAAGGAGGAATCCAAGAGGACATCCTTTATAACTAGCTCTTTTAACATTACACCAGAGTCTACAAGATTTTGAAGCTCATCGGAAGCCAAAGGAACCTCCAAAGAAATGAAGTGAGCTTCCAAATCATTATAACTACCCAAAGGGTCTGATGGAAAAGGTAGATCAAAATTTTTATTAATTTTTTTTCTATTCACTAATTTTTCACTGATGTTTCCAAACTATTTGCAAAGATTATTGTAGATTCTAAACTAATTTATTCTAAACTTGGTACAACCTAAACAATCCAAAGGTATATTTGACCGAACAGTCCACTCAACATTGTAGAGACTACATTAAAATGTCAACCCAAGGTTTGTAAACTTGTGATGGTCTTACACTGTATGTGCCTTCAAAGACTCAAAACTACCTAAGTTATCCTATTCAATATGTTCTACTTGTTGAATACTCATAGAATTGTGAAATAGTAAAAGAAACAAACTAGCGCTAATGGCTATGGGTGCCTACAGCTTAACCTGTAACTGAACTGCTACTAATAAAGTATTATTGTATCAACTCAAAACTTATTAAAATTAACAACTACGTTGATTCTAACCTTTGAAGTGTTGTTGATTAACCAAATACATGCATGCTCATCAACATTCATTACTAATAATCAAAGTATGAGATTCTAATTTAACTTGCATGTAATTCATGAAGTAATGATAAATAGAAAAAAACTACTAAATAGAAATAAATAGTTATAAATGAAGTGAAGAACAATTACCTTGACTGGCCTACTCAAATGGTTGTTTTCAATTAACTAAAACCAAATCTAACTATCAGATTCTATGCATCCATGTGAAATTGAACTTCATTCATTACATATCACAAAATATTATACAAAATCTTCTTCACATATTGTATTCAATGAAAATCATTATGGATAACCATCATGTCTATAGATAACTGAAACTAAAAAATAACTGATAACAAAATACTAAAATTAACTAACTTATCTAAGGACTCAACCACCAGTTATATACAAGCATGAGGGAGTCTTATTCTAAGAAAAAACTAACTAAAATCATTAACTTACACTCCCAAATATCAAAGCATATAGTTAAGATTGAATTGTTCAAACTATAACTGAAAAGAAAGAAGAATCCTAATAGAGCTAGAACTCTATGAAACAGATTTGCATGTAAAACACACAAAAATTTATGTAGAATCCTATTAACAAAAGAGTTTTTCTCCATCACTTTATTAAATTTTCATAATGATGCATGTTCAACTCCATCAGGTGTCTTCATATAATAGTTATTGCATTCATTTTGATATGGCACTTCCCCTATTTCACTATCGTAGTCTTCCTTTTGTTGCGGGTTACAACTTCAATTCCTATAGGCTACAGTTTCTCCTTGGATGCAAAAATTTTAATCCACAAAACATGTACACAAAGCTAACTACCATAATTAAACACATAATTTGATCCACATTTCATACATACTCACATATAAACCATGTAATAGTATTATGTGATAACCATATTTCCATTACTATGATTTAGGTCCAAGGTTGTATAATAAGTATGAAAAGATAGCATAATATAGGAGTATTTTCTAAAGAGTATATCTAAAAAGTGTTTGAAAGTATGCATGAAAGTAAAAAAAAATAGGCTAATAACTTAACCCATCAATTACAATAGAATTTTTCCTTCTCATAAACAATAGGCTAGATATGGGTACCAAATTTAGATTTGAGAGTGACATGAGTAGGGAGAACTGTATTAATGGAAAAATTAACACATAACCTAGGGAAGACTAGTCTCAAACTCTATTGAGTAACCTTCTCAACTTCTAGGAGGTGACCAAAGGAATTAGCAATACTCTCAAGCACTTTAAAGTTCCAAAATTCTAGAGGGAGCCTCGACAACCTCACCCAGGTTGGGGCCACAAAGTTGAGATCCACATATGGATCAAGACCTAGCTTCCATTTACAAAGGGATAAATAATTTTTGAAGTTGTTATCTAGGTTCCAAGGACCCCCCATTAGGATTTTAACAAGATCTTCCTTATTAGAAAACAAAAATAGAAAGAGCCCATTAGTCATTGCACTTATGGACACCCTATTTTTAATCTTCTAGACTGAACCAACTCATCTGTGGATTTGGTCCACATTCAGCCTAAAAGCCTAAAATTTACCAAAAAGAGCTAAAACCATACATGTAGTTACTTCTAGTAACAAATCATCAAGGACATCAATCACCAAGCCATCCTTATAGAAAGTGGGGAGCGGAGAAGAAGACAGCCAATTTTGGAGAAGAAAGGCCAATAAGTAAATGTCCACAAAGGAAGTAGAACCTCCATAGCAAGAAAATATTTTGTCTCCTTGGAAGGGGACACAACCCCCTCTAAGTGCAAGAAAACACCAGACATGTGATGACTAGCAACAAGACTATCAAAAGAATCTTTGGTTTGGGGAGCCCCACAACCCCCCTCCCTAAGCACCATGTCGTAAAAAGACAAGGACCGATCGAAAATGCATGTGAACGAGCACCAAACACCTCCCAATAATGTGGAAGCATCAAGACCAATCCACAAAACATGAAATAACTGTTGGTAGTGGCAGTTTTTTTCATTGATGCCAAAGATGTCAAAGATGTGATAGTACTTCAAGGTCTTGGTACCTCATGGTGTCGATAGTTCAGTGCTTCATGGTGTTCTTTCATGATACCTTTATTCTTCTTGAAATCAAAGGCTTGAGAAAAGTTTGTGTGATAGTAGGTTGGTGCATAAGGTTGATGGAGTTTGTAGATTAATTTTTCTTTTCAAATCATTGATCTCAAAGTACAATTTCTCTTGTTCACACATGTTTTCTTCAAGGTACTTCATGGTTGTTTCAAGTGTTGGTAGATCAGGTATATTCATTCAAAGCATAAAAATTTAAGAGCATCAAAGAAAGGTTCAATTGCATTCAAGGAATTCAAGGTATTCAAGTTTGATAAGTTACTTTTTTTTATATTGGTACTAAAGGCATAGTATTTTGCATCACAAAATATCAAAGGTACAAATGTCAATACATGGTAAAGGAAAAATCACAGAATTGCTTGATCATTCAGAATGTTGCTTCAGGAGTTTCTACAAGGTCATTATTTTCCATCTCATGGTTGAAGGTAGTTCTTATGTGTTTTAGAGATTATCATCTTTCAGGAAGTTGGCATTTTCTTCATTATTAATTATCTGTTTCAAGAGACTTGTGGAGATTGAAGTAATATGGTGACAATTTCATTCTAGGGTTTTTTTTATTTTTGAAATTTCTCTAAATCTTCTAAAACCCTAGCCTTAGAACCCTAAAGACACTAGGTCTATGCTTTTTATAAAAGGATTCCAAATCTCGAATTGACTTTTGTTTTGTTTGAAAAGTGACTCATTATAGGAGGTTGAGAATTCTTAAGTAAAGACATTATGGGGTTGGAAACGTTGGTTAACTGGCCCCTCTCATAAGTATAATTGATTAAACAAGTTAGTGTCATATCTTTAAGTGATTAAAGAAGATAAAAGGGTATTATTCAATTGAGAAGTTGAAAAAAGTTGAAAGATCAAAGGTTAGTATTTAAAGTGTGAGAAGGTTTATTCCCTTGATGCTTATTTTGATGGTCATTTGGATGTCATGTCCTTTTGGTATTCAATTAGGAATGGATTGTTAATAGTTTTTGATAACTGACTGAAGAGTGGTGGAATGTGTCTCTTTGCCAAGTTGTGTAACCAGTTTGGAACTGTTTTAAGGGAATGTTGGAATGTGAAATATCATCAATACATTGAATCAATTTGAATTTTGGTATAGTTATGATCAAAATGAAAAACAGTGGGTTGAAGACCTAGTAATATGTGTGTATATAAAATATATTCACAGAAATGGATATTTGAAAAATAGGTTTTCAAGAGACTTTGATGAATTTACTACACAAGTGAAATAAATACAAGCATATGTTGATTGAATGATCATGTTGGGTGTATACATGAAAGACAAAACTAGATAATTGTGTGAGAAGATGTTTTGTGTAATAGAATCCTCTGCACAAGTGAATGTACTCTAAATGTGTATTCTGAATGTAGTACGGGGAAAATTTGTGGATTAGCAATGCAGGCGTAAACTTAAACTAAACCTAAGCTAATAATAGATAACAATGGAAAACTAATATAAACAATACATAAATGAAACTAGTTTACCAAACATCAATACAATTACATGAATAACCTCCATTATCCTTCTCCATTTTGTTGTAGTATGATACTTGCCCTCATATTTTTAATTAAGCATGCAAGTGTGGCCTTATGACAAATGATATTAGCAAAAAATTGAAGATTCTAAAGTTTCTTCCAAAAACTCATAAGATTTCGAGAGGAGTAATAATGATAGAGGTAAAACCAATTTATAGAAAATTGATTTTCGAATGACAGGCTCAGATTAAAAGATAAATTGATGATTATGATTAAAAAATGTGACATGCAATAGAGTTAGGTTTAGATTAGTGTGAGTGATAAAGCATAAATGGTGGATATTAAATTAAATAATAATTTAATCTTTAGTGGAACCTAGAAGAATAAAGACTACATGTAAAGATAAAGATTGAAATAGATAGAAGATGAGAATAAATTAATTAAATAATTAAAGTTATTTAATTAATAAAGGTTTGCACGTAGAAGATAAGAAAAAGTCTAGATAATGGACTGATTAAGACAGATAGTCTGTTCATTATAGACAATCAGATATTAAATCATCAAATAATTGAATGATCAAATTAGATCTAGACTTAAGTGATAAATGACTAATTAGATAACACAGAGATTATCTAATCACAGAGGAATATTTCATGGATAAACCTTTATATGAATTAAATAATAATTTAATTCAACATTCAAGATTTTAGGATTAAATTAAATAAATAAAGATTTATTTAATCAAATAGAGAAAAGACTAAGGAATAATTAAATAATTCAAAATTATTATTTAACTATAGTTGAAAGTGTGATTGGTCAGTACGGCTATTTGGGTTGCTAGTGAGGCATGAGGTTCAGCCAATGAGGCTTGTATTGTCAGTGAGGCATAAGGTTCAACCAGTGAGGCTTGATTGACAATGAGTGAGGCTTGTTATGTTGTCAGTGAGACACACAATTTGTATTCATCAAGGTGTTGGTCAATGAGGCCTGATAAAGCATTTATTAAGAGTGGTTTTTTCACCCTTTTAGGGTTTTTCCACTCATAAATTTGGTGTCTCCTTTTTCCTTGATGATGTGTTGTTTTGTATGATTAAGTATTCCTGATTCACATGTGATATTGTAACTTGCTCATCTTTGTGTTTTCTCATGAGATATAATATCTAAAGTTTTTGTGTGATCAAGGAAATTAATTTTATGTGATTGTTTTATTGGATCAATGATTCATCCCCCCCTCTCACTAATCCTTAGTATTCCTACAACAACAAACCTGACCAAAAATTCAAAAAAAAACCCACTCTCACTCCCGCTCGACACATAAAAGAGAAGATATCCTAATATTGTTTGAGATAGTAATGTTATAATATGTTGTTGGGTGAGTTTGCAATGAAAAAAGACTTATGGAATGTTCCAATTTGGAGTGATTCAAAAGTTGTTTAAATTTCAATTTTGGAAGAAAATAAGAAAATTTTCCTTTAAAAACTTTCAAAGTTCAATAAGAATCTTATCTCTTTGTGTTTCCTAAGTTTTCATAAGAAAATACACCAATAATGTTAAGGAACACCATTGGCATCAATTTTAGAGTAATCTCAAATGAATAGAAAAACATGTGTATGTTTTACTTTCTAAAATGTTGTGTTTTTCTATGTGTTTTGGATGAACCACAATATTGACCTCCATAGTGCAATGGCAACCTAGGTTTTGTAGTAGCGTCCAATACCCAAAACTATGCATTTGACCTTTTAATTGCTATAATTTTTTGGACTACATTAAAGTCCTCTAGACAATGGTAGCAACTAGAGCAATGTGATAACAACTATATCAGTGTGGTAGTGATAGTACCAATGTAATCATGCCCTTGACCTTTGTAAACTAGTTCCAAAGTTTGACAGTGAATTATCTTTGTTTCAAATGTTTAGTGATGTTTTTTTGGTTATTAGAAATATGTTGACAACAAAATGAGAACGCTCTAAATGTTACATGCCTTGTACTTTTTCATTTACACAAGTTCATTTGAGAATGAAATGTTAAAAGGTTAGACTCATTAAGAAAATGCTTCCTATTACTAGAAAAGAATAAGTTATCATTTGAATGCATGGATTTTTATAAATTGAAATGAAATTTTCATCTCTCTCTATCTTGATGTGTCATGCTCTTGAAATAACAACACTAAAAACCTAAATGTTCAAATGCAAATAAATAAATAAAATGAATAACAATATAAATATTAAAAATATAAATATAAATATTAACAATTTAATTCTTATTATTATAATCATTATAATATGATACTATAAACATATATAAAACTAATATAAAAATAAATATATTTGCAATTTAAATTAAATTTATAAATATATTAGTATTTAAACATAAAATAATATATATATTAAAATAAAATACAACAGCCAATGATTCATTTAGTAAAAATATTAGATGGTAGTAATTATCAAATATTATAAAATGTAGTGATTAATATATGGATATTAGTTATCAAAGGCAGCGATCAAATCACCCAAGTTACATTGCCAGCAATTACCCTTGACCACAACGATTATCTTCAAAGTGTTTGTTAAAGGTAATCAAGATTCATAAAGGCATCAATCGGTTGAAAGGTCATGTCTTTTCCCCACTGTGGATATAAAGGGAGATTTATATTCCAAGAAGAGGGGCATCGAATCAGATTGAGGAATGTATTTGCAGATGTGGATCATTGTATGGCAAAATAGTTAGAAATCTGGAAATGCAGCTGATGGGAATCAAGGAAGGAAATCTACAAGTTGATATGGAAGAAGAACAGAGAATAAAATAAAATCTGCATATCAGAACAACATATATATAACTTTTTCTAGTCATATAAATGTATATATGAATGTTAAACAATACAAGTAAAAAATATAGATATATATATATATATGAATATTAATATAAGTAAAGAATAATTATATAAATAAATATATATATATAGGTAAAGAATAATAATATAAATGTGTATATATATATGAATACATATCAATATAAATAAAGAATAGTTATATATATTTATATAAAACCAATCAATATAAATAAGGAATAATTATATAGAATATATATAGGTATATAATTATGAATCGAACTAGAAAAGATTATATATTCAAGCTAATATCTATAAATCATAATAGGCCAATCTAAATTTTAATCATCTACATTAATAATTATACATTTGCATGTTGGTCTATAACAATCATATATTTGCATAGATATCAAGCAATATGCAAATAGATGTATATATTTTGAATATATGAATTTCATACATTTTATGTAGAACCTAATAAGAACTTATTTTCTAATTAAATTATTGGTTCAACCTTAAGTTACTTATTCCTCTACAATCAATCATGGGAAGGAGAGAAAAAAGTATAAGGAGGGATAGCAATTACGAGGTTTCATTCTAAGTAGGTCACCCATAATGGATGATTGAAGTGTCTGCCATTTGTGGGCCAAGGGGGTTTCCTATCCACCCTTGGGCTTAGAAAGAATAAATGCTTTGGGCATCCTATTGTGGCTTCATCTCTAACCTTCCCGATAGTTGATTATGGGAGTGGATAATAACGTTAAATTCGTGTTGATAGTTATTTGTTTTAAGATCAATGAACCTTATGTATGTCAAGTAATTTAAGGATGTTGCAAATAGTACAAATGATCAAACTGATTGTTTATGAATTACAATATCAGCTAACATTTTGTAGGGTTAAAACCGAAGTCTATTGGTAAGTTACAATTTAATAAGATACACTTCAAATTAAGTATATCCAAAAGGGGACATTACAATTGGTATCAGAGTCTTAATCCTACCATTGTGCAAAACAAACCAACTTTAACCACCATTCAATTAGAATTAACTATTCAACCTTCTTCTTAAGTAGGCCAATAATGCATTTCTATATGTGTGTGCCTTTCATATGCATACTTTGACTTACATGTATTTGTATACTTTGTGAATTATGTGTTTTTGTATACTTTGTTACTTACATGTATTCATGAGTACACTTTGTGTTCATGTGAACACTTTTTCACTCACGTGTATTCATGTGTATACTTTGTGACTTATGTGTATTCATGTGTATGCTTTGTGAGTTCATGTATTCATATGTACACTTTGTGATTTACATGTATTCATGCGACTTACTTTGTGACTTACGTGTATTCATGTGTATACTTTGTGACTTACGTGTATTCATGTATATACTTTTTGACTTAATTTATTCATATGTACACTTCATGACTTGCATGTATTCATGTGACTTACTTTGAAACTTACATGTATTCATGTGTATACTTTGTGACTTGGTGCATTCATGTGTATACTTCATGGCTTATGTGTATTTATGTGCATGCTTTGTGCCTTATATTTATTTGTACTTTGTGTATTGCATGTATCTATGTGTTTTCTTCATGTAGGATGTGTCTTCAAAAAGATTACTCCATGTATGTTTATGATTACTTTATTATGAAAGTGTTAAAAAAAATGTCTGTCAAAATTCTTCTTGGGTTGAGAAGCACTTAAAAATTAAATTATCTAAAATTAAATTATTAGTATCCAAATGCAATAATGGAGAGTTGTAATTATTAGAGGAAAAAGGTGTGACTCCCCCAAACTTAAGATATAAAAGGGAGAATATTTTATTTCAGAAATACATCCATAACATCATTAAAGAATTCAATTGAGAGTGGAACCTTAAGTTATTTTGAAAGCGAGTTAAATTAGGTTATTGAGAATAGTGATGATGTGAGAAAGGATAGATAGATATAAGGGATAAATCAATTCATTGACATTTAATAAGTAATCAGTTGTCCACATCATTCATCTATCCATCAAGAAATCAATACATATAACAATAACTTAATAAGGAGTATGTAGCCAAGAAAGCCTTATCCCCACTAAAAATATTTTCTTATCCACATAGCAACAAAGGAACTTTCCAATGGCATCAATGAGCCCTTTGGCTCAAGAAACTCCAACCATGGAAATTTTAAACCTTCCAAGATATGAGTTCCAAGTGGTATTTATTATTCAATTTCATATACTAATTTTTACTTTGAAATAGATTTCATCCCTCACATGGAGATAGGGGCTTACATGAAAGACACTAAAAACATCTAGACATATCACATCAACAAATCCTTAAAATTTAGATTAAACCCATAAACACCCAGTTTGAAACATCATAGAATGAATTGCTATCAATAATAGATATTTAAGTCTAATTTGAATCAAATTTGATATAACAAAAAATTTGAGCAAATACAACGAAGACAACCCAGATCTTTAGAAACATACAAATAACATATTTTGACTCTTAGAATGACCTTAAGAGAAATTTTGGAGAGAACCATACACATTATGATTGAGGTTTGTGTTTTAAGATTTATTGAAGAATATATTAATCAAGTTTCATTGAAGCAAGAACACAATTGTTCTATTCATTTTGGATAAGATCATAATGCACAATCAAATGCATCACATATGGTCTATCTCATACCCATATAAACAATGGAAATGCATGGATCAACCTTGTATCCTACAAAATTGATCTAGTAAACTTATCTTATAAACCAAATTCAATTCTATATGCAATATCTAGAGTAGTTCACTTCATCCAATGGCCCTTTTCTCCACATTCATGATTAAAGATCAAGTACATTAGTATTATATACCTTAGATAAAAATTGATCCAAAAAAGTTACATCAAAACCTATTACATAAGTCTATTTTAAGTTACATTATGGTCCCATAACCCACAAATCCCAGGATCATTTTCACCTCACTTTTGGATAAATTGATATTGTTTAAATGAAGCAGGTGAAATAAAACAATACTTCCCCAAGATATGAAAAAAAATAAGTACCAAACATGGGGATATGTCAAAGAGGAGTGATAGCCTCCAATTGATTTGGAAGAGGGGAAATTAGGGTAAACCTATAAATTTAAGTCCTATCACTTGCTAGGAATGCTAAACCATTGTACATCTTCCATTTTATCAAGTTGATCAATCTAGTAAATTTGTACTTAAGAATATCTAGGAACTATATACTTAAAAGGTTATAGCATACCCTTAATTACCTATGAGTCTATGACAAGGTGGTATATGTTGAAAAATGTTTGACTAGGTTAAGTGTACAAAAACCCTATGTTATTTTGCATCCTCGTTATAAACAAAATTGCCTCAAAATTTTGTTGAATGATAACACAAAACAACAAGGGTAATTAAGAGTTTGGATTCATTGCTTTGAATCCTTATAGTAGTGAAATACAAGAAAACTTGTCTTAAGTAACAATTCTTGCCAATTTCCAACTCTTGATATTGTTGTTGAGAATTATTGGGAAATAGTAGAACATAAGACAATAAATTTCTCTCATACTTTAGAGGATAGAATTAACCTTGTTAATAGTATAATAACAACCACTCTCCAAAGACATCATTGCAATATTAAGTTAGACATAATTGTTGTGTGCTCTCACAAACGCCCCATTTTTCTCCTTCGAAAAATGTGGACCCCCTTTTTTCATTGGTTTTTGGTGATTAAAGTATGATTATTATTGCTTGTCAAGATTGTCTCACTAAACACACTAAAGTAAGGCATGTATGTGCATTAAGGGGTCATTATAGCATAAGAAAGGGTTGATTTTGTGATGAAAATCCTAGGAAATTGTGAAAAATTTTTACAACACTTTGGCACAAGGACCCAAAAATGATGAACTTAGGGAAAGAGGATTCCCCATTGGGCCCCTAGTGTTTTTCACTTAGGAGCTAACTTTGGAAGAATGACTCTCTTTCACACTAAGTGTATTCTTGGTGAGTTCATTCAAAGGGAGTTAGGGGCTTAAAGTGATATATGTGGAGTGCCCTAAATGCAATAAACTGAAAAATGCAAATGATTTATTA
>CM021104.1:458273859-458572301 GCA_007115665.2 Sequoiadendron giganteum | reverse complement strand
GTATTTCGTCACCATTTCAAGAGGAAGTGAGTGCTTATGCAGACATCAAGATATCTCATGAACCCCTTCCCCTAGTTTATGATGAATCTCTCGACTCAAGTGATTGTGAATGGGATTCCCTTTCCTCTAGTAGTACCATGAACATAGATGATCTATTTGGAGAATTGGACCTAAAGATAAAACCTGTACCAAAACCATCTAGTCCCCGTCATAAGAAGTCTTTGACTAAAGAAGAATGGCATAAACACTATTATTGGGAAACCCTTGATCATCCATCTTGGGCAACTGACGAACCATCTTCTGATGACCTAGCCGTTGCAATAGTCCCACATCAAAGTTTACCTACCCGTAGAGAAAAGAACAAGAAGGAGCTAGTCCAAAACTTATGTGACCATGTCAACCACTCTATATTCACCTTGTCAGCTTCCACCTTTAATAACTCTGATGATGACATGCCTCTCATATATCCTGAACTTATCGACTGGGATCAACAAGGTACACCCATCATAGACACATTCGAGAACGACGAAGCAATAGCTGAGTTCATGGGACTTCGAGAAGGCATACCAAGAGGGGATCATAAAGCTGGTTTTACCATAGACTTGGATGACAGCATATTTTGGGGAGTCTATTTACACCTCTAGTCGCAAAAATGAAAATAAAAGGAAAAATGATGAAAAAGAGAAAAATGACGAGTCCCTAGGTGAAAATTGAAAGGCACCTTTGGACGAAGAAACAGTCAAAATAAAGGAAGTATCTGAGGGCGAAAACCTCTCTGAGGCACCCAAAGATAGAGATTTAAATATTCTCCCCGTGGAACAGGAAAAGTCACCAATGCTAGTAGAAGAGTCTATTGAAGTCAACATAAATATAGAAGAAAACCCTTGGCACATATACTTTGCAGCATCATTGACAGAGGAAAAACAACCTGAGTTTAAGGACTTCTTCCAAAAGAGACAGATAAACTTTGCATGGTCATACGCTGACATGCCTGGGCTGGATCCAAACCTAGTATTGCACCATCTACCATTACAGCCAGGTATTAAGCCAGTCAAACAGAAGTTAAGGAAAATGCATCCACATATTGCTTTACTGGTCAAAGCAAAACTTAAGAAACTCTTGGATGTTGGATTTATAAGAACTATATACTATGCAGATTGGATTTCAAATCTTGTACCAGTGACTAAACCAACTGGGGGCATCTATATTTGTACAGACTTTAGGGACATCAATAAGGCATGCCCTAAAGATGACTTCCCTTTGTCGAACATAGACATGATAGTAGATCTTACAGCAGGATACGAGATGCTATCCCTCATGGATGGTTTCTCTAGATATAACCAAATCAAAATTGCAACTGAAGACCAACACAAGATAGCTTTCACGTGTCCATGGGGCACATACTATTGGAATGTTATGCCTTTTGGGCGTAAGAATCCAGGAGCTACCTATCAACGGGAAATGACTATGATTTTCCATGAATTTGTACATACTCTCATGGAAGATTATGTCGATGAAACTATAGCTAAGTCAGAAACAAGGGCAGATCATTTGAAATTTCTAGACAAGATATTCTAGAGGCTAGAAAATTACAACGTCGAGCTAAATCCAAAGAAGTGTGTCTTTGGAGTGAAATCAGGGAAACTTCTAGGGTATATCATTTCTAGAAGAGGCATTGAAGTAGATCCAAAGAAGGTAAGAGCTATCATAGAAATTCCTCCTCCAGTCAGCATTGGTCAATTAAGAACACTACAGGGAAGACTACAGTCTATCAGGTGTTTCATTGTACAATTGGCAGACAAAATACTCCCATTTCAACATTTACTCAAGAATGGAGTACCATTTGTCTGGACACCTAAATTTCAAGAAGCTTTCAAACAAATCAAGGATTATCTACTCACACTACCTGTCTTAATGCCACCTACAGATGGAAAACCTTTGATATTATACATCTCAGCAACTCAGTCAGCATTAGGAGCTCTTCTCACACAAAACAATGATCAAGGTCATGAGAGAGCAGTCTACTACATCAGTCGTACCTTGGTGGGATATGAATTAAATTACAGTAACATAGAACGTGCTTGTCTTGTGGTAGTCTTTGCTACTCAAAAACTTTGGCACTATATACTAAATCGCCAAATAATGTTGGTCGCAAAGATTGATACCCTCAAATATCTCCTAAGTAAGGCAGCATTAACATGTCGATTGGCTAAATGGGTTATGATACTTAGCGAGTATGACATCCAATATGTAGAGAGGAAGGCTATAAAAGGACAGGTGATTGCAGATCAGTTAGCAGATGCACCCATGAAGGCAAACCATCCTTTAGTGGTGGATTTTCCTGATGAATTTATCTTCAACATTGACACTAGAACCGATGGAAACTATACTTTGACGAGTCACATACAAAGCGTGGTTCAGGAGCAGGTATCCTATTTGTTACACCTCAAGGTGATACCATTCCTAAATCATTCAATATTTCTTTCCCTTGCACCAACAACATAGGAGAGTATCAAGCCCTAGTGACAAGATTAAAAATGGCAGCTCAGTGGAAGATTAAGAGTCTACATGTTTTTGGCGATTCTCAGCTAGTAATCTGACAAGTAAATGATGATTATGAGAGTAAGGATCAGAAACTTTCCCCCTACAAGTGCATGGCCGATAGTTTCAAGTAGTACTTTGATGACATTACTTTTCAACAAATACCATCTATTCAGAACAGGGCTGCAGATGTTATTGCAACCGTGGGTTCCTTATTGGATATTCCGAGTAACGTGCCTAAGTTTGAGTTTTTGGTTGAACAATTGTTGGTCCCCGCCTATGATGTCCCTGATTCTGTGATGGTGTGTACAATTGTTGGTCCTACTTCCCCTTGGTATAAGGACATATTCGACTATCTAACTAACCAAACCTTACCACTAGACCTATCAAATAACCAACACTGAACCTTTATTCGTAAGTCAGCTAAATACACCATCATCGGAGATACCCTATATAGACGTACCTTAGATAACGCCCTAATGAGATGTCTTGATGTTGAAGAAGCACAAACAACTTTGTGAGTGGTGCACAAGGGTATATGCGGATCCCATTCAAGTGGTCCTACTTTAGCCCATAAGATTATGAGATTAGGTTATTATTGGCCTACAATGGAAAAAGACTCATATGCCTTTGTAAAGAAATGTAGACAGTGTCAGATACATGGAGATTTGATAAGAGCCCCAGCACAGGAGCTTCATCCAATTACATCACCATGGCCTTTTTCCCAATGGGGACTTGACCTCATAGGTAAGATACACCCTCCATCATCCAACGGCCATAAATTCATCATAACTACCACCGAATACTTCACCAAATGGATTGAAGTTATTCCCATGATCTACATCATCGGCACGCAAATATCCAAGTTTATCCTAAACTATATCATTTGTCGGTATGGTGTACCCCAATCCATTATCACAGACAATCGCCGCCCATTCAAGAACCAAGAAGTATGCCATTTATGTGAAGAGTTCCATATCAAACATCATTTTTCCACCCCATATTACCCACAAGGTAATGGCCAAGCCGAGGCATCTAATAAAACCATTGTTAGAATCCTAAAGAAGATTGTTAATGATGCTAGTCGTGACTGGAATCTACAACTCAATCCTGCCTTATGGGCTTACCACACAAGCATCCGTACTCCCAGTGGCGCCACTCCATTCTCCCTAGTGTTTAGATCCGAAGTTATCTTACCTATTGAGGTTGAAATTCCTTCCCTGAGGGTATCCTTGAAAGGTCACATTGACGATGAAGAATACCGTGTATCCAGACTACAAGAGCTTGAATTACTAGATGAATGAAGACAAAAAGCACTAGACCATTTGCAAGCATATCAGAATCATCCTCATCGAAGCTATAATAGGAAAGTTCTCAATAGACACTTTGACATTGGTGACCTAGTTTTAATGGAGAATCCCAAGAATCAAGCTAAATGAGAAAAGCCAGGAAATTTTGAACCTAACTGGCTAGGACCTTATATTGTCACAGAAGCTTTTGGATCAGGAGTGTACCAACTCTCTACTCCTGAAGGAGAGCCACTTTTGTCACCAATCAACAACCTGCATCTGAAAAGGTTCTATGCGTAGCTTCTGAGAATCTGTGTCTTAACCTAAAAAATATAAATAAAAAAATGAGAAAACAAATAAATGGTTACCTTGATGAAAACCTAGCGAACAAGCGTCTTTGTAACACCAAAAAAATTGAAAAATCAGAAGAAAAAAAGTAAAGAGAAATAATCCGTCCTATAGTGAAAACCACTTCGGTGGCGCTAGGGATAAGTACCATGGTGAAAACCTGGCAAACAGGCGCCATGTGTAGTCAAGCTCGCTCTTTCGTCTACCATCATTCCAATCAAAATTTTCACCATCCCTCATAATAAGTGGTTGTCCTATCCATTGTTTGGAACAATTGACATCAAGTCCATTCCGTCACATTCTCCACTCCATCTCACATGTCTTATTCCTGACTGGGGTCAAATCCTTATTCTGTGCCATGAAGACCTTGTGCATAGCATTACACCATCGGAAAATGTCCTAAAAAAATCCAAAGACAATAGAAAACTTTAAAAACACAAAAAAATCAAAACATGTCAGAAAAATCCAAAAAAAAAACAAAGTTCGTCAGTCATGTTAACTCAGTCATAGAAATAGTCGAACTACATTGCCTCTATGACTGGACATAGGCAAGGCCATCAACCAATGTGCCCCCGAGGCATTAGGTCTATCTGTCTAGGTTTGTCATGCATCACACACATTAAAATCATGACTCTTTGTACATTCAAAGTCATTGGTCGTGTCGAACTACGAGGTCTCTGCGTGTACAACATAGGCAAGGCTAATCAATCAATGAACCCCCAAGACCACACTAGGTCAGTCCAATAGGGTTTATCACATTCATTATAACACACGTTGCATATCATCAACTTAAATGCATGTCTTCAGTCAGTTAGGTCAGTCCAATAGGGCTTATCACATTCATTGTCACACACTGTCAATACACACACACACACACTCAAATCAGTTAAGGAATTAAAACAAGTCATGCATCAACAAGGAAACATCTCAAAACAATCGTCAATTCAATATCACTCACATTTTAAAAGTGATCAACTTATGTCTTAGCAAGATAGGTCTTTCTTGTCAACAGATGCCATCAAATTTTCATAGTCTCATGTAGCTTGTCGCATCAACGTCATCAGGCTCCAACATCTTATACGGCACGTATCTTTTCTGAAACCAAGTTTTGTCATGCCTTACGCAGATAGTCACCAATTTGAAACCAGACTCAACGTCTTATTGTGGTATATGTCATTCCTCACATTACACTATGTCAAACATCAAACAATCAAACAATCCCACAAGATCAAGTTTTGGCGAATAATTTTATTTGGCTTTATTTCTTTATATTTTATTTTGTCTTATCTTTCTATCGATTTGTGCAAAAGTCTTGTTACTAGCTTTCTCAAGGATGTCCCTTGAAGGATTTAGAGAAGCAAGGATGTCTCAAGACTCTTTTTCTTTGGTTGTTGTCTATCAAACTATCTTTTAACTTTGGATTTTTGAATCATGTTACTAGTTTCCTCAAGGATGTCCTACCAAGGATTTAGAGGAGTGATGACGTATCATGATCTGTCTTTTATTTTTCTGATGTATGTGGTTTCTCTAGACAACAATGACTGGGGCAATCTTGTCCTTAGTTTGCATTATGACATTCCTTGTCTACGACTGTCTATTTTTTGCAAATGGATGAATTTGTACACCATGGTCTATCTCATATCATGGTGTGTACTATCCATTTGTGTTAGTCTCGCCCAGTGATGATAAAATTGCTTGCATAGCATATTTGGAAAAGTATCGAAGATCATTTCTTTTTTTTCAAATCCACCTCCTTCGTTGTTTCTTACTAACATCCTATAATCATCCATTTAGCATTTCTCTCGTCCAACATAATGATAGAGTCTTGTGACACAAACACAAACATTAGGTCATCTGCATATGCATCCATTATATGAGCATTTCATATAGTTATATAAGCATTTCATACATATAGGAACATTAATATCTTCATTGCATATAGAAAAATCATGACATAATAGGCATTCCATCATCATTAGATACATAATATAAACATTGCATGTACATAAAAACCATCACATATAAATCATCATCATATAGAACATTGCATTCCATTATCATAAGTAAATAAAGACATCCATAACATCAAGACTGCATAAACATATCATCATGTAGAAACATTCATCCATATCATAATACATATATACATCATCTAGGAAACATAATCATATAGAAGCAATGCATCATCATAAAATAAAACTGCATATCATGTAGAAGCCGCCAAAAATCATATATATATATATATATATCGCTCAAAATAACGTGTCATAGTATAATGTTAGAATATATCCATGATTAAAATGAGCTTGCAGGCTCTCTAATCATAATACAGTGTCTACATGTATAACAACTATCATCGTGTCCCACTGCCACTACTGTCTCGTGGTGAAGGTGGAGGAAACTACCTCGAAGGTACCCTCTATGAGGTGGAAGGCCTGTCATACGGACCTGATCTCGGTGGTCCTACCACACCCTCTGTACTTTGTCCTAGTCTGACTCCTGCTCTATGACTTGTGGTTGCGAACCTCTGAAAAGATAGGAGCTCGTCTCTCTGCTGGCACCACTGACTCATATAGGTCCCTGTAATAGATAGCTCTCTCTGCTGATCTGACTAACTCCCATACCATACCATTGGATGAAGACCCACTGCAAAGGCATCTAACCTCTGTGAACTGCTGCTCTATCTCTTGTCTCTGAGCTATGGCTTGGTCTCTCTCCATAAGAGTAGTATCTCTCTCCATAAAAGCATTGTCTCTCTCCGTGAAAGCACTATCCCTCTCAATCTGCAAGGCATCTAGCTCTATTGTCATCAATATCAACCTCTCCTCAAAAGCCTCCCTATCACCATCCCTAGGTGCATCATCCTCTCGTCTCCCCTCCATAATTCGATCTCGGAGCTCTCTCTCCTGCTCCTCCATAGGTGCCTCCTCCTCTACATCATCCTCCCCATATCCTGCCAGAATACCAAGAGGATCTATATCCATATCCATGTCCTCATCCTCTGCTACATCCTCGCCCCAATATCCACATCGGCCAGCTCCTCTACAACTACCTCCTCGGCAGCATGCTCATCTCCGACATGTGCATCAGCTCCACCTTCGATGTCCAACATCGGTACATCCTCTACCACTGCCTCTTGGATAGGTGAAAGTCCACCTACCCGACCCCCTCTTCGTCCTCTTCGTCCTCTTCGTCCTCATCTACCACCTCTACCACCACCACCTCCTCTACCATCATCTCCACCACCCCTCCCTCCAACTCTTCCACCTCCACCTCTTCGTCGTCCTCTCGGCCCTGTACCTCATCGCTCCACTGGTGCAGGCTGGTCTGGATTTGTATATGGAATCGGCCTAAGCTCGGCCCACCATGCGTCATAAGCAGTAGTAGTGCCCAGATCTACGACTCCATCTCTCCATCCCCACTGTACAGGTTGTAATGCCTGAATCTCTGCCTTTGCGGTAGCAACAGGAATCATTGGCCCCCAATACGGAACCTCTCTAGAAGAACAAGCAAACTCTGCTCTACCTTGAGGCTCATCCTGAACCTCTCCAAATTGTCTCAGAACTCGCTCTGGCAGGTGTCTCTCAATAATATGTACACTCGAAACAATCCTCCCAATCAGGTACTGTGTCTGTCTATAGAATGGTAAATGTTTATCCTCCTCCGCCCACTGCTCACAATCCATGTAAGGTCTCCAAGTGAACTGATCTAGTGTGTCCAAGGCATGTCTCCAATATCCAGTGTCTCCCACATGGCTCTGTGTGATGTTTCCTATATACCGAAAAACATAAGGAGATCCCTCTACCCGCTCTATAATAACTGGACGGAAAACAGCTATCTTCTCCCATGCCCAAACCATCAAGAGAGTGGTCCCACAGCTCATCGACTGTGCATCTCTGTATAAAATGTCATGTAAATGGAAATACAACATCCCTAGTAAACATGGACTCCAGGCATATACGGTCTCTCTCTCCAGCATACCCACCAACATCTCTCCCCACCCAACAGGAAAACCATAACCTCGTCGATTTGGTAATACTATCCCTCTGATCAATGTGCATAATATGCAGTCAACCCTCTCATATCGGTCTGCCAAAACCGGTCATCTTATCTCATAGTGCTCAATGTCAAGCTGACTAATGTCATCCACCTGATAAAATCTGGCTAACTCCATCAATCCGCGTTGGGTATCATACATCACCTGCTCTCCTCTGATCGGAAGTCTCAGTATCTTGTACACATCCTCCAATGTGACAATCGCCTCCCCAGTCGGCAAATGAAACGACGATGTCTCAGAATGCCATCGCTCGCACAACGTAGTGAGCATCCCTCTGTTTTCCCTAATAGTGGGCATCGAGAGAGCATGACAAAGACCAAGTCGACACAAAAACCGAGTCTCTGCACTAACCAGACGTGACTCCCGCGTATAGATAGGATCTAATACAACCTGCATTTCAACCATAATGTCAATTTTTTCAAGTTTTACTTAGAAAAAATTTCCAAAATTTTGCCAGCCAAATGCAGCTCACATTTATAGATGTGGTGCATCCATACAAATGCGTTGCATGGAATTTGTGTTGCATATTTCATATGCAGTGCACATTTCCAATCCAATTTCTATCTACTACAAATGCGATGCATAAAATCAAATGCAGTGCATTTCCTATACCCTGTCTACCTAATGCATATGCGTTTCACTAATGCAATTGTGGTTCACTAACCTACATGTGTAAATTCCTAATGCAGATGCATTGCATACATACATATGCAGTGCATTTTCAAACAAATGTGTTTATTCCTAAAAATGCCTATCCTAGCTTAGCCATGTTTTAGCATATGCATCGTTCCGCAGTCAAATGCGGTGCATACGACAACATATGTGTCAATCCTGAAAGACCACATATGATTATTAATTTTTACATACCTAAAACTACGTGCAAAAATAACTTTCAAGAGTTCATTTTCGGGTACTTACCGGTGGTCCTGCGTCGGCTGGCCACCTGAAAGTCTGGATCCAATAACCTCAATGCGCAGTGTAGGGAATGGGAGCCATCTTCGTCCAAAGTCAGAGCAAAATATCAAGTTCTTCAACTCTACCGGGTACAAATGAATTGGTTTTCAACCTAATTCTTATTTATAACTAGGGTTTGGGTGGCATTTCTTCTAACCTTGTCTACTGGCCGCTTAACCTTTCAACTTCAACTGACCCATACACATCCAAAACATTTCCAAATTCAATTCCGTCAGCTCCATAGCATTTCTAACCATCAAATTGACTTCTCAGGAATATCTCCTATTTTTTTGAAATTTTTCAAAAATTTGTCAATTTTCCCGAGGGGACATACCCTAACCTATTTCATACTGGGGCACGATCGGGGCATATTTTCTTTGACACAACGCTGTAACGACATTGTATCAAAGAGGGGCAAACTGTAGACACCGAATATTGGTCTAGGCCTACGAGTACCACTTACGACATAATTTTCTATCATCCATGGTCAAGATTAAATAATATTTATTATTTAATTACCCTTTCTAACACATATTTCCTCTATTAATTAAATACCCCTTTTTAATTAATTCATTAATTCATAATGACCCTTTATTCAACTTGATTAATTAAATAAATCATATTTATTTAATTATGTCGCTAATTAATTAATTCTTCCTTCTTAATTAAATAATTTATTATTTAATTACCCCTTTGTCATATTTCAACTATAATTAAATATTTATTATTTAATTATTCATTTAACCCCATTTATCTATAATTAAATATTTATTATTTAATTATTCAGTTCCACCTTTTCAACAGTCAAATTAAATAAATTATCTTTATTTATTTAATTAAATTCATTTCATTTTCGAATGTTGAATTAAATTAACATTTAATTCATTTATTAATTCTTTATGTCACACTCTTATGTCATTCAGTTATCTAATCATTCACTCACCGTCTAACTCCAGATCTATTTTAAATCCACTAGTTATCTCTAGGTTCGACATCTAATCATCTCTGCGAGAGGACTATCTGTCACAACTAGTCAGTTAACTAGTTTTAACTCATGTGCATGAGTGTGTTTATTAATTAAATATATTTAATTAATTAATTCATGTATGCATTCGAATTTTAACTTTGTCTTTGATATTCAAAGTCTATTTCCTCTATTTTCGAAGACTCTTAACTGAAGATCAAGATCTTGAACTCTTGTTCTTCCTATTTTCGAACAGTCTTGACACAAGATTAAGTTATCGTTCTAATTTAGTCTTTATTTTGCAGTATTTTCTAACTCATGTTCTAACTAACACAGAACTCACATCGCATGACATTTATCAATCTCGTCTGTCGATCTCTCTTTCAATCTGAGCCGATTGTTCGAAAACCCAAAATCTATAAAATGGCATGTCATTATCATTATTCCTCCTCCCGAAATCATACACTTTTGAGAAGAAACTTATCTTCGATATTTTTCTTAAACATTCAACATGGTTATGCTTGCATCAATACTGAAATTTTGAGGGCAAGAATATTGAAACAACAAAATGGAGAAGGGCAATCGAGATAATTCAAAGGAGTGGACGCATATTCGGTGAGATCTTTCTAATTATTTGTTTTGATTTATTCATGTTTACTTATTCGTTCTTTGTTGTTTGATTTAGATTATTTGTTAGAGTAGACTTGATCGTTTTAATCTGTGCAGCTTTAGCATTATAATTCCAGAAAATCTACGTTACAACACCAACTAGCCAATGTAAAGAGACTGTGGCCAGTTAGGCCAATGTAACAGTAAAGCCTAAGGCGACATCTTCCACAGCAAAGCCGAAAGGTCAGCCTATGACTATTGAAGAGGCAAGAATGAAGACAGAGGCACATGTTAAGACAAGGTATGCATCTTAGAGGGTTGCAAAATTATTCACCTCTCCCCCTTCAGTTAGTATGGAAATAATGAAACAAACACTAGGAGGGACTCCTGTAATCCAAGAGGAAAGTCCTGAGCTAAATGAAGAAGTTAAGGAACAATGGGAGAAACTGGATGCCATGATGGAACAATTTGAAAGAAAACGATCTAAGGAAAAACCCATGGTGCAGCCAATAGTGGAAGAAGTGTCAGATACAAGGTCAAATCCCATAGATATAGAAGAAGAAGATTTTGTAAGAGGATCACTCGCCCTAGAGGTGGAAAACCTCAAGAAAGTTGATGAAAGAGGAATAGGGGATACTGCAAGTTAGAATCTCATTGACAATATTGGTAATGAAGATATAGTTGATGATCATTTTTCGCAAGTAGTGAAAATGATGTTGAGCAACTGCAAGTTTCTGAGAAATCGGGAGAAGACTGGGTTGAAAGTAAAAGTACAGAGCCTTCACAAACCTTGGGTGGTGAAATAAGAAATGAGGAGAATCCTGATGTTTCAAGACAATAGGAAAGTAATACCCCAAGGACCGATGTTGAACACCCAGCTAGACAAGAGAATATAAAGCTCGAGAAGGAAGAGACGGTGATAAATCAAGATAATCTAGAATCCATGCCATTGAGGACAAAAGATGTTCAAGTTTCGAGAGGTGTGACAAGCAATGTTGATAGTTCAAGAGGAGAAGTTCCTGAACATGCGGATCATCAGGAACAAACAAATGTTGAAGAGGCAAAACAAAATGAAGAAGCACCTGATTGGCTAGTCAGGGAAATGGCTCTGCCATTGGAGGTGGAACTGGTGCCTCTAGATTTGAGAAGTTTAATACAAGAAGTGGAAACCTCTAAACCTAGATGTAGAGTGAAGACAAGACATGCTATGAAGAGGAATGCAATTGGAGGGAGAACACTCCATATAGCTACTCTGGTAGGAGACAAAAGCATGCATGAGATGACACCTAGGGATTACAGGGTGGTGACAATTAATGTTGAACATTCATCCTTGGGGCAAGAATTAGAGGAAATGAAAATGAATTTAGAAACAACTGTCGCTAGGGTACAGAAAAGTAAACAAAAGGAAAGAGAGCTAAAGGAACAGATTGCCTGCCTGGAAGGCTTTATCAATTCATTAGCCCAATCTGATCAAGCACAGACTGAATTGCCTCAAAATCCAATACTTATGTCTAAGGAGCAGGTGGATTCCATTGCGGTGCTTCACCATAAGCTAAGTGTATTCAAAGAATGGATGGAATACCTAGTGAGGCAAGGGGAAGAACTAATTAAGGATGAAATTGTGAAACATAAGGAGGCATACCATTAGTGTGAAAAGTCTAAAAGATTGGAAGGAGAATGTAGATTTCACCAAGAATAGACTGATACAAAGAGGTGAAAGTTAAAAGCTCTTATTCAAGATGTCTGAGAGCTAATAAGTGAAAAGATAACCACAGAACAGGAGGTTCCAATATTTGAAAAGTGGAAAAAACAAGTGAATTGGGAAAGTGACGCTTTGCTACAATGTGTAGAAGGATTTGGAAAGGTCACTGAAAGATGCAAGAAGCTGATTAACAAAGATGAACGTTTCATTGAAATGTTAGCACAACAAAGTTGTGGTCCCCAGATTTTAGGGAAAGGTGATGAAGAAGTAAAAGCTTTCAAGGAATGGCTTAAAAGAGTAAAGGACCATGTTCATTCATTAAACCAAGAGGTTATTGATGAGATTATAAAGTGCAGGAATGTTATGGTTAAATATGAAGCAAAAATGATGCAAAGGAATGAAAACATCATTCAAAGATCAGAAGATTATACTAGGCTTAAGTACAATTGGAAAGTGATTCAAGGAGTTCTGAAGGAGTGTATGCATAAAGTGTTGGTCACTTTCCAAGAGTATCAGCAAAGGAAAGGTGAAGATGATTCTTTGGACACGGGGTTCAACAAAGAAGGATAAATTGTTGAATATTGGATGTTGGAGGTTAAGTGTGTCAATATGGTTTTGAAGTGAATTTCGTAGGTTTATTCCCAGTCCCGGTAAAGGTAGCTAGTCTTGGAGCTTTGGAGGAGATGTTGAGGATCTTGTTTTATGTGAAGTGTTTGTGAACCTGAACCTAAGTTGAAGATTGTTGCTAATGAAAAGTCAAATTTTTGACTTTGTCTAGAATTTCTTGATGCCAGTTGTCACCTACCACATGCTACATTTTGATTTGTTTTCATGATTCTCTTTGATGGATTAATTTCAAACTCTTTGGGGCCTTGTTCTTATAAAAGGTCATTTACTAATTTATTTATTTTTAAGTTTAGAATTTGTGGATGTCGAAGAACCAAAACTTTTTCAAATTTTGTTATTTTTCCTATTTCTTGTTCCATCCCAGATTAAAAACTTGTATGTTTCATTAGAAGTTAATCAATACCAGAGCCAACTTGAAAGCTATTTCCTGATATGAAATCTTATGTAGCTGATTGTTTGTTCCTATCGGACAAGACTTTGTGTTGCATTGTTTAAGGGTGCATACTGACACTATCCAATAGCAAATTATCCCCCTTTTTTTTAAAATCTTGCATCATTATGTGCGTAGCTATGAAACAATCTAGTGACGTATGGAATGGTTTTCTCTAGTTTGGTTATTTCTTGAGGCATGCGTAGATAATACCTGGGAGAAATTTTACTTTTTCAGTAATTTTGTATGCTTTATTTTAGAATAGGTGTTTAAATTTCATAAAATGTTCCAAAAAAGAGATGAATGCATGGAGTTTTATTGCAAATCTTTTGATTCCATGATATTGTTGAATGCTTAAAGCTAAATCTACTTGGATAAATGCAAGTTATTTGAAGTTCATGAAATATTATTGCAAATTTGTTGATTTCATGAAAATGTTGAATGGTTGGATCGAGATTATTTCTTATATTTCTGATCCCTTTCAAAATCGAATGAACCGTTTACCCCTCGTGTTTAACAACATTATCCCAATGAACCTTGAGCAAACCTAGTATAGTCAAGACCTGACATAAACGAGCCTTGGGATTAAACTAATTTAGCCTAAGATTTAGGTCATCTCGGTGCAATCTTTCAAGGATAGGTTCCCGCAATGTGTCTGTGAGGATTTATCTGACCCGTTGGTGTACGACTAACATCATCGTCAACAATAACCAAGACAATCACGACTAGTTATAGAGAGTCCAACTCCTAAATACATCAAATTATCACAACTACTTAATACATCACAAGGAGCAATACAAATTTACAAGGTTGATTTGAGATCTTGATCAATTTAGGAGCATCCTAGATTGCGATTGCTTGAGGACAAGCAATCTTGGAAAGGATGGATTGTCATACCCCCAAAATAATAACACTAAAAACCCAAGTGTTGAAATACAAATAAATGAATAAAATGGATAACAATATAAATATTAAAAATATAAATATAAATATTAACAATTTAATTATTATTATTATAATCATTATAAAATAATACTATAAACATATATAAAACTAATATAAAAATAAATATATTTACAATAAATTCAATTTATAAATATATTAGTATAAACATAAAATAATATATATTGAAAGGAAATACAACAGCCAACGATTCATTTAGTAAAAAGATCAGAGGGCAGTAATTATCAAATATTATAAGTGCAGTAATTAATATATGGACAGTAGTTATTAAAGGCAGCGATCAAATCACTCAAGTTCAATTGCCAGCGAATACCCTTGACCATAACGATTATCTTCAAAGTGTTTGTTAAAGGTAATCAAGATTCATAAAGGCTTCGATTGGTTGAAAGGTCAGGTCTTTCCCCCACCATGGATATAAAGGAAGATTATATTCCAAGAAGAGGGGCACCAAATCAAATTGAGGAATGTATTTGCAGATGTGGATCATTATATGGAAAAACAATCAAAAATATAGAAATGAAGCCGATGGGAATCAAGGAAGGAAATCTATAAGTTGATATGGAAGAATATCAAAAAATAAAATAAAATCTGCATATCAGAACAGCGGCAGATATATAACTTTTTCTAGTCATATAAATGTATATATATATATGAATGTTAAACAATATAAGTCAAGAATATATATATATAACACCAATATAAATAACTATATAGAATACATATAGGTATATAACTACCAATCAAACTATCTGGAAAAGATTATATATTCAGGCTAATATCTGCAAACCACATCAGGCCAATCTGAATTAATCATCTACATTAATAATTATTACATCTGCATGTTGGACTATAGCAATCATATATTTTCATAGATATTGTGGTATGCAATTAGATGTATAGCTTTTGAATATATGAATTTCATGCATTTTATGTAGAACCTTAAGTTACTTATTCCTCTACAATCAATCATGGGAAGGAGAGATGGAAGTACAAGGGGGAATAGCAATTATGAGGTTTCATTCTAAGTAGGCCATCCATAATGGATGACTGAAGTGTCTGTCATTTTGGGCCAAGGGGGTTGCCTATCTGCACTTGGGCTTAGAAAGAAGAAATGCTTTGGGCATCCTATTGCGGCTTCATCTCCGACCTTCCGATAGTTGATTATGGGAGTGGATAATAACCTTAAATTTGTGTTGGTAGTTACTTATCTGTTTTAAGATCAATGAACCTTATGGATGTCAAGTAATTTAAGGATGTTGCAAATAGTACAAATGATCAAACTAATTGTTTATGAATTATAATATTGGCTAACATTATTGTAAGCTTAAAACCAGAGTATATTGGTAAGTTGTAATTTAATAAGATATATTCAAACTAATTGTTTATGAATTATAATATTGGCTAACATTATTGCAAGCTTAAAACCGGAGTATATTGGTAAGTTGTAATTTGGTAAGTTCTTATTTTTCCATTGAAATTGTGGTTTTAGAACAAAATCTAAGTATATCCAAAAGGGGACATTACATGTTGTTATTGTTTGGAAAGTGAATGCAAATCATATGTTTACTTTTATGATTGAAATGAAGTAACGGATATCCCTCCATTCCAAATCTATATATTTGTCATATGAATGAACATAAATGATAATGTAATCTTCTCCCTTTTACTTATGTTATCTCTTATTCTCTCATGAAATGATAGTGTAGTTGAATAACATTAGATATTCCTAAGGCTAAGTAGGTGCATGATTCTACTTACCTTGTCTTCCATTCTATTTAAAGAAAATGGATATTTTCTTATACTTTGTAGTTGCTAGAACATTCTTTTCCATGATGGCATAGTCACTTTTCTTCTATTTTACCTAGTTCGTTGGAGTGTAAATGTGGAAGATTTCACTCTTTTTGTTGATATACATGTTGCATCATTTCTTCCTTAGTCTTCTTCCATTTTGTGAGTGTGCCCCACTAAGCTACAAAACACCTTTTCCATGAACAGATGTGTATTACCTCTCCTTGTGCACTATCCTACACATATCTTTTGTGTGTTTTGGGTGTTTATTGTTGGTGGTACATGTGGTGTCTACTTTTTTGTCTGTGTGTATGTTGCATTACTTATTAGTGTTGTATTTGGTGTTGCAAAAAGAATTTGTTAGTTGCATTTTTGCAAGTTTTGTCCATGGTAATTGATGCAACTTGGTTGAGTCCAACTAAATTTGGTCACTATGACTAATAGGAGCTTATGCTTTTAATTAATCATTGGAGGTGTTTGATGTGAGTGCATCCTTAATGAAATAAGGATCTTACAACACCCAAAAAATGGTGAATCTTAGGCATAGGCATTGTCAAACTTTGTAGAACCAACTGTGAGAGTTGTTTGTAATAGCGATTGTTGATGTAGATATTCATTCTACATCAAAATCACGCCAAAAGCCACGTGGATGCCACATCGGTCCTAGAAGATGTTGAGAGAAAGGGTCGAGACATCATAAAAAAAATTAAAAACTTCAGGTTTGCTGTGGGATCAGAAAAATTATCCAGAATCGTCACAGGATTGCATAGGTTCGTCCAAGACGAACCCACAAGCCAAACTACAATCCCTGCCCGCATTCCCAGCCGCACCCACCCAGGATCCGGATTGGAACGGATCGTATTCGAGACCACGAAGTTTCAGGGACGAATCAGTAACATAGTTTTTAACCATCGATGCCCAATTAAAACATGCCAATTATGAGATTAGTGTTGCTTCCCTTCTAAAATGGTACCAACTAATAATTACTATAAGAACAGTTTTTATGGGATTTGACCCCTTATGGGGAGAGGAGATTTGTGGGGCTTGGACATTTACAGTGATAGAAAAGTGATGCTTTATATTACATCTAAAACCAAAATCTGGCAACTGTTCTCATGAGGTACATGGATTGATACCATTTTTTTAGCACAATAATGGACATACTGACCACCTCATTCATTCTCAAAAACTGGAAGAAATCCAAATTGTAACACAAACCGAACTACAACTTTAAAAGAATACATACTACAGTGTTTAATTTTTTCTTTATGCTTGTCAAGATCGCATCAGGAAGGCAAAATATTTTTCACTCAACTACATTCTTTTGTCACTAACACTAATGCACAGCTTCTATGCATTTGAAGGTAATTTACTATTGCTTCCCTTTCTAGATCTTACCATCAAATATTCATTGAAATACTAAGTCCCTCCTCTCTCCCATGTTTGTGTCAACTGTCTTGTTTACAGAAGTATCCAGTTTGCCTATTTCCAAAGGGGAATTGATTTTGATGGGCTAAGATCCAACCTCATTCTCAGCAGCTCTTTCAGATCATTTAAAATTATGTTATAATTAAAGAGGTGGGGTACAAAAACAAGAAATGTTAAGGGTAGTGAATGCAGTGCGAAATGGAACATTAGTATTCATTTGAAAAGAAAAAAAATCACAAGCAAATTGACATCATTAAAATGTTCAATCAATCTGCTTAAGGTATCATCAAAGGGACTAATATTATAATGCAGAGGAAAGGAAACGCATATCTAACAAACAGGACATATATGGTATTACAATGTGCCCAAGTTACAATCAATCTGCTAAACTATCTATGTAGAACTAATTGAAGAAAGGAAGCAAATAGCCAGCTCAAAGTGTAAAATCTAAATTGAACTGTAATTACCTTATTACAAGAGGTATGAGTTTGATTGAGCTGGAAGAAGAGAGAGAGAGCTTGCTAAACTATATAATAATTAGGAATAGCTCATCTTATAAGAAGATGAAGTATGAAAATGCAAATATACATACAAGGATATAATTATTTTCTAAGGAGAATTTAGTGATCTATTAAAGTGATGGATTTGAAGATTCTCAGTACCCAAGTTCTTAAAATTGCTGTCATTTCTCCTTTTGTAGAATTTCCCCCAGTTGAATTCTTTATACCTAGGTGGATTTTCTCCATTTAACAACTCGGGCACAGGTGCCATCATCACATAATGTGAAGGATTGAAGAAGAAGGGAATAGAGAACCTTTCTCTCTTGTCATTCACCACCACCCTATGTTCTACACTCTCAAATTTGTCATTGCTCCAAACCTGCACACCACATTATTTCAACGAATTTTCTTTAATTTATTTTGCAAGTCTCCAACAAAAAATAACACGAGCATACCTACATACTATTAAAAAGATGTTAATCATTCATTTTTATAGATCAAATCATTTTTCTATTTAAAATTTTACAAAATTATCATGAATCAAGTATTTTTCAAAATCATGTTTCTTTAAATATACAAAAGTATTGGAAAAATCAAGAGCATATACATTTTGCACGATAAAAAATATAAATAATAAAATATTATTGAGAGTTCATCTTAGAATGTGTTACAATATGGTTTTTATAAAGCCTTTCAAATATAACTTCCCTAACTACCATCTTATGGGAATGTAACTAATTATTAATTAAAAAAAAAAACAAGCAGCTATTGAGATGACATTATTAATGTAAACCTTAATATTCCAACAAAAGGATGTATAGTTTTTTATTGATATAAACCTAAATTGTCTAGTTTTCCAAAATGATCCTTAAGTTTGTTACTTGTATCAAATAAAAGTTCAAAATTTCTACTATCCTTTTAGGAACATTATAAAAACTCCCTTTTAATATCAAAGCTTAAATTACAATTAAATTTTCTATGACAATTCATTTCAAAGAGATAAAGTTAAGGATTTCCTCATATTATGAAAATTATATTACAAGCTTTTAAGGAACCCTGGTCAAACCTAAACCATTCCAAGCTAGATTTTGATCCTATGTAGGTTCAAGTAGGGTCCAACCCTAGCCTAGTCATTTAGTCCTAGTACATAAGCTATGTTGCCAAGTTCCATAGGAATCTTACGCAAACCTAAATTAGTCCAAGGTGGGTTCTAATCCTGGTTTTGATCCAACCTAGATTTGGCCAAGGTTTGGCCTCAACCTAGCCATTCATCACAAATATGTCTAAGATGCACCCAAGCTGAATGGCCAAGTTCAAGTGACACCTACGGAAAAACTAGGAGGAACCTATAGGGTTCCCAAGATAATTGCATTTTAAAAATAAAACTAAATTAATTATTATTATTTTAAAAAAAAAAAAACTACTAAACCTAATCTGATTTTTTTTAAGTATTTGGAGCTTAGTTAAAAGTAGCAAAAAAAAATTAAAAATGGCACGTGCCATGAAGGTCCTTGTGGCCTTTAAGGCCTTAATTTGGGCTTGGCGGTGTTGTCCCTCAATCCCATTTGAGGCTATTACTCCCAAACCTCTACTTCAATTTTGAAAAGCAAAATATAAAATTGTTTCAAGCTACGCTAGATGGAGAAGTAAAGTTTTTCCCCTAATTTTTTCCAATTAAATCCCAAGAAGTTGAATTCCATTTATACTTTTTGTTTTCCAAGTCAATCCTAAATCCAAATAATGCTATAATGATCTAAACTATTTTGACTTATCTTTTAACATTTATGATTTGACAATTGATATTGAATTATCAATTATTAGTTATGTTATCAATTTTACATATAATTTTCTAATTTTGTACAAATTTGGTAATGTTTAAGTGTTTTTAATTATATATCTATTTGTCTACCTATATAATGGACAAGCCCAGCCATGAACCCAAACCCACAATATAGAAGAACAATAAAAAAGAGGCATTGATTTGGAATTTATCCTGCCATTCATTTCCACCAAATGGAAACAAAAATCAAGCACAATCCAAAAAAACATTAATTCAAATCCCTTAATAATTGAAAGATGAAAAAAAATCAATTATGGTATGTATGAAGTGTGGACTCCTTAAGAGCGTGAGACATGGACTAGATGCTAGTATTTGCTTGTGTTGGGATTTTATTAGGCATATGGTAATGTTATGTAAGTTCATTATATTTATTTTCACTATTTTCTTTTGTATTCTAAACAGTTTTTATCTTTTCGTGTTAAATAGGGTGTTACATTTTACCAAGGTATTATAGGTGTCCATAGTACTATTCCATTTACATGGCACTGACACAAAGTGATAAAAATGTAAATGGAACTCGATTATCTAGGTTTGAAATGAGAAAAACATATGAATATTTGAGAACGAAAAAATATGTAACATTTGTAAAAATAGAGAGAAAAACTAATTTTTTTATTTAATGTCAAATTTACCGCATTGAGATAAAAACAACATAATATAAATTATAAAAATGCTAATTATAAAAAATTGCATAGAATTTTTTTTAAAAAAGCTATTTTACTTTCACTTAAGAGGATTTATGGATTTTTAAAAAAGCTATTTTACTTTCACTTAAGAGGATTTATGTAAAAACAATAAGTGGCCATAAAATAGTAGGACGTTTCATCATGAAGTATGACCTACTATTTTAAGGGCGGCACTGTTATACTTAAAGTTTTCAAACCATAGGTACGATTTAAAAGAAACGCTTATTATGGTTTAAAATTTTATTCCAAAAAAATATATTCAGAGTAAAACTTATAAGAAATTTTAAATACCCTAAACCAAAATTGTTCATTCTACGTGTGCTCTATGTTTTTCTACCTCTACAAAAAAATAAACCAAAAAAGATACATATGTATAGAAAAATATCATAACTGCTTTTTGAAAAACTCAAGAAATTGCATAGTAAATGTGGCAAGTTGTGATTGCCTAGTATTAATCGTAAGTTTTTCAAGTGTAATGCTACTATAATAGAGTCTATAACTTAGATATATGATGCAACACTGCCTGAGCTAGTTTGATTGTACTCTATTTGTTTGTGCTATCAATGATTGAATGGATTCAATTATATTTTTTGTAACAATTAATATGAATGTATTTTTCTTTTTTCTAGCAAAGAAGCAAAGTTCAAATCTAGTCTTTAAGAGAAAATGACATAATCATGGTGAAGGGTCCACCTAAGGATTATCCAACCATACAGCCAAATACATAGACACAGATTGATTCATTGTCATGAAAGTTCATCACAATCTACTACAAATGACTACAATATGGGCCTCAGGCTTCAATGATACATAGGTACAACCAGTGTGCAAATTGCAATCTTCTCATATGATATTGCAATCAATCTATGAGCTAGGGTAAGTTGTATATTGCCAACTACCAACTAATTGCATGGTCTTAATGGAATTCCTCTTCCAAAGCTATAATTAAAGATAACTTCCTTCCAAGGATTTTGAGTGAAGTTTATGTAGTGAGGCTTAATAGGAAATTTCAGTCCCAAATGAAATGTGTAGATGAGCACCTTCTGGAATGAATGCAGTAAAGGATATGCAATGAATCTTGATGTGGTTCATACCACGAACCTCCCTAAGACCAATAAGCTTGGAAATTTATTTAATATTGGTGTGAATCTCTAATGTTTTCCGTGCACTCAAATAGGTCTCCAACACAAAAAGTGTTACTTAGCAATGTAACATTGAATTGGAATTCTGATGTACTTGAAATGAGTCTAGAACCTAAATATGCCTTTGTGGTGGGAATAGTATGTTGCAGTGAGAAAATGATAACTAGAACTTTATTAGAAACCTACAAAACAACAAACAGCAAGCCAGATTGGGGATGAATTTTGGTGAGCCGATGACCTTTCATTGTCCAAACCTGAATGCAGGCATCTGACCGACAGACAGACAGACAAATAGGAATGGAAGCACTGGCAAACAAACAAGCAAACAAGCATCTCTTCCAATCTTTACGTGTCCACTACCCCTCAACCAAGGCATGGGGGCAACCCTTGACCTTGCTCAGATCCAATAGCCATTCTTCCCTCTCGGTAGGGTGGGAACATCTGGGAATGCATAAAGAAAGACAGAAGGGCAGAAGGGGTCAACGTTGATGCAAGATTGCTCTTGCACCTTGGATGCTCCTGCATCAGCAAAGTACAAACAAGCATTGTTAAGATTGCTGCATACAATCCCCGAGACAGTCTCTTAAATTGTAGGAATCCCAGCAAATCGGGAATTCCCATCATCTATCTTCATTGTTCTATAGCTCACATAAATTAGATTTTCTAACATGTCATTAAAAAAGGATTGAACTCAAATTACCATGGACTGCAATGGTGATCCCTTGCAAGATACTGTCAAATAATTTTATTCAAATTCTTTGTAGTCCCTATCTTTTCTAGGTCTATATTCTAGGATCATTAAAAACTATATTACCTATAGGCTATATATCAAGCAAACCCAGTTTATGAAACAATTGAACTCTATTTTTTTTTGTGAATCGGAACAATCTCTAATTTGTTCTATAACTAGAATAAGTTTTGACTGGCATTGTTTTTTTATTAGCTTATACGCATTGAAATGGTAAGAGATGCACGAGTATAAAATCTGGGATAATTTATAGAAACTTTCATCACATAATAATGACGACACTTCATACAAATACAAAAAATCAGAAGTCTCATGGTAGAGGCTCATCCTAGTACTTACTTGAGTTAAAAGTATCAAACACCTAGATAGTCGAAAAGACTTCAACCTTCAACATAGGAAAAGTATGAGGAGAGTGGACCTTTGTGCACGGACTAACCTTACATCCAACAACGAAAAGGTTAATAAATGAGAAATGGATTATAATATTAGCATGGATGTATTGGCATGCATAGATGGAAGATTGTAATAATATCCCAAATCTCCCTTGGATTCCATTATCAACACCATCCAGTTGCAAGTTTCATCCCTTTAATCTTAATATAACTACATCCATTTCCAATTTTCCATAAAGCCCCCACTGCAATATCTGTTTATATCTTGGAACCCTTGTCAACATGTAAACAATGACAAGCATCAAATTCTATGTTAACACAATTAATCATTCAATTGGTTAATATATTGTAAAAGGATCGTACACAAATTCAATTGGTTAATATATTGTAAGAGGATCGTACACAAATTATCAGGGGTCAAAGCATCCATATATTTATAAGGATTCAGATCAGTTTACCCCAATTGTACGAAGCTCCTCATCAACTATACCATCATCATGATATCTTGTAGCGGTTGAATTTAATATTTATTCATAAAAAAACAAAGTTTCACAATCCATGGTATTACATAAAAGTGCACATGCTGATATATTCAACACATACTTTTTGATAGGAAAATGTCTGATTTCTTGCATAATCATAGAAAACCATATATCACATATCATATGATAAGAATGTGGTTCAAACTTCAAGATACTTCCTCATGGGAACAAACCAGATAACTTTCATAGCCTATCTTAGCATGCTATGTTTTGTAATAGACCCAATATGTATTATTATATACATTGCCCAAACTTAGTATAGAAACAACAAAGAAATTTAAAAAATTGCTTGTCAGATTATAACTTAAGAATCATTAGATTTCCACAGTCCATAATTTTATAATTGAAATGTTTCTGGATCAAAACTGTGTGCAGAATTATTTAATTCAACGTTTCAGATCACACTCTGTGCTCCATCATCAGGAATACGAAAGCTCAAAAAGAGAGCTAATGATTCGAAAATTGCAGAGATAACCCAGTATAAATAGAGGGAAAAAAACAAAAAAATATGAAAGGGAGGGAAGAGCTGACAAGTAGGGAGCAAATAACAATAAAAAAGGGCTAAAAAATAAATAAAAAGAATAAAATAAAATAGAAAGAAGAATAAATTGAAAAAATCAGTAATAGAAAACTAAAAATGAGAATAAATAGAAACAAAAAACAATCACATAATGGAGAAAATCCTTTAGTTAGGCTTCCTTTAAAGCCTCCCTCTGCATCTCTTCCCTTCGTTGAAGGAATTTTGAACAAAATTTAAAAAATCTTCAAAGAAGGGGCATTAGATGTGCCTTCAAACATATCTTGGCTCTTAGAACCCAAATCCCTCCTCTCAAAGGCCCCCTTAAATCCTTTCATGTGCTCTTTGAACCTATAAGATGTTATGTTCCTATTGTACCCCCCACAGGTGAAACTGGTCACTCTTTTAACGCCAGATTTAAGGAACATTGTGCTGATGTCAAACATGAGGGCATTCACAGTTCCACTCATGCAAAGCATTCTGCCTCTGCCAAGCATCACATTTTCTTGGAAAACTCCCAAATTCTTAACAATGAAGCTAATTTTTTATTTTTTTCAATTTATTTTTCTTTCTATTATCATTTATTTATTTTGTTCTTCTTATTTTCCTTTTTAGCTCTTTTTTATTGTTAAATTCTCCTTACCTATCGGCTCTTCCCTTTCTTTCATTTTTTTCCGTCTATTTATAATTTTATACTTGGTTATTTCTGCAATTTTCCAATCATTAGCTCTTTTCTTGAGCTCTCATATTCCTGATGATGGATCTGAAACATTGAAATAAATAATTCTGCACAGAGTTTTGATCCAGAAGCATTTCAATTATAAGATTATAACTTGTCCCAAAAACCTGCCTGTTAGGGTCGTATGTAATCACAAATGATGTGAGAAGTTTCCTTAACACTCTATGGGTCCCCATCATTATAAGTCCCAACCAAATTTCTTTCTAAGAACACAACAGGTCAGGAAGTACCTCAGTAACTATTTTTCTTGCTTTAATATACATTCTCAGGGTATCATAATGCTTCTAAAAATGCTCTAGCCTTGCCTTCCCCATTCCAAACATCTTAAAAGGGGACAATTGTGCTTGTATTGGTAGCAAGAAACTGATTTCATGCTTGCACAAAAAATGTCAATGGTACATACATCCTGATCACAACGTTAGTCATCTCCAGATCAAGAATTATCATAGGGATGTCTTCCAATTAAAAGTGCAGATTTTAGTGGACAAAAATTGAAGAAAAATAATCGTATCAAAGTCCAGCAATGATTGGACAGTGTGGGTGTCAAGGGGTTCAAGAGACGACTAAAACAATATATAATACATCAATGGGTCCCTCATTTGTGCAAGAAAAACATCTTAAATAAGCATGATATCATCTTTCCAAAGTGCATCTACATAAAAGTAGCTCCAAGAGCATTAAGTATCTCCAAACATGCATCCAAAATCATTATATAGCTATGAACCTTTCTGAATGATGTAATCATCTTACATGCTACACACCCAAATACTCATAAATGAGCACATTATCAACATTCTAAGAAAGTAAGTATTTTGGTGAATTGTAAGCAATGAGTAACATAAAGTATTTTTTTATCCACTAAAAGGGGTCTTGTGATCACCTAGCAGTTCAGATATGCTTAAATTGACTTAATAAACCAGACCACTTCACTTCTAAAATCGATATCACCATTTTAATACACACAAGTCTGAAAATGAAAAGAAGTAGGCAGTAAAGTTCGGTATGCCTCTTAGTGACAACAATTTGAAGTTTTCGTCAATTTGTCTCACCTCAAAGCCACCAAAACACAGGGTTCCTCCTCTTGACTTTAGGACCACTCTCCTAGAATATGTCAAACTACCAACATACCCAAATACAATGTATGAGAACTCTGCTCAGAGATGTCTCTCCATTACTAATAAATGTAATGATTGAAATTCTGAACTGATGTTGAGAAATATTTATAGCTGCTTTGTTTTTTGGTCTACCTATAATCATGATGTCGTATTAGTGACCTGCCTTGGTGATGGACCTCCCACAGGCTTCTCAAGCTATCTTGTTCCGTACTAGTAGCTCCATAGTTATTAACAATGGCTCCTTTGGTTTCAACTATCATTCTCATTCATTTAGCTTGAATATAATAATCAAATGTTACCGAGTCTTCTAAAGTTCAAGGCATTCCCTTCCAAGTTTAAAATTGTCTTTTTTATATATTCCATTCCTATATGGGGAAAAAATATGCATATTATCTCTTGGCACATGAGAGCTCATCACTCCCAATAAGCTAGCATCATTGCCAATTGCTTACTGCTTTCTCCATATCCTAGTTTTTAGCATTTTATTGTTTTTTTCCATCCATTTATGATAGTACTAGCTTTTATTGCATACGTAAGAAACAAACTCTTGAATGCTTTCAAGAACACATGCAAGTTGTATTTCCAGATAATCAAATGACTATAAAGAACTACCATCAACAATGTTTCTAAGTAGTTTGTTGTCCTCAAATTGGTAAGCATATGCCACATCCATTTGAGAACAACAAATTGCATGCATGAATGTATACATGCATACAGAAATTATAACCCCAATGTCTGCTCAAGTACCCTTTGGTCGGGATGGAAAACATAGATATGCTATAATGGGATGTCTAGAAGCAGCCCTAAAATCCAAGAAATGATATTTGGTTAGGAAAACATCATGGAAACTGGGACAGGGGAATGGAGGAACACAATGGGGTGAAGACACATCCTTGTGGAGTATAGCTACCATATTTATCAAGTTTACCCAAACAGTAATTTTTTCTATATTCCAAATATTTCAGGCAAGGCAAGGCAAAGACCAACTCTGTAATGAAGAAAATTTTAAATCCTAGTCGAAACTGCCTTTGGGTTTTTTCATACTGTTCCTTTGAAGATTTTTCCATGAGACTACTGGCACAATGGATTTCAAAGACTTTGCATCTGTTGTGCAGTTTATTGGGGTTTTGTTGGTAAATTATCATGATCAAATATGACCCTGACAGTTAGGCTTTTGGATCTCGAATAATTATAAAGTGATTTAAAATTTTAATCTATTATGTTGTAGTAAAGCTTAGCAATGCATATGTGTTGGATTTACAAGAAAACACAGTATGCTATGATAAGGTATGAGAGGAATATATCTTGCTCCCATGCAGATGTACCTTGAATCATATTTTTTTCATATAATACATGGCATACTGTTTTCCGTGATTATGAAAGCATGATTTATTAACATTATCATTATGACATATACAGTTTTTGCAGGTCATGTCCTCCGTAAAATCAAGGTTTCAACTGGCAATGTAGTAGTCATTTCCCATCCCACAAAGGCATAGTATGTTCTAATTATTGTTTACTTGATTCAAGGATTTAGTGGTCAAACTGATAAATAAGATACAGGTAAAAATCATTATCATTGCCCAATTTCAAAACCAAAGTCTAGATGTCATTCTCTTCTCAATGCCAACCACAGATAGACCTTATTATTTTTATTTATTTTTGAGTGAGAGACTTGATTAAAGAACAAAGACATGACAGAAAGCCCTTGAAGAAACAAGCTTCACTCTTCATTCAACCAAGTCTTCAATAATATTGTGAAGCAAGACAAAGAAAGAAATTATATTAATGTCCACAAATGACCAAAATAAATCGAGTAAAAAATACGGCAGAAGATAAAATAGAAAGGAACTAGGGAAAAAGGGGTCCTATCAACAGAGCAAAAAATGAAAAAGCAAGAAAAGCTGGAAAAATATACAGGCACAGGGGTTAATTTAAAAAGAGTAACCCCCAAATTGGAACAATTATAAATAGATGAGTGCAAGGGGAGGGAAAGTCCCACAAAGCAATAGAAACAAATGAAGACCACCCAAAATGATCTATAAAAGTACTAGAGATACTCTCCTAGCACTCACCAACATATGGATTTCTCATGTCAACCTGCAACACACTATTTTCCTACCATTCATGACTTACAAAAGTCTATCATGTTCATCAAATCAACAATAACATAAGGAATGAAAAAAAAAAACAAATAGAGCAAAGGAACATACACCAATGGCTGTGACACATAGATTACTCTAGAGAAACCTTAAAAGTGGAAAAACTCTAGCAAGATTGAGCATAAGCTCCTCATTTCACAATCTTCCGGTCATTGCAAGTGCATACATAGCCTCTAGAGCAAGAATAAGCCTTGACATCATGTACACCAAGCTCAAATACAATTGCAATATGTCCTTACATCATGAAATACATGCTTCTTTGCTTATAGCAATTCACATTGAACAAACATGAAGGTTTTACAAGAGGGCCAACCCCTCAAATGTCTTTTACAATGCATATATACATTCCTCCCAACTTTCCTTGGCACCAAAGAGAAGATCATATGTCAAGAAATGTAGAAAGACCCTTGAGACACTTTAAATTCAACTCACTCACTATCTATGTTGTAAACCATCACTCACTACAAAGAGGCAACTTCAAAATCACCATAATGATGTTGAAATCATCGTTTTAAATAGAGTAGCAGTTTTTAAATTGCATTGGCAATTTTGAATTTGTTGCCTATAGAAACTAGCAGTTTTGCCACAATTGGTGTTTGCCAAGCTTGAACACCCACACTTTCCATGTCATCCCTACAATGCTCTAGATAATTCAAAACATGCTTCTCACAAAAATACAAACTCTTCAACAATGAAAAACACACCACAAATAGATGTTCTCTTTCTCCCATGGTTTGAGACATCTCCTTAGATTGAAATTGGAAACTCTGGCCCCATGGTCAAGTAGCCTTGACTTGTTTTCGAATCATACCTCCCCATTGAGAAGGCTTTTGGTACTCAAAAGCTCAAGGACTCAAATGTGAGAATTTCTTCCCCACATCATCCTTGGGATACCATTTTGCTTGCCTTGGAAATTGACCTTTCTAACCCACCACCCATGTTTCCAGTTCACCTCTCCTTGTTCTCCTCACCTTCCAACTCCACTTGCTCACTAGGATCCAAGTCATCCGCTAAAGGCAACACTATGTCCTCTTCTTCAAACAATTGAAGCTTATCTACATTAGTCATTGGGTATATTTGTATATAGGGAGGTAGGTCCAACTAAAAAGCATTCTCTCCCACTTGCTCAACAATTTAAAAAGGACACTAACAAATGGTTTTTAACTTCTTAATTGGTCCTTGAAGCCTCTACTTGCGCAAATACACCCAAACCTTATCACCAACTAGGAACTTGTGCTCCACTCTTTGTTGATTGTGACAACACTTGTATTTGGCTTGTGACACCTTAAGCCTTTCCTGCACTCAAAGGTGTATTTGTAATGTCTCAAACTGAAATTTTTATTTACTTGGCAATTTCTCAATGTTAATGTATGAAGTTTGAAGCTAACACCTTTCAGTAGCCAAGATCCCAGAATCAGCAAGATGAGAGCAGATGGTGATTAGGTTATGAGCTATATTAAAATCACTATGCTCGCAAGTGGCTGGCTGCATAACCTATAATGCATGCAATTACAAATTCTAAAATCAATGAAATGTTGCTTTTGGTGGCAATCCTTACAAAACTATTATAAAATCAATATTATTTCTAAAAGAGAACCACTCATATTTCTAAGATGAACTTATTAAATCAAAATACTCATCAATATCCAACTAAATAACAAAGATACTCATCAATATCCAGCTAAAGTACCTTCCATAAAAAGAACAATGATCCTCCCTTCAGAGACATCAGAAACCGTCACAAACAATCTCTAGAATTCTACCACAATTTTCCATAGTACTATATTGTCTAAGCTAGGCCAACTCCCTAAAACGGATTTCAAGAACTTTTATGTCAAATCGATCAATCAACCTTTTCCCAAACTTATCATAGGTTTTGATGAGGTTGTGACCCAAGGTGACCAACCCATGGTACCACCATTCATGTCTATGCCCTCTAGACGAAGAGTACCAAACTAATAGCTTCTTCCTCAGACATGGGTTTAATTGATAGATATGTGTCAAATTTCTTAATCCAGGCATGAGTGGTACATCAATTTGATACATCAAAAGTAGGAAGGATTACCTTTCCCAAATCCTGTTGTAAATCTCTTTGATGTTGAATTGGCATAGGTCTTTGTTCATTCTTTAGCTCACTTCTCATCTTCAAATTGCAAAAATTTGTGACGGACATTTCTACCTTAATTTCTGGTGCAAAAGATCTATGTACATTGTAGCAAGTTATAATGTCATCTAGCACCAAATGTTGTTCCTCAATCTCAAGTGGCCCTTCTTCCCTTTGTAGGAAAGTGGGTCAAAAAGGTTTGGTTGTAGAACCAATTACAACTATATTGTTATTATTTGCTAAGGTACTCCCTTCACCTGTATGGTTATGGGTTGATCTAGGTATACTCAAGTTCTGCATGGTTTGCAACAAATGTGCCATTAGATTGGTAATCTACTATTGTCGCTAAATAAGGCCATTATATCATGTATCCAACATGATTCTGTTATCTCTTCCCTCCATTTCAAATTCTTCTAACACTGGACCTTAGTGCTCTATTTCTGCATTTTGATGTTCTAGTAACTAAGCTTTCCTTCTTTCTCTTTGGTAATATCTGAATTATCTATCACTAGCACGCATGTGGTATAATCTACATCAAAATACTAGCTTTTAATGCAAACTATCAAGATGACAGCAATGATACCACTGTCCCAAACTCAAATTTTTGTAATGTGAAATCATTTGAAATCTCATCAAAAAGAACTCCAAGTGCCTATGCCTTTTTCATTTTTGGTATCACATTTTAAAATCTTCAGTTCTGACATCCATCAAGGAAAATTCCTGATGAGTGTGAACTTTTGTTTTTGGCATTTAAGGCATGGAATTCTCAATTTGGCTTCCATTTGGGACAATCCCCAATGAGCACCAATTGGTGTTAAGTGGTCCAAATCTTTGATTTGGTGTCCATCAAAAAAATCATCAAGAAGCACCAAAATCAAAAGAACTCAAAATTGGTGTCCACAAGCAAACTCTTAATGAGAATCAAATTAGAATGTTTTATGATGCTTGAAAAAAAAACAAGTAGGCATCTAAGTTCTTTTGGTCACCAAATAGCATATTTTAATTTTGCCAGAAAAAATGAAACAAAAGTGGCACCAAAGTTAGTATATGGGCCCAAGTGAAGAGAAAAATCAAATCAAGTGAAATAAAGAAGAAAAAGTGATGAATCTATGCCCTCCATTTAAAGTGACAACCAAGATGAAGCATATCGATATTTTATTATTTTTCAAATGTGATGAGGATCAATTAAAACAAATTAAAAGACAAAATCAAGAGATCAGAGCCCTTGAATCAGATGGGACGCTCAAGATGGGAAGCAGAAATAGAAATAAAATAATATTTTATATTATTTTCAAAGGATGAGGATAGAATTGCTTTCAAAGCAATTATTTTATTATTTTTTAACTTCAAGAAGCTAAAATAAAGGCTATAAATATGTGTCATTTGCACATAAATTGTAATGAGAGTTGATGTCAAACATATGTTGCAAAAATTGTCATTCAAGTTTAAAGTTAAATTAAATTTTTAAGTGTTTATGTGCAATGAACAAGAAATTGAATCTTACTTATGCTACCAATATTTCTCTTCAAAGTTAGAAAACTCCACATTGTATTCATTCAAAGAAGTCAATTAATAAGGAAGAGCTATGTTAACTTTGTGTCAATACAGTACTCATAATTACAAAGTAGATTTGAATGTCTAAGTAACAACTAATTGGCTTCAATTGAAATGTAATTTGGTAAGGAAGAATGAGCAGGAAATCATGTGGAACAGAAAAATTTGAATTTTTGAACCAGGATTTTGAGGATGCAGACCCTACTGCAGATAGATAGCTTGTGAATTGGAGCATGTAAGGTAGTGGACCTCTTGTCATCTAAGGTGGACCGAGGGGGGCACAATTGGATGTTGGCCTTCTAGATTCTGAGGTGGAAAGTGGAGATTTTAGGAAATAAGCATGTCTTTGGCCAATTACATGATTTTGGCAAGACATAGGGGTAAAACAATTGAAGTATCTTCTAGGGAACAATCAAAGATCCCAACGGCAAGTTGAATATCTTTGTTCAAAAATCAAGAAATGCAATTCAATTCAAGGAGAAAGGACCTATTTTGGATCCTTCAACTTCTCTAGTTGCAGGATTGAACAAAGGTGAGTTTTGTATTCAAGTACTTGATATCATTGTGGACAGAGGAGCTTCCAAGATGGAAACCTCTCTCATTGGTAAATTTTTGGGGCCCTAACAAAATATAGATATGGTTAGATCTTGGACAGTAAAGTGATGGTGTCCTAAGGGGCAACACGAAGTTTCTACTATTGCTAATGGATTATTTTCCTTTTCTTTCTCATGTGAGGAATATCCTAGCAAGGGGTCCCTAGGTTTTGCGAAGAGCTATTCTCATCCTCAAAAAGTAGTTCCCTAGTATTGAACCTTCAAAGGAATCATTCAATGTTGCCCCTAATTAGGTTAGGCTGCCTAGCCTCCCTATGGAATACTGGAAAGGGGAAGCAGTCAAAGGAATAACAAGCATCTTTAGTCAACGAGTAGCCATAGATCTTGTAACTAAATCTATAAAATGCCTTCTGTATGTTAGGATATGTGTTTTCTTTGATTTTGGAACCATTCTCCCTTTGCAGATTTCTCTCTACAAAATTTGGTGTGTGGAAACAAGCCCTTGATTTTGAAAAATCATCTTTGGCTTGTTTTAAGTGCAAGGAGATCGGTCATTTAGGCCAAGGATTGGCCAATGGGTAAGGTATCTTTGAAGAAAGGTCTTGGTAAGGGTGGATCATCTTCTCCCTCAAAGAATAACCTTCATTCAAAGAGGTAAATGCTAAATTTTTCAAAAGAAAAATAAATAGCGTGAACCACACCACCCCAGAAGTGGAGAATTTGGGATCTATGACTCTTGAGGTTTTTCCGCTTTTTAACCTTTCATGATCCAAAGGTGGAAGGATTTCCAAAAGACAAGGAACCTATTTAGGAGGTTCAGATTGTGCAAGGACTTTCACAAGTTGTGATGAAAGAAATGAGGTAAATCATGGGAAGGATATAGTAGGGATGGGGATCATTGCTAAGCTTGAATCAAAGAAAGATCATGAAAAAGGTCTCATTGTTGCTAATCTATTGAAGGAATGAAATCCTTGCTCAGCTACAGAGGAGCGAGCCAAGCTTGCTATAGAAGAAAAGTTACCTAAGCTTGAAATAGAAAATCCAAGGGTGAAAAGCCCCATAGCTACATGCTCACTAAAGGAAGATAATTTCCTTTTGGCTAAGGAAAGTGGAGTTAAGTCTGCTCTAGAGATTGTAGGAGTAGAAATACCTTTGGCTTCTAGTGTGCTGAAGTAAGGCAGATCTTCTCTTGCTAGTTCTCCACAACTAGTGGGTGGATACAAAGATGGGTCAAGGAAAAATTTAGAACCCTTAGTCAAGAATACTAAGAGCAAGAAATTAGCTAACTATGGTTCAAATCAAAAGAAAAGTGGAAGAGTTAACCATATGGATCTCAAGGAGACAAAGATGAAAAGGAAGTGGAAGATAGGAGCTAATGTACCCTTCACGCTCTATACACTAAGGGTACACCCAAATCAAAAAAAAATATTTTTGTCTTGAAATGTCAAAGATTCAAATAACTTGCATAGACATGACCTAGCAAACTTAGTCAAGAAAAATAAGATGGATATCATGCTAATCAGTGTAGAAAAACTATGTGAGTACTCGCAAGTCAAACTCTACAACGAGTAAATCACGGAATAACTCGCCGGCAATTTTTACTAAAACTCGTGGCGATTTTAGTTGAAAAATCGCAAAAAACTTGTAGGTTAATCCCTAAAACTCAGCCAAAACTCGTCACAAAAAGTATTAAACCGAAAATGCAAAAAAAATTTAGGTTTTTTGTTATGTCTTCTAGACGCAAAAAAAGGCACAATGAGACGACAATGATGCGTAAGGGTTTTGTTTTGTTTATAGTCAACTGTGGGTTTGAACACAAGGCACGACAACTGTAGGTTTAAACTAAACCTGGGCATCCCTTCTTCAATAGTCATAATCCAGATTTGGACGGCAAGCTTTTTGAGCTTTGGAACTCCATGTGAATGCATTCTTTTCTATTGTAGTGGTCATAATCCCTCACGAGTATAGTGTTTAACCTGACATTGGGCACTGCAAAAACTAATTTTGTTAGAACATAAAAGCATTCTACCCTCATCAACAAAATGTGTTAGACATGAAGATCCTTCAAGAAGCAACATAGACAAAAGAGCGTTCATTTTATTGATAAGATTTTTATAGGGAGCCTTTTGTAGGAAAGAAAAACTACATATAAAAATGGTGAGATACTGATATTCTCAAAGATATTGCTTGAGCTCTAATCCAGTAGATATCTATGATTTGTTCCCCTGCGAGGAAATTACTTTAGTCAATCTATTGAACCTTCTCTTAATACTTGCTTCTTCAAAAATTATGTCTTAATGGGACAATTCATCTAATCACCCTAATAGATTATTTGCTTCTGCAGATCTTCCGGCTTCTAGGTTATAGCGACTAGCAATGAAGGTTTATGTGGTTTCAAAGGCCTTAATTTGGGCTTGGCGACGGGGGCTCCACCCCCTGACCCTACCTTGTACCGCAACAAGGAGCACATCAAGGGCGCTGCCCCTCGACCCTGTTGGGGGCATTGCACCCAAACCCCCACAAGGAGCACTGCCCCTTGACCCCACTAGGGGCACTGCCCCTTGATCCCATTCGAGTCATTGCCCCCAAATTCCCACAAGGACCATTGTCGCTTGACCCCACTAGGGGTGTTGCCCCCAAACCCCCATGAGGGGCACTACCCCTCAACCCCACTGCTATCTCCATTCCCAAATCCCCATTAGTTATTAGGATCTCTTGTCAAAAAAGAAAATTGATTACAATGAGGTGGTGATGAGGACTTGAAATTTTGAAATATAACTCTCGAGTGTGCTAACTTAGACGTTATTATTGCACAACTTGCCAAAGTTCTCTTTAGATGAGGCAACTGCTACATATGACATGGCTAGTGGAAGTGGCATTGTAACTCATTTAGAGATTGAACCCAGTTTTTGGTCTATGATATGTATTAAACTCTAATTTTGATTTATATATGATGGAAATCAGCAATATGCTCTACAAAATTAGTAACATGTGTGTTTTTGAAGAATATTTTTAAAAATTTATGTATTTTAAAAATGTTTGATAAAATTGTTGAGTTTTTGCCGAGCCCCAAGTTTTAAAATTTTTGGGTCTGCCGAGTTATTGCCAAGTCCGATTTTTTCAAATATGATGCTAATACAAGAAACCAAAAGCTCATCAAGAGAGTAGCTAAAATTAAGAATAAATTCTTCAAGGATAACATATGTGAAGGTGTAGATGCAGCTAGGGATTCTAGAGGTCTTGTGACTCTTAGAAACCCTTTTGTTGTGGATGGATCACTTCTAAGTGCAGACTCAAACCATGTTTTTTTTTTTGCATTTCACCATAAGATGGAAAATACAACATGGATGATTTCCAATGTTTATGCACCTAATACTCAGAGTGCAAGAAAAAAAATTGGTGCTGTATAGCTACCTTCAAAAGAATCTATACAAATTTGAAATGACTAGTTATGGGGGATTTTAATTCTCCCTTAAATGAAAATGAAAAGAAAGAGGGGTCTCAAGCTTCTGTGGAAAGTAGGGAAGACCTTGCAGATTTCATCAATCAAAATGCTTTGATGGATTTGGAGATAGTTGGTGCTGATATCACCTGATTGGTTAAATCTTTATTGTTGCTCTTTGTCTACTCTAACTAGGATTAGAAAAAACTACTTGCTGATTGTAGTTTTTGCCAAAAAGATGCGTAAATGAATTTCCTTTTTGATTTGAAAAATTGTGGACTCATCATCCCCATTTGGTGGATAAAATTGCTGATTGGAGGAATATTAAAGTGGATGGATCAAGTATTTTAGGATTTTCAAGAAGCTCAACGATGTCAAGTAGGGAAGACCTTGCAGATTTCATCAATCAAAATGCTTTGATGAATTTGGAGATAGTTGGTGCTGATATCACCTGATTGGTTAAATCTTTAGTGTTGCTCTTTGTCTACTCTAACTAGGATTAGATAAAACTACTTGCTGATTGTAGTTTATGCAAAAAAGATGCGTAAATGAATTTCCTTTTTTATTTGAAAAATTGTGGACTCATCATCCCCATTTGGTGGATAAAATTGCTGATTGGAGGAATATTAAAGTGGATGGATCAAGTATTTTAGGGTTTTCAAGAAGCTCAACGATGTCAAGCTTAATGTTGGAAAATGGAATAAGTTCTCTTTTGGAAACATTTTTGAAATTAAATCTAAGTTATGGCTCATTGGATGTTGTGCAAAAGAAAATTTAGAATTTGGGTTTGAACCAAGATTTAATATTGATGGGAAAATCTCTTTTATGTGAACTCCACTCTCTAATTGCTAAAGAAGAGGACTTTTAGAGGCAGAGATCTAGAACAATTTGGTTAAAGAAGAGGGACAAGTGTACCAAAAATTTCCACATGACAACTCTTAAACATTGATCTTCCAACAAAATTAAACAAATTTGGATGGATGATATCTGCATCCAAGATGCATCCTCTATAAGGGATAAATTTGCAGAATTCTTCAACAATCTTCTTACTAAAAACAATGTTTTTGACTCGAAAATTTAGCATGAAATCTTAAAGCTTATTCCTAATATTATTGATGTTCAAGATAACTCGGAGTTGATGAAGCTATAATCAAAGGAAGAGGTCAAATTTGTTGTGGTTTCTTTTGAAGGTAATAATGCCCTAGGCCCTAATGGGTTCCCCCACTTCTTCTAGATGTTTTGGGATATTGTTGATAATGATTTGGTAGATGCAGCTAAGGGATTTTTTTAGAAGTGGAAGACTATTAAAGATGAATTCTACTTTTTTAGTGCTCATTCCTAAGAAGGCAACTGCCATCTTTTCAAATTTTGGCCTATAAGCCTTTGCAATTCAGTTTATAAAATATTTTCCAAATTCATTGCTCTTAGATTGCAGTGATTTCTCTCAAAGTTGATTTCACAACAGAAAATTAGGTTTGTTCACAAGAGACAGATTTTGGACTCCATCATTTCCATTCATGAAATGCTACATTTGCCAGCAGTCAATGGAAAGGAAAGCTTTAATCTAAAGATGGATCTAATGAAAGCATATGATCGATTTTCTTGGGAGTTTCTTATTAAAATCATGGAAAATTTTGTGCTCGGAAAAAATTCCTGAAACTTGTTTTTGAGTGTCTCTACTCCAAATTTATTTGTCATCATGAATGGTATCCCTTCTAGTTTCTTCAAGGGATCTAGAGAAATCTGACAAGGAGACTCTATCTCTCCTTTCTTGTTTATTATCATAGAAGAATCCTTGGGAAGAAGCCTCCAGAAAGCCATGGGCAGGTTCAAAGGTATTAAACCAGCTTCTACTTGTGACTCCATTTCCCACCAACAATTTGTGGATGATACTATTGTCATAGGTGAAGCTTCAATCTCTAAAACAAAGGAATTAAAAAAATATATTTCTAATTATAAGAAAGCATCAAAGCAGAAAATCAGCTTACCTACAAGTACAATTTTCTTAATACTCCTCCAGCAAAACAGCAAAAAATTGCCATCATTTTGGGTTGTCAAATTGGTTCTCTCCCTTCCTCCTACCTTGGATTGCCACTCTTTATGGGTGTTTTTCAAGATTCTTTTTGGAATAGGTTATGCATAGATTTCAGCATAAACTTGCGGGGTGGAAAGGCTCTCTCCTAAGTCAAGCTGGTAAGATCCAATTGATCAAGGATTCTCTTCAAAATCTTCTGGTTTACAACTTGAGTTTTCTTCGTATACCTTCTAAATTTGCTGATAAAGTGGAAAGTATACATAAAAGGTTTCTTTGGTTTAACATAGAAGATAAAAAACATATCCCTCTTATGGCTTGGGATTTAGTTTGTAAACCCAAAAGTAAAGGTGGATTGGGCTTAAGGAGAATCAAAGATTTTAACCTTGCTCTAAATGCCAAAATAACTTTGGAGATTGCTTAATGAAGAAAAGGAGTGGACACTATCACTTCCAAAAAAGTACTTGGAAGGGAGAAATGGAGATATTCTAACTAATGATGAGCTTCCTCAAGGATCTACTATCTAGAGAAGTATAGTTTCTAGGAGATTCATCCTTAATAAAGGAACTAATAGAGACTCGGTGATGATAGACATATAAACTAATGGGAGTATACTTGGATTTTAAATTCTCCCTTGAAAGAAGTAGAATGATTGCTCCTTAGTTGATTTATGCAAAATTGCTTTTGTGCAAAAAGTTGAAAACTATTTTGATGAGTTGAATGGAGAAAAGTCTTGGAAAAATATGGCTTCTACCTCTCTCATATTTGTGGAAGCTCTGCCTAGACTGGATTCTTTGCTACAAACTTTTCATATTCCTCAAGCTGATTATATGGGCTACCACAACCACATGTTCCTTTTCAATTGCTTTAGGTTTTTCTTTGTTAGTTGATCATGGCCTTTCTCCTTTTTGGTCAAAGTTGTGGCAACCATATTTAACCCCCAAGACTATATTTTTTTGGCTGGTTGTCCAAAATAAAATTCTTAAGGTAGAAAATTTGATTAAAAAGGTTTTTGTTATGCCTAATAGGTGTACCTTATGTGAAGTAGCTGAGGAATTTGTTACTCATTTTCTATTGGAATGTTCCTTTTCTTGGGAGGTTTGGAGTATGGTGCTTTCCCACTTCAAGTTAGTTTAGGATTTCTCCAATAATATTCAAGAGTTAATAGAACAATGGACCTCTCACTTCCAAAACCCTTCATTAAAATTTTTATGGGTTTTTTCTTTACCTCACATTGTGTGGGGGTCATGGAAGGAACGAAACAACAGAATTTTTCATTAATAGAAATCTCCTATTGGCAGAGTGTTTAATAAAGCATTTTTAGCCATAAAGGAGAATTTCCTAATGGCTATTAATGAAAAATTCTTCTCCTCATCTAAGTTTGGGATATCTAAAGTGGAGCTTGAGGTGGCCTCAACTTTGGTCAATTTTAATAGAATCCATAAGGGAACATGGGAGATTTGGTGGGTTAGAAGAGAAAGGGATAGAAGGCTAGTTAAAATGGGAGGTGATAAGAACCAAATAGAACCCTTGAGTTATAACAGTTTTAAACAAAAGCATAGGGTATGGAGGATCCTAGCTAGTGGAAGTTTAACTTTTTTATAGAGAAGCTTAAAGAGTATGATACCCCTCTAGCAATAGAATTTGCTAAAGGGTGGGATAATAGGCGTGTTGTGTTGCAGGGATGGAATTTAAGGTAACCAAATATTTAATGGTGGAGGTAGCATGGCTCTTGGTTACTGAAGCTAAAATATTCAAAGACAAGAGAGTGGGTGATGATGCTATATTGATCTTTGAGAAAAAAGGTGAAGACCTAAGGAAACTATGCTGAAGACATGCTAGAAGTTCACTAAAATCACCATGGGATGAGGTGGCCCTGTGTATTATGAGGTATGTTACTTTAGAAGGAAGATTCAAATCTATGTGCCCTTATCATTTTATCTTGATCACTTTTGACATAAAGATAGGTTTCTTTTCCTTTTTATTTGTTGTCTCTGCTAGAAAACTCCATTAAAGATTGTAAGAGAGCCCCTAGGATGATACCCTTACATCTGTTGGAGTTGATGGTGAACCCCATAGCTCCCAGAAATCACTTGCAAGCAATTACCCTATCACAAAGAGAGATCAAGCAAGATGAATTTGCTCAACAACTTGAGAATTGTATTGATGCAATAACTTGAATGATAGATTACAATGAATGGTCAATCCTTCCGAAAAGGAGAAAGAAACCCTAAATTAAACCCTAGGTGAGGATTAGATTAGACCTTAAAAAGTGTCCTCATCCTATGAATGAGACAACATGACCTATAATTAGCTAATCTAATAATAAAAAACACTCCTAAGTTTATCTTAAGTGTTAATTAAATATTAGGTGATTACCTATTTACTCCAACACCCCCCTTAAGATCAACCTAGGGAGAAGCTAAAAACCTAATGATGAATGCAATGATGGGTGCATGAATGGGTCTCGATTACAAGGCTTGATGAGGTACCCATGTACAAATAAATGAAATCTCTCATAACTGGAGAAAAGGAGAAAACCTCATTGAAAAAAACTCCTCTCCAAAAAAGAGAAAAAAGAAATAAAGTACTGCTTCGGTCACATATGTAAAATCAAGATCCCCCCCATAGGAGAGAAAAGAAGAGACAATGAATCCCCCCCATAAGGAAGTAGCTCCTCTACCAAAAGTGAATGCTCAAAGAAGAATGCTAAAGATGATCCAAAATCGGCAAACATTGTTCCTCCCCTTGGGAAGAAACACATCCAATGGAGAATGTAGAAGAAACGCTCTCAAGAGAAGAGGTCTCAAGATGAGTGCCTCAGAAAACTGCTCAAGGGTCCACATGTCTAAATCAAAAGAAGCCAAATTAGATGAAGCAAATCCAAACAATTGTGGAGATACCTGCAGAACAACCTCTAAAAGCAAAGATGAATTGATGATAGGTGGGCTATAGCTATCATCAAAGAGGAAGTGAATATCCTCAATCATGTCTCCAATATTTGCAATGCAAGACTAAACAAGTAACTCTACAATCTTTGGCAAGAATTCATCCCACAAAGCTGAAACTGAAAGACTAGAAACATCCTGTTGAACTGAACTGATCTTTGAAGACGCAAGAGGTGGAGGAAGTGGAATCTTGGCACAAGTCTCAGGAACCAAGGTGGATGATGGAAGTACACATAGGTTCAAGTGACCAAACTTCTCCTCGGATATCTAATCCACTCTAGATGCATGGAAGTGTAAACCAATCAATGGTACTGCAAGCTCGTTTGGAGCAAAATGAGAGAAGGCATACAATCGAGAGCCATGATCAACTGTCCCAACTGCAATAATCTCTCTACTATGCAAGTCTTTGTTAAGCACTGAATTAGGTGTGAACTCTATTGTCTTATGTACTCCACTGTATGCAATATGATAGATGGAAAGGAGATTAGAGGATAGTGAAGGAACACAAAGTACATCTTGAAATGCACTATCACCAATATCTATGGATCCTTTCCCACTAACACTCATGTAAGTGTTGTTCCCCATCAGTATGTGTGGTGATGTGCAAGGCTCATATGAAGAGAACATACCTAGAGATGAAGCCATGTGATGTGAGGCTTATGAATCAAGAAGCCATCGACTAGGCTAAGGACTGGTGGATGCAAAGAGTGCATGGCCTTTCATCTTGTCTACTCCACATGCCATGGTGGCTAACCCCAATTGTGAAGGTGCTGAAGTGGAAGAAGAGGATGTACCAAAAGACATAGATGAAGTCAATTGAATGTGATTCTTCTATAGAAGGTGTTTCAGCTCATCAATCTACGTTGCATAACACTGATGCTCATCATGTCCAAAAATTTTGCAATATGCACATTTTGGTCTCTCCTCCTTAGACAATTGCCCCTTAGAAGAGGAAGAAGAGAACTCAAAGGTATCATTTGAATGTGATTCCTTTTCTTGCTCATTCTTCTTGGAATCCTTGTGTTTTTTTTTATTGCCTTTTCCATTTGATGTCTTCAGGTCTTTGCCTTGTGATGCAATAAGAGCATGTGGTTTGGAAGACTTCAATGAGCCCATTTGTACTAGCTTTGCCTACTCCATGGTGAGTGATGTAGCAAAATCATCAAGTGAAGGCATAGTGAATCTAGTACCAAGTGCATCTCTAGTGGCATAAAAGGTAGAAACAAATATTGAATAGTCAAGACCAAGCTTGGCAAGGATGGAAAGAATCAACTAAGAGTCATGTTTGTCAATACCACACTATGTCAACTACAATCTGAGAGACTTGAGTTTGGTGAAGAAGTCTTGGATGTTGTCCAAATATGAAGGATTCAAACTAATAAGCTCATTCTTCAACCGAAATCCTCTCAAGATATCCCGCTTCCCAAACAAGGACTCCAATTGAGTCCAGATTAATTAGGTGTAATGCAAGACTCAACATGAAAGAGAAGATTAAGAGACATAAACATGCATAATGTCCCAAAACCCTCATCCAACATGTTAAACAATTTTATCTTCTCTACAGCTCTTGTAGGTTCAATTTTTATACCCATGGTCACTCTATATAACCCTTGTTTCTTCAGATCTATCTCCATTTGTTTTTTCCACCCATAATAGTTGTATGGTGTGAGTGGAGAGATATGGGTTGGATCCAAATGTTTTGATTGAAAAAGTACAAAAATTGGAAAGAAACAACAATATAGACTCTCACAATGCAATAAAATTCCCTTTTGATCCTAAAAAATTGACCTTTGTTTGCACATTTTTCCAAAAAAGAACCAAAAATAAAAACCTAAGATCTGATGAAAATAACAAGTACCTAGTAAACTTTATGGAAAAATGGGTATGAGATCTAGGAAGAGGACTAAATCAGCTTTCCAATGCCACAAGAATCGTGAAAATCCAAGATCCAAGGCAAAATTTATGAGTCTCTAAGTGAAAACAATTTTATCTGACTTTAGAGGCCTATACATCTCACCAACAACAAAATCTGAAAAAAATCAGTCACACTGCTAGATCGGGCTTGGAACCAAATTTGCAATGGTATATGGTTTTTGAAAAAGGGAGATCAAATGCGCAAGTTATACCTAATTTACCAGAACTTGCCAAATTTTCCCTTCAAACAACACAGGGGGCTAAAAAAATAGCCCTTGGTCCTATCACTAATTAGGAGACTTGGCACAAGGGGTTGATTGAGCACTAGCCCCTAGTCACCCACATGACCACAAGGTGGGGCATAAAGCTAGCCAATCGACAATGGCCCCAAGTCACAAATGTGACCACGGTCAAGTGCATCGACAATCAAGCTATGGCAGAGGGCGGTGGTGGCTGGAAAGTGCTCTACGATGGAGAACTAGTGACGATTGGATTGCCCGTGATTTTGGCCAAGAAACTCAAAAATACCACCACTATTTTGAATGACGGCCTAAAAATTGTGCAACCCTACCGGAAAATCGCACAAACACGCCTGAAACCTATGCAAAGTGTAACGATGGGGTATGACAACGTACGATTAGTATGGCTTGTACGGAGCCGTATGGATTTTGTACATATGTATGGAATTTTTGTCTCGATTTGTGTGCCAACAAAAACATCACCTAAAATTTCAACTGCTTCGATTTTTATGAAACAACAACCAATCTTTAGGTTTTTGGCCGCTCCAAATGCAATGGTGAGGTCCTTTTGGCTCCAGGATGCACCAATTTTTTTCTCAAGGCCAGATCTCTCAAAATTTGAACAAAAGGTTGCAAATTTGGTTCTCTAATACCATGTTGGAGTTGATGGTGAGTCCCACAACTCCCAAAAATCACTTAGGAACAATTATCCTATCACAAAGAGAGATCAAGCAAGATGAATTTTCTCAGCAACTTGAGAATTATATTAATGTAATAAACAAAATGACAAATTACAATGAATGATCAATCGTTATGAAAAGGAGAAAGAAACCCTAGATCAAACCCTAGGTGAGGATTAGACTAAAATGTGACAAGTGTCCTCATCCTATGCAATGAGACAACATGACCTATAATTAGCTCTATCTAAAATAAAAATGCACTCCTAAGTTTAGCTTAAGAGAATAAAGTAAAAGGGATCTAATGATTAATTATTTATTAGGCGATTACCTATTTACTCCAACAACATCAAGGGTTAATAATGCTCATTGTCAACTTTATGAGACTTAGGACTCCTTGTGTTTATTGTCATGTTCTTAAAAAGGACGATAAGGGGAAAAGGATGATAGACACTACTAATTATAGTTTTGGGCATTCAATTAACCCTATACTTAATGATTCTTGGGATGATTCTAAATATGATAACTTAGTTTGAGTTGAAGACTAAGGTTTCGTTATCCAAGGAAAAGAATTTTGAGCTTCAAGACAAGAATTTGGTAGGTAGTAGTAAAGGAACTAGTTGTATAAGGCATAAAAAAAAGGGGATGGAGTCGCCCATGCAAATTACCCAAATCCCTATGACTGTGAAGAAGGGCATGAGAACAAGGGTGTTGGTAAAACCCAAGAGATATTGAAGAAAAGTGATGTTCAAAAGGTGGATACTAGGGGTGAAGGAAAGGGAAGGCCTTCCCTGAACCCACTATGGGTGGATTCTTCCTTGGAATACAAGACCCTTGTTCCATTCTTCCTATGGAAAGCATTTTACCATTTTCTAATCCTACTACCTTGCAGGAATTGTCTGAAGTTGTTAACCAAGTGACTAAAAATTTGGGAACTCTTTAAGAAGTCTTTGAAGCACATCATAGTCTCACAAAATGGTTCTTTGTTGAGATTAATAAGCTTAACAACAAGCTGACGATAATGGGTAAAAAGAAGAAAAGGGTAGCCCAAGTTTCTATAGAAGAGGATGGTAGAATCTTTCAAAACTGGGATGCTATTCCCCAAGTTAACAAGTTGGTGGCTAAGTGCACCAATCAAAAGGAGAAAATGGCAGCCATGAAGAAGAGATTAAGTAAGGTTAGAACAGCCATAATAACAGACTCCTTGAGCTGGAATAGGAAATGGAAACTATCAGGAATGGCAAGGGGATGTCCCCTTTGTGTCCCCCCATCCTAGGGGCGGCTGGGGATGGGGACGACCCCTTCTGGGACAGGGAACACGTCCTCGTGTAACATAGATTTTATCCTTATGCAAAACCCTAAAGAATAGATTGTGCAATGTTCATATTAGCAAGCTTATTTTTGTTTTAGATTTTAGAGTAGATTAAATTAGGGAGCTTCCCCCATGAATTTAAAGAGAGCATTTCCTCATCCATTGTTTTGTTTTGTGTTGTCATGAAAGTGACAAATTAGAACACTAATAGAGAGCACATCCATGAAGAAGCTGAAAGGAAACAAGTACTACAAGAGACAATGCAAAATAATTTAATGATGACCAAAGACATGGACAAACTACTCCACCATCTTCCCCAACTCCCCACTAGACACTTCAAAATATTATAAGACCTTCCTACTAAACAAGATTGTGACACACACGGGCAACAAATCAGTCAAAGGTGTGAGGTTGGAAACATTGCGAAGAAGCAAACTGAAGCATGGACTGATATTGTACTTCCCAAAATTAATGCCCTTAGACTTGAATGAAGGTGGGAAGAGACCACAATGTGGTCAAGGGACTATCCGAGAGATCGAATGATCTCCGAAATTGGTGGAACAAAGAGAGTGAAAAAGAAGACTACGAGAAGACAACTAATCAATACAATTACATAATCAGAAGAGAAGCAGAAGTCAGAACTAATGACCCTAACACTTTCTTGTAGTTGATGAATGATGTGCTGAAACCATTCTTGGATAAGTTTGTGATTATGTATCTTAACAACATTCTATTTTTAGCAGAAGTAGACAGCATCACATAAGGCATTTGTGGTTTGTAATGGAAAGAGTGAAAGAGGAGACGCTATTAGTCAACTTGAAAAGTGTAGTACATGTAGACTGAACTTTTCTACTTGGGATTTGCGGTGAAGAAGGTGTAGCATGAATCTCAAGAATGAAAATTCAATTTTGGAGTGGCCAACTCCAAGAAGTACCTTTGAGGTATGAAGTTTCTATGGACTCGCTAGCTTTTACTACAAATTCATAAGAAATCTCAATAGTATTTGTGCTCCAATCTGTTAGAATATTATATTCCTTTATACTGTTAATGGTCAATAATAAATGTAATGTAACTTGTTAGTTAAGACATCTTAAATGTCTTCAGTAGTTAGTTAGATATTTAATGTCTACAGCTATAAGTAGCTAAAGTAGCTAGGGTCATTAATGTTTTCAATGTTTGCCTTTACTATAAATTGTAATCTCTCTTTTGTTAATCAATCAAGTAAGAATTTCCAGTTCTTTCCAAAACGTGGTGTATCAGAGCCTTCTACAAAAAAATCTTTTTTTTTTTTTAATTTTGTGGGAAATTTTTCAAGTATTCTAAAAAACGAGTTTTTTTTGGTTAGGGGGTTGGGCTCCTCGCAACTGTGTATACCCGCGCGCAAGGGTTTGCAAAGGATTTCGCGTTTGAAAATCACGTTTCTTGGTTTTCGTTTGGCGTTTAGGGTCACGTTTTTTTGTCTATGCCATTTTTCTAGTCGCGTGACTTCTAGAGGACGCGTTTTTCGCATTTTTTCCTACGTTTTTTCTCTGGCCACGAGTTTCTTCTTTTGCTGCGTACGTTTTTCATCCCTCTTTGAAGTCGTTTTCTAAAAAATTGCACGTTTTCTTAAAGCATTTGTGTTGGCCGCGTTTTCTTTTCTGGGAACATGTTCTTCTTGCTCTAGCGCGCGATATATCTTCCTTCTTGGGCATGTTTTACTACTTTCTAAGCCGTGTTTTCTTTTAAGGATTTTGAGCTACATTTTTTTTGAAGAATTTTGATGCGATTTTTTCTAAAGGAGATTGTTTTTTCTAGGGTTTTTTAAAAAAACGCGATTTTTAGTCCCTTTCTTGCCCGTGATTTCCAGGATTTTCTGCTTTTCCTGCACATCCATGGCTACCTAGGGTTTTTGCATTTTTGGCTAGGGTTTTGACCCTCTGTTTCAAGTCAAAAAAAAAAATTGATTGCAGATTCTTGGTGGGTTTTTCAAGATATCAACTGGGTTGTCTTCAGATTTTTTTGGGTACCTCATTTTTCATGACTCAAAATTTGTGCAAATAGGTGCTACCGAAATTTTTTGGATTTTCAACAACATTTTTTGGGTACTCTTCAAATTTTTTGGATTTTGTCTTCAAAGTGCCTCGAAATTCATGCTAGGGTTTTTGCTTTGAATTTAGTGTTGTGCCTTCACCAATTAAGGTACGTGATGGCATCTTTGACAAATATCATGCTTGAAAGCAGCCAGAAGTTCAACAGGAAGAATTACAACACCTAGAAGCAACGCATGCTTACAATCTTTGAATATCGTTGCCTCAATCAGGTTGTTTTGGGGAGCTCACCTCATCCCACTGTAGTCAGAAATGACCAGAACAAATGGGATGAACGCAACCGAGAAGCTATCATGCTCATCAAGCTTTCAGTAACTAACGACCAACTGCCACAAGTGCCGTCAGGCAAAACAACTGCTGAGGTCTGGACGTACTTGAAGGACCTCCATGAAACGTCAGATAAGAGTCGTGCATTCTTTCTTAAGAACATGCTCTTTTCGATAATGATGGACGAGAAGACCTCTCTCCAAGAGCATCTAACAAAGATAAAGGAGATTCGCAACCAGCTGGAAGCTATTGGTCGAACAATGGAGGAAGAAGATATGGTGGTCATTACTCCGAAGAGTCTCCCACGTTCATATGAGCATTTCATCGAGATGTTGAATATCACCTCCACCAATGTTGATCTCAAATTCGAAGATCTTTGCAACAAGCTCTTGCAACAGGATCAATGGCGATAACAGTTTGGAAGTAGTACCAATTCCACCTCCACAGAGCAAGCGTTCTCTGCCAAATCTTTTGCTAAGAACAAAGGGAAGACTCAATCTTCTCAGCCGAAAGGCTCTGGTTCTTCTTAGGACAGCAAGAAGAAAAAGAACGTCCAGTGCAATTATTGCCATAAATATGGTCACATGAAGGTTGATTGTCGAATTCGGTTGGCTTCTGAACAAAAGAAGCAAGGAAGGTCTCAACAAAAGGCACATGTCGTAGAGCACACTGAGCAGAAAGAGTCTGCATTCTATGCTTTTATGGCCAAGAGAACAACAGATCCAATACAATCTTCCGCCTGGTATATTGATTCAAGGGCTTCTTAGCATTTAACTCATCGTCAAGATTGGTTCACCAAATATGAACCATTCATTGACTCAGTGATCTTTGGAGGAGGCGAAGAGTACACAGTTGTTGGTAAGGGCAATGTTCAGATTCACTCTGGAGGGAGAAACTTACTATTTGTCGATGTCTACTATGTTCTAGGCATGGAACATAATCTTCTCTCTGTCAACCAGATCATGAGGCATTCTCCCCAGTTGGATTTTATTTTCAATTCGTCCACCTACAACATTGTTGATAAGGAGACACATACTACGATCGCTATGGGACTTGAGGATCATGGTCTGTATAGACTTGCCGATTCCGATGATTCTCAAGAGCACGCTCTGGCAGCCAGGAGTACTTCCATCAACAAACTTTGGCATCAGCGATATGGGCACTTGAATGTGCACTATCTCTCTCAACTGTCTCGAGAGGGTTTGGTTGTTGGTCTACCTAAGATCCAAACTCAAAATCATGGAGTTTGTGGAGCCTATCAAGCTGGGAAGCAACATCGGACACCATTCTCGGATGGTGATTCTTGGCAAGCCTCCAAGGTACTTCAATTGGTTCAAGTTGATGTATGTGGACCAATGAACACTCCATCTGTTACTGGGTCCAGGTACTTTTTATTATTTGTTGACGATTTCAGTAGAAAAATGTGGGTGTATTTTTTGAAAAGTAAATCAAATGAATTTAGTGCATTTCAGCAGTATAAGGCCTTGGTTGAGAAAGAATCAGGTTCTCAGGTTGTCACTCTAAAGTCAAATAATGGGGGGGAGTTTTGTTCAGCTGACTTCTCTACTTTTTGTGCTACACACGGCATTAAACACCAACTCACCACACCATACACCCCTCAGCATAATGGTGTCGTTGAACGTAGGAATTGCACCATTACTGAAATGGCTCGTTCTATGATGAAGTACAGAAATGTCCCTAAGAAATACTAGGCTGAAGCAATTTATACTACAGTGTACCTCCTGAATCGATCACCTAAATAGGCCGTTAAGAAGATGACTCCTAAAGAAGCCCGGTCAGGATGTAAGCCTAAGGTGAGCCATCTAAAAGTCTTTGGTTCTACAGCTCATGTATGGATTCCAGAAGCCAAGCAAGCCAAGTTGGACTCCAAGAGCCAAAAACTTATGTTTACCGGTTACAGCGACAATCACAAGGCATACAGGTTGATTGATGTGGAGACGGATCGTCTCATATTCGGTCGTGATGTTGTGATTAATGAGACTACTGGTCCATTTATTCCTACTACCAGCCCTAAGGATCAGCCTATGAAGGTTTCTGATGAGGGTGTTCCTCTTCCTCTTGGTTCCCTTGATGGGAGGGCTTCAGAGCACTCTGCCTCGAAGATGAGGAGTCTACTAGTCATGATCTAGCACCACCTGATTTTCCTCAGGATTCATATCCAGATGACTTTGTTCCATAAATTCCAGAGGATGTTGTTTCTCCTATTCCAGATATTGGTACTTCTACTTGTCGGCTTAAGTGGTGGGCCAAGACTATCGGAAATCTTCATGATGATGAACTCATTGAGGGCAGATCAGCTCGTAGAAAGAGCAAGCAGCAAAACACAGTCAATTTTGCTCTTATGGCCAACATCCATAGCCTCTATGAGCCTTAGACATATTCAGAGGCTAAAGTTCCAGAGTGGGAAAAGGCTATGGAGACCGAATACCAGAGTCTTCTGAAGAATCACACTTGGGTTCTTTCCGATCTTCCTCCTAGGAAGAAACCTATCAGTTGCAAATGGGTTTATAAGGTCAAGTATCATGCAGATGGCACTTTGGATAAATATAAGGCCAAATTAGTTGCTCGGGGATTCACACAGCGGGAGGGCATTGACTACAAGGAGACTTTTGCTCCTATTGCCAAGATGAGCACAATTCCTCTTCTTCTCGCTATTGCAGCCCAGCTTGGATGGGAGGTTCATCAAATGGATGTCAAGAGTGCCTTCCTCAACGGTGATTTGCAGGAAGTCTACATGATGCAGCCTCCCAGTTTCAAGGTTGCCGGCAAAGAACATCAAGTATGTAGACTCGTGAAAGCACTCTATGGACTAAAACAGGCTCCTCATGCATGGTACATCAAGATTGATCAGTACTTGGTTGATCATGATTTTCAACGCAACCCTTCTAACAGTAATCTGTATGTCAAGCACTCTGGTGATGACTTGATCATTACTGGCAGTTCAGCACATTTGATTACAGCAATCAAACTGCAGATATTCTCACCAAGTCTCTGAGCTCAGATAAATTTGTCAAATTCAGGGGGCAACTTGGTGTTGTTGATAGATTGACCATTAAGAGAGGGTGTTAGAATATTATATTCCTTTATACTGTTAATGATCAATAATAAATGTAATGTAACTTGTTAGTTAAGATATCTTAAATGTCTTCAGTAGTTAGTAGTTAGATATTTAATGTCTACAACTGTAAGTAGCTGAAGTAGCTAAGGTCATTAATTTTTTCAATGTTTGCCTTTACTATAAATTGTAATCTCTCTTTTGTTAATCAATCAAGTAAGAATTTCCAGTTCTTTCCAAAACACAATCAACAAAACTATAAGGGGATACAATAAGAAATTTGAGTGGATGGCAAAGGCACAAAAGAGTTTTGAACTTTCAAAAAAGATTACTAAACAACCTCTGTTGGCTTTGCAGGACTTTAATAAGGTGTTTCAAATTGATTTTGATGCAAGTTGGGCAGTCGTAGAAGCAGTCCTAAGTCAAGAGTGCATGCCTATTGCATTACTTCAACGAGAAGTTAAATGGTGCCAAGAGAAAGTTTACAATGTATGACCAGGAGTTTTATGCCATAGTACAAGCACTCAAGAAATTGAGGCATTATTTGTTGCCCAAGGAGTTTGTTCTCTACACCAACCATCAAGCTTTGTAGTTCATAATTAGTCAAGGTAAACCAAATCAACATCATATGAAGTGGACTGAATATTTGCAAAGACACTTTTTTTCTCAAGCATAAAAGTGGCAAGTCAAACAGGGTAGTCAGTGCCTTGAGTAGGAGGAGTTTTTTTTTGCACACATGTAGGTGTAAGTAGTGGGTTTCGATGCCAAAAAGAAGTTGTATAAGGAAGGTGGGGATTTTTGGTGAGGCATAGGCAGCATGCTGAAGTCTTGATTCCATGTATAGATCACCATGGTTAGACTATTTCTTGCAAAAGGGCTTGCTTTTCAAGGGGCAGCAATTGTGTGTGCCATGAGGCTCCATGAGAAAGAAACTTATTAGAGAGATGCATAGTGAAGGTATGGCGGGTCATTTTGGCATGGACGAGACTCTACCCCAACTATTTAGTAGATATTATTGACCAAGGATAACCAGTGATGTAAGGAAGTTCATGATGGGTTGTTGGATATGTCAACATGCAAAAGGGAAGTGCCAAAATATCAGTTTATAAAAGCCATTGCCTATACTAGAGAGACAATGGGAAGACATTAGCATGGATTTTGTGCTTGGTTTACAAAGGACACACAAAGGAAATGACTCCATTTTCATCATTGTTGATCATTTTTCCAATAGGGCATGTAAGAAGACTAGTGATGTAACAAATGTTTCTAAAAAGAATTTCAAAGAGGTAGTCAACTTACATGGATTGCCCAAAATTATTGTTTCTAATCAAGATACTAATCTTTTAGGCCATTTGGAGAGGACTTTGTGGAAAATTTTGGTTTCTAGACTCAATTTTAATTCAGCAAATCATCCTCAAATGGATGGTCAAATCCATAGATGGCATACTTGCCAAGTAGAAATCAAAACGAATACTCGCCAAAATTGCTCATCGACTTTTTGGCGAGTACTTGCTAGAAAGTCATCAAGTCCGTGTTTAAAACTTGCGAGCGGCAACACAAGAGTGCGACGGGTCAAAAAAGACCCCAAAACATCAAAACGCCTCCCATTTTCGCTCTGCAAGGCAAGAAAACCCCCCTCCAATGCACCCGCCAATTCAAACACACTATTTACAACATTTTTTTATCAAGGAGAGAAGATCAAAAAGGATTTTTTGGTGAATTTGGAAGGCAAATTTAACGCACAAGTCAGTTTCTTGTTTTTTTTTTTTTAAACATTTTACTTCATTTTAGTTGCAAAATCCACCATCTAGGTTTAAAAAAATCATCATATGCTAAACCTACGTAGTATTTTTGCATTTAAATTCCAAAAAACTAGATTCATTACCATTTTTTGATCATTTTTTCTTTTCTTTTTTACTGTTTTCACTGTTTTTTGCATACACAACTTTTTTATTTTATTTTAACTTTTTTTTGGAAAAAACTGTATAGAATCTTTATAATTATATTAATTTTTCAATGATTTAAACTAATTTTAGGTTGATTTTTAGTGATTTATGTATAATTTTGGTTTTTTTTTAATTAAAAAATTAAAATGTTTTGCTTTCATTTTGTATGTGTAGGTTAAATATATCATATAACGGAAAATAAAGAAGCTTTGGATCAGGTTCAACCTCAAACTTTGCCCCATCGATGACACCACCTATTACAGGCACTTGTCCTATTGGAGCTAGAGACCTTGCTTGGAAATATGCCTATCAAGGACCGATACTTGGAACAATTATTTGCATTAGATGCACAAACTTATATCATGGAGGCATAAATCACCTCAAATACCATCTTGTGGGCATTACTCATCGTGATGTCAAGCCCTATATCAAAACCATTGAAGAGATTAAAAGAGAGATGAATGCCCTACTTGCATTGGCAAAGAGAAAAAATTGCAAAAGGAGAAGAGTGCAGCCATAGCAACATCCATAGCTGGTGGCCATGGTCCTCAAGTGCAACCAAAATCAAATGAAGATACAACATGTCAAGGGATAGTGGGCTCTCCTCATGGTCCACACATCTGAAGCAAATCGACCTCCACTTCATCTACTTTAAGTAGAGTGTCAACACTAGTGCCTACACCTACACGCACGCCACATAGGTTTTTTGTGCCCAGAAACACACCTAGAGCACAACCATCATTGGAAGCTACAAGGTGGAACAAGGAGATGCATGAACATGCAGATATGGCATGTGCTGATTTTTGTTACTTCAACAACATTCCTTTCAATGTGGTGAGTAGTCCTTATTCAAACAATTTTGTAATTGCATTAACAATTGCAAGAAAAGGCTACAAGACGCTTTCTCGTAAAGACTTGAGTGGGAGGTTAGTTAATTTATGCTAATTTATACATATAGTAATTTATGTTGAATTTTAGACTAAATTTATGTTCATTAATTTATACTAATTTATGTTGAATTTAGGTTTTTTATCATGTTTAAAAATTAAAAATTTGTACTTTCACTTTGTACTTGTAGGTTGCTCATGAATGCAACCAAAAGGGCTAGGCTAATAGTGGAAGAACAAAAGAAGCAATGGAAAAAATATGGCTGCACTATTATGTCAAATGGGTGGAAAAAACGCACCATTATCAATTTTTGGTAGCTTCAAATGGTGAGGCGATTTTTTTGAAATCGGTGGACGGCTCTAACAAAGTCAAAAATGTAGAAACATTGTGTCTAATGTTAGAGGAAGTTGTCATAGAGGTGGGCATAGAAAATGTAGTACAAATCATAACTGATAATGCAGCAACATATGTGGCAATTGGGAGATTGCTCCAAAACAAACATAAGACACTTTTTTGGACACCTTGTCCAACACATTGCCTTGATGTAATGTCCCCATTTTTTATGTCCTCTTTTGGATTAGTTTGGTTTCGACACACTTACTATTTTTAGTAAGTGTTATATTTAGTAACTGGTCCGACAGGTAGAGCAATGTTGGGTTTCCTGTTTGGTCAATGTGTGGAAGCTGTCTAATGAGCTTTAATGCTTTTTGCCAATCCTTTCTATGGGGTTTTTCGGTGTTTCAGGCGCAGCTTACTATTTTTAGCGGGGGCCAATTCCAACACTTACTGTTTATAGTAAGTCGGGTTGCATATCAGTTTCCACACCAGCTTGAGTTTTCAAAGTATTTTCTATTTTTAGTGCTTACTAAAAATAGTAAGTCTATTTATTGGAAAGCCGGTACAAGTCAGGCTACTGTCAGAAGTGTCATTTTAGTTGGTGTTGGGTTTGCTAAGGTCAGATTATTTAAATATCTGTATTACCTCTCTCGAAAATTATTTTAATAAAGTTATTTTATAACTTTATATTGAGGAACAAAGGGGTCATAAAAAAGTACCTTGGTGCCTAATGAGATAACTTAATGTTGTTTTAGAAAGTTGGATAAGGTAAAATAGTTTCCTTATGAGCAAACCCCTTGGCCTAGTTGCACAGGGTTGTTTTAAAAGAGGGGCCATGTATTTCAAATGGATGCCTAGAAAAAAGGTTTATTTATCATTTTTAAAGGCTAATGTTATGCCTCATAAGGTGGGATGCCTAGTTTGAGCTGAAAGTCAATTTTAAATTAAAAATCAAAAGTGGAATTTTAGAGGCAAAAATTTGGACGCGCCTCTTGGGGTAATTTCATGACATTTCATAAAGTGAAATGAGAGGGAAATATATTCAAACTCAAATGCAAGTTTCCCTAATGTCGATGATTCAGCGTCTGGATGAATCACTTCCAGCCGATGTATGAAAGAAAAATTTAAATATAGCCTTTGGCTACTTCAATTTGTCTTAAGTCGTCTTTTATTTAATTGAGGAGGCGCCTCAAAATTAAATGATTATGTATATTATTAAATAATTAACAATTAATTATTAATGAAGGGCCGACCTCCTCTTGGAAATCGCGCCCCCAGCAAAAGACATCTTTCTCTAAAGAGGCCGACCTCTTGCTTGGTAAAGACACATCCCTTCATTGGTGTGGATATAAAGATAGGATGAAAACCCTTCATTTGACATCAAGTTCATTTCAGCATAATTCACATTCTTGGAGCAGCAGATCAAATCTGTAGCAGCAGATCATATTTTGTAGCAGCAAGTCGATTCAAGGAGAAACATATCATTTGTATCTTTGCATCTAGGAGAGGTGCTATTCATTGTATCTAATAGGCATTGTGTTGTGCCTGAGGTGTAAACAGATTTCTGTTTTTATTAAATCAATATATAAGAGATATATTGGCTGGGTTTTTCTCCCTCAAGTTGGAGGGTTTTCCCAGGGTATCTTGCTGTGTTAATTGTCTTATGTGCTGCATTTTCTAAGTGCTTTCTGTTTTGAGATATTTGATCATTAAAACTAACACCTAATCCTTCCTTCACTTTATATATATGAGTTTTGGCTCTCATTTCAATATGTTAAAATGGTTGCATAAGGAGATGCTGCTGGTTTTACACCAGAGGTCTGAAAACAGGTGTTGAGGACAAAAACCCTTGGCATTGAGGAGCTGGTTTGGATAGTGCAATATCTACCCTAGTTGGTTTAGGTGTGGTTCCATTGAAGGATCACATTCCAAGCTTCATTGTCGCAGTTTCAGTCAAGAAGGATGCAAATTTTTAAGTATTTTTGACGTGGGACAGTTGGTTTTTGGTTGGTGGAAGTGTTGCTTCTTTGGGTATGGTTTGAAGTGCATTTGGTGATGATTTTCAGTAGTTTTTGGGCACATTTTGACAGGGACTGAACCTAGTTTCATGAACATAACTCCCTAAAGGTTTGTGATATCATTTTGGGTATTGGTGATTTACTTTCTCCTAGTCAAAGCGACCAAGAGCAGATATTAACATTAATTTTTAAAGAAAAATCTGATTTGATGGAGCAAATCGCCCCTCTCAGCTAGGCGCCCAATTTGGTGAGTTCTGGAAGCTTTGGGTCTGTTATTTGTTGTTAAGAAAAAAATCTGCTTTTAGAGGTGTTGAAAGGACATTTGGGTGGACAGGATTGCTGGAGTTTGAAGGCCCTTTGTTGGAGTTGATACAAGCGTTTCTGGAGATGATTATCTGCTGTTAAGTCTTTATTTCCAGGTCTGGAACAATTACTTTCTGAGTCTGATTTACTTATTTGTGAAGTCTGAAAATACCTTGTAAAATTCAAAATATTTCTGCTATGTAATTCTGAGCATTCTAAGTCTGAAAATGTTCATTTCCAAGCAAGTTTCAAGTCTTACTATTTGCATATATGATATCTTCTATTTGGAATGTTAAAACTATGAATGGAATATGAAAACTACAAGCAAAGCAATCTCCAAAAACTCTCAAACAGCAAAGGAAACTCAGAGAAAAAATTAGGGGTCGTACATTACAGTGGTATTAGATTGTTGGGAAGCTAAACTTTACCAATTTTTCAGTTGCTTGATAGTGATCAACACTTGCATGTGTGTTGGTATTTTCACCTTTGGGAGAAGCAACTCAGTTGCTTGTTAAGTGAAAGCATTGATTGGCGTGAAATTGAAGCTCCCAAAATTATTGATGAATACCAAAACATTTCTGATGAGATTGAAGACAATGTTTCCCTTGAAGCTTTCTTAGACTTCGTGGTATGGAAGGACCCTAGCAAAAAGGGTTTGATTAAATACATAAGGTGGTCAAGAAAGAGAAGAAATTTTCAAGAAGTCGATACAAAAGAAAAGGAAGAGTCTAAGGCAAAAAAGGGGGCTACAAAGGAGCTTGTTGATGTTGACATGACAAAAACAAAAAACTCTAGAGATGATCTTGAATGCAAGAAAGACAAACTATTGGAACCTCCCTATGTAGAAGACTTCATCAATCAAGAAGCATGTATTACAAAGCCTCAAGACAACTCCTTAGAAGTGCATGCAGCTTCAATTGATGAGATTGTGTGCAAAAAAAAAGACATGACAGCAGCCTTTAATGCATCTCCAAAGCTATCCGGTGAAATTGTAAACACTAGCACTATGGTTGGCAACGTTGGGATCAATATCACACCTTTGAATGATAGTATTGTTGAAGGCAACATAGATGAGGCTTCCAAAACAGCGAACAATGATGTTTACAATGATGAAGACATAGGTGGTTTGGGTTTTGACTTCCAGGATCAGTTTATGGAGAGAGATTCTTATGTTGACATGTATAGTGATGAGTTGGAGAATGATTCATTCAGAGAGACAACATCATAGGTGGAGCACAGTAAACAAAGCAATCAGCTTCTTAAACATGGGATCCAAGTGTGATGGCACCTAAGTATGACAAGGAACCTATTTGGGATGAATTTATTTTTGATTGTAGTGTTGTTCAAACTTCGTCTCCACAATTATGCAAGGATGATAGCATAGACGGCATTGATGATTTTGTTCATGAACTTGAGAACAAATCAGATTTCACTTTGCATGTAGCTGAACATGAGCAAGGACCTAGCAGCCTTGTTGATTTGGATTCACAATCAATTTTTGAGGATGATCAGGGAGAGACACAAGTAATTTGGGACAGCAATGGAGACTCTGTTAGCAGGTATGAAAGTTCTTATTTTTATATGCAACATAACAGCAGTTCATCATTTTTGCTTGCTCAAGATTGGAAAAAACAACTCTTGGTATCCGCTCAAAATGAGGTGCACATTTTATCTAGTCTGGACAACAAACATATGCATGTGGAAAATTTAATTCAAAATGCATCTATGGACAAAGTGAGCTTAATATTTCATTTTCTAATTTACATACATTGAAGAGCTCTATGGAGGAATTTATAACAGCTTACCTACACATGATGTATGATAGAGATATAGCCACCAAGTTTGTAGATGAAACCTTGTCTATGTCTAAGCAATTAAGGGAGGTGGTTAGTGAGCTCGCCATCGAGCTTAATTCCACAAAGTGTGCTTTGGAAAGTGTCCAAGAGGCACTTTTTAAAGCAAACGATCAATTCTATGAGACTCAACAATTTAAGGAGAAGGAAGGTAGAGAAAGGGCAAAGGAGATCAAATAGGTAATGATGGAGCTTGATCTCATCCAGGAGGAATATGATCTTGCACATTGTCCAAAAAAATCAGAAAATAGGAGTTCGGATCAGCAAGAGGATTGGTTTGATTTGGGAGTTGAGGATAACTTTCAGTTTATTGATAATCCTTTGTTTGAGGTAGATATTGATTTGTCGTATGACAATCCGCTTTTTGAGATGGATAATGGGATTACTCTTTGTTGTAGCATTGCTTTGGGTGAAAATAGTAAGGTTTGGGACCTAGGTGCAGTTTCCAGTCATGAGGAGTTGTCTTAGGATTGGAGTAGAGGGTCAAGTTCTTGTATTAGTACCACTGCCCACTTTCCAATAAGCTGGTACATGACTTCGGTTTTGGATCCGCAGATGAGTTGGATGGTTTCTTCAGCCCAACAGTTGAGTAGTTCATGGTTGGTGTTAGATGGTAGAGGGGATTTGATTCGAAGAGATGATTTTGTTGCTACCTCCATACTCATCTCTTCCATGTATTCAGTGGGATTTCAGTTTGATTACCACTACCCGTACTTTTTTTCGTTGGTTATGATGACATTCTTTGATGAGCAGTTTGATTTTGAGTTTAAGCAGGCTTTGGGGCAGTTGGTTGAGAGTGTCTTTCCAGACACAATTTACCCATTTATTGTTTCCACTTTGGTGAGTGACGCTCACTGCAGTTACATCATGGAGTTGATATGCATTATTTCAGATGATGTCGTGTTGGTCACAGTGGTTTGGGTGTGATGGTGTGTTCAGGGCAATTCTTTTGACACTTGGAGGTTGAGAGTTGATGTTATGATTTCGGTTTGCGTCAACAGAGGCATTTCTTGGTTGGCTGATTTTAGAGATATGGCAGTGATTGACTTGCTCCATACTTGGGGTATCATGAGGTGTCATGCTAGGGTTTATTTCTTATGGTTGAGCAGGGTGTTTTTTACGCTGCCCAAGATTGTGATTGGCAGTGAATTTGTTGATGCAGTCTTCTCTGAGTTGCCTTGGCAGGATATATTTCATGGCATTGACTTCGATCCTTTCAGGTATTTCAGTATGGGCTTTGATGATTTTAACTCTTTGAGAGACTAAGATAGGGGAATGCAATTTGGGCACATTGAGTTGATGGTTATGATCAGTGTGGCACAGCGTCAACATGGTGGTTCCTTTCTGAGACTAACTTGGAACCCGGGAATCACATTGTGTTGTAGTTCAGCTACTGTTTGGGATTGTGAAGAGCCCAACTGGCTCCAACTCGAATCTTGTAGTTTTTCTTATCTTTTTGTGTTTTTATTGATTTTAAGAAGAGTTTCTAGATAGAAGTAGAAGGGGCGTACAAGCATAAATTTGCAAATAAAATTGAAATGCGTGAATTTCTTGAGCAACTGGTACTGTAAATAAGATATGGTAGTACATACAATGAAATTACAAAAAAGAAACGTACCCAAAGACCTCCAAAATAATTAAATAAGAAATTATAGAGCTTGGCAGGCAAGAATTGTTGAAAATGACCAAATAGCACGCCAGAGCCTCAAATCTGCTTTCTCCCTCCCGGTAGCTAAAGGAATGAAGCTAAGAAGGTGGGATGCCAATGGTAGAGCTGAGAAACAGACCAAAAAGGAGGCATTTTAGCCTTTGGCTACAAACACGCCTTCCCAGGAGATCACGCCTTGCACAAAGGAAGTACAGCTCTTGCAAGACAATGGTATGGCTTTGCTGAAAGCTGGAAAACTATTGAAGATGGCGCCTTTGATGAAGAAACCCTCTGTCTTATTGCAAAACAAGTAAATGTTGAACAGAAACTCAAATGCAAGCACAGAAGAACTTCTGGATGAAGCTCTCACAATGGCAATCATTCAACTGGTGTCTCACAGTCTCACAATCACAGATTGAGTGAAGAATTTTCGCTCTTCAATGAAGAAATTCCCGAAACCCTTGTCCTCAGACAAAATCACAGAGAAGAAAAAAGTTGCAATGTCAAATGATAATAATATGATTAGGTCGACTTGCAACCCTTTGCTTATATCTCCTCAAAAGGCACAATTCCCAAGGAAGTACAACTTTTGCCATTTAAAATACATTTAAATGTATTTTAATTCATTTCAATAGTTGGGCGCACTTTTTTTCCTTTAAGTGATTTAAATAACTTTATAAAGTATTTAAGTGGCATTTAACTTTATAAAGTCAATTTGACTTTATAATAAAACATTAAGTTAAATAATTAACTTAACCACAAAAATAAGCGTAACTCCCTCCAAACTCAGTATTTCTCCGTGCCGTTAGAAGTTGGCTAACACTGAACTGCCAATGCCTGTACTAAATCCCATACTGGAGTGAAGGAGTGGGAATGGCAATACCCACCAAAAACAGTCACTGACCCCCTAACCAAATCCTGTCAGCCCACGAGGGTCCAAGAAATAGGCTAACTCCACTGCTCCTGAACACTGACTAGAGTGGGGACATTACAAAGATTGGAGAGCTAGTGTTGATTTTCTTGAGTTTATTCCTGTGGCATATCAGTTTGGCTCTCTAGAGTTGCATTCTTTTGAGGAGTTGATCGAGTCTATGCAGTATTTGGTTACGCTTATTACAGGAGGTTTTTAGGAGGTCTCTTGTGTTGGTACCTCGCAAGTCAGTGTTGTGAGAAGATGGTGCTACAAATCTCCAATATTGACTTGGGACCATGGGATCATTGTTAGATTCAGTGTGGACCAGATTGTTGGTTGTAGGGTTATATTGGCATTGCTTGAGGACAAGCAATCTTTGGGAAGGGCGGACTATAATGTCCCCATTTTTTATGTCCTCTTTTGGATTAGTCTAGTTTCACCACACTTACTATTTTTAGTAAGTGTTATATTTAGTAACCGGTCCGGCAGGTAGAGCAATGTTGGGTTTCCTGTTTGGGCAATGTGTGGAAGTTGTCTGATGAGCTTTAATGATTTGTGCCAATCCTTTCTGTGGGGTTTTTTGGTGTTTCAGGCATGGCTTACTATTTTTAGCAAGGGCCAATTCTAGCACTTACTATTTACAGTAAGTCGGGTTGCATATCGATTTCCACACCAACTTGAGTTTTCAAAGTATTTGCTATTTTTAGTGCTTACTAAAAATAGCAAGTCTATTTATGGAAACCTGGTCCAAGTTAGGCTACTGTCAATAGTGTCATTTCAGTTGGCGTTGGGTTTGTTAAGGTTAGATTATTTAAATTTCTGTATTACCTCTCTCGAAAATGATTTTAATAAGTTATTTTATAATTTTATATTGAGGGCCATAGGGGTCATAGAAAAGTACCTTGGTGCTTAATGAGATAACTTAATGTTGTTTTGGAAGGTTAGATAAGGTAAAATAGTTTCCTTATGAGCAAACCCCTTGGCCTAGTTGCACAACATTGTTTTAAAAGAGAGGCCATGTATTTCAAATGGATGCTTGGAAAAAAGGTTTATTTATCATTTTTAAAGGCTAATGTTATGCCTCATAAGGTGGGACACCTAGTTTGGGCTAAAAGTCAATTTTAAATTAAAAATCAAAAGTGGAATTTTGTAGGCAAAAAGTTGGACGTGCCTCTTGGGGTAATTTCATGACATTTCATAAAATGAAATGAAAGGGAAATATATTCAAACTCAAATGCAAGTTGCCCTAATCCTTCCCTCACTTTATAAATATGAGTTTTGGCTCTCATTTCAGTATGTTGAAATGGTTGCATAAGGAGATGTTGCTGGTTTTACACCAGAAGTCTAAAAACAGGTGTTGAGGATGAAAACCCTTGGCATTGAGGAGCTGGTTTCGGTAGTGCAATATCTACCCTAGCTGGTGGAGGTGTGGTTCCATCCAGGGATCACATTCTGAGCTTCATTGTCGCAATTTCAGTCAAGCAGGATGGAGATTTTAAGTATTTTTGATGTGCGACAATTGGTTTTTCGTTGGTGGAAGTGTTGCTTCTTTGGGTATGGTTTGAAGTGCATTTGGTGATGATTTTCAGTAGTTTTTGGGCACATTTTGATAGGGACTGAACCTAGTTTCATGAACATAACTCCCTAAAGGTCTGTGATATCATTTTGGGTATTGGTGATTTGCATTCTCCTAATCAAGGCAACCAAGAGAAAATATTAACATTAATTTTTAAAGAAAAATCTGATTTGATGGAGCAAATCGCCCCTCTCAGCTAGGCGCCCAGTTTGGTGAGTTCTGGAAGCTTTGGGTCTGTTATTCGTTGTTAAGAAAAAAATCTGCCTCTAGAGGTGTTGAAAGGATGTTTGGGTGGACGAGATTGCTGGAGTTTGAAGGCCCTTTGTTGGAGTTGATACAAGCGTTTCTGGAGGTGATTATCTGCTGTTAAGTCTTTATTTCCAGGTCTGAAACAATTACTTTCTGAGTCTGATTTACTTATTTGTGAAGTCTGAAAATACCTTGTAAAATTCAAAATATTTCTGCTATATAATTCTGAGCATTCTAAGTCTGAAAATGTTCATTTCCAAGCAAGTTTCAAGTCTTACTATTTGCATATATGATATCTACTATTTGGAATGTTAAAACTATGAATGGCATATGAAAACTACAAGCAAAGCAATCTCAGAAAACTCTCAAACAGCAAAGGAAACTCAGAGAAAAAATTAGGGGTCGTACATTACACTTGACCTTCTTTTGGAGGACATAGGCAAACTTGATTGCGTGACACCAGTTGTAGATGATGTAAGAAGTATAACAAAATTTATCTACAATCACCCTTGGGTTCTTAATTTGATGAGAGATCATACCCAAAGGAAAGAGTTGGTAAGATCGGGTGGCACAAGGTTTGCAATTGTTTTCTTAATGTTGCAAAGCATTATTGGTTTGTTGACTTCTTTGAAACAAATGTTTGGGGTGTCACAAGGTTTGCAATTGTTTTCTTAATGTTGCAAAGCATTATTGGTTTGTTGACTTTTTTGAAACAGATGTTTGTAAGTCAAGCATCACTAGACTCATCTTATTCAAAGAAGCCTGAAGGATAGAGGGTTGCAAGCATACTCTTTGACAACCTTTTTGCACAAAGAGCTACATAGGTTGTGAAGGTAACCTCAAAACTTTGAATTTAAATTCAAATTGAATATTTTATTTTTTAAACTTAAGTCTTTTATGATAAATTTGTAACTTTAATATTTTTTTATTTGTAAATTGTAGGTTTTGAACCCTTGGTTAGAGTTCTTCATTTGGTAGATGGGAATCAAAACCCAATGGGGTATATTTATGAGGCCATGGATAGGGTTAAAGAGTCCATTAGAAATTATTACAAGGGGGACAGCCTCAGATTTGATGTCATATGGGGGATCATTGATAGCAGGTGGAACAATCAGCTCCACCAACCCATCCATGCAGCAAGGTACTTCCTCAAGCCCCGTTTTTCTATTCAAACACCTTCTCAAATGCTAATAGAGAGGTTATGGAGGGCCTCACAACATGCACTCAAAGGATGACACCCCAGGTTGAGGTGAGAGACCTCATTGTCCAAGAATTGGAAAGTTACAAGGCTGGAAGGGGTAGACTCTTTTCTTTAGAGCTAGCTATCCGAGGAAGAACCACTCAGACACCAGGTATAAAATTTGAAGTTTTTGTTTCACATGCATCTTACAAGTTACAAATTTCAAATTTACAACTATTGAAAATTTGATAAAACATGTTTTGACTTTGCTTTCTAACTCTTCAATGTTTTATTTTGTAGATTCTTGGTGGACAAATTGGGGTGCAAATACCCCAAATCTCCAAAGATTTGCCCTTTGCATTTTATGCTAACCTTGTAGTGCATCTAGTTGTGAGCTCAATTGGAGCTTGTTTGAGGCCATCCACGCGGAGAAGAGGAACAAATCAGCTCAAAAACACCTCAATGACCTTGGCTTTGTGCAATACAACCTTCGACTACACACAAGAAGGGTAGAGGACAAATCAAAGAATCTCATTGATTTGGATGAAATAGATCCTTATAGTGATAGGACAAGGCAAGATGAGCAGCCTCCACTGTTTACTAAAGATGAGATTCTTTACTTTGAGAGGTAGACATTGGAGGATGTAGGTGCAGCATGAGATGTAGGATTGGATGACGTTGATGAGGGCCATGAGGTTGAGGAGTCATTGCCATAGCTTTCTATGCCAAGAGAAGAGCTACCACAGACCTCAAGGATTAGAACCTCTACCTCTCCCCAAGTTTTCACTAGATTAGGGAAGAGGAAGATGTAGAATGTTGTATTTACTATTTTCATTTTGTCAGCTATCTATTATATTAAGCTATCAGCCATTAGAATTCCGCATGATGATGCAATTTTGTACTCAATTTGCATTCAAGTCAATCAAATTTTCATAGAAAATACTTTTGTACTCATTTATGGACTCATTGGATACATCTTGTCATTGAATTTTGCAAAAAAAAATTGTGTTTCTAAAGAAATTTAAGCAGTTTTTTAAGTTGCCGAGTTTTTGCTGGGTCAAAAATTTGGGTCTGCCAAGTCTTAGTTTTCCAACTATGGTCAAACCGAAGTTGTGAGTCAGAGCCATTGTAACATGCTAAGATGCTTGATTGTTGATAAACCAAAACAATGGGATTTACTACTTGCACAAGCTGAGTTTGCTTGCATTAACTTAGTAAACCTAGTACCATGAAGATCCCCTCCAAATAGTATATTGATATAATCCAAGCGGGGTCGCTGAGTTGAGGAGTGTAGCTGATTTGGATAAGAGGAATGCTGAAGTGGAAGATTATGTAGAATACATAAAATAAATTCATCATCTTGTAAAGAAGAATTTAGAAAAGAGTACAAGGAGCTAAAAGCAACATGTTGATCACAATAAGAGGGAACAATAGTTTCAAGTGGATGATTTAGTTTTGGTTCATTTGAAGAAAGAATGATTTCTGAAGAGCACCTACAACAAGCTGAAATGAGAAAAAATAAGACCTTGCATAGTACCACGCAAGTCTTCAACTAATGCATATGAGATTGAGTTGCCTAATGGGCTGGCGTGCCCGTAATCTTCAACATTTTAGGCTTGTATACCATTCGTGAGGGGCAGCCAATGAGGAGAGCGCTGAATCCAATTTCAAGCCACACCAAATGGGAAACTACAATGGCCAACGATAGAACAAGAAGAAATTGAGGCCATGATTGATTCAATGGTGACCAAAAGGATACGAAGCAATGAATACAAGGAGTAATTGGTAAAATGGAAATATAGAACAGTTGAGGATTTAACTTGGATGAGTGAATCTGAGATTGGTAGATATGGGCAATCTGTGGAAGACCGTGTGCACATTCCGTTAGCTAGAGCTCATGAACACTTTTCAACTACCCTAGGTGTCTAATGTAGGAGCATCCAAGTAAATTAACAATTTGCATCAAGAAAAAAGAATCTTGTTGGTTTTAATAATTCACCATATTGTGAGATGAGCAACTTGGTCCTGTCAGCTGTTCCTAAATTCAATCGTTTACAATTCCTTAATTCATCCCAGAATCAACTTAAACTCAATGATCAAGTACTAGTAGTTGAAGTGGATGCAGATCACTGCCATGATTTACGTGTTGTCATCCTCTCAAACAGTACACAACTGATAGATAAATATCTTCGCTCATCTTTCTACCAGAGAAGTACAACAAACTGAGGCATCAAAAAAATCTGTGGCTGCATTAGAGCTGCATCTGACAGAACTTTATTGGCACCGACTCATAATCGTTGTCACTTGCAATTTTTAAATCTGGGTCAGTGCAAGAGAGTTATGGAGGTTGGGAGTTCCAATGGATATTTATTTATTTGTGGTAAAAAAACTATCTTAAATTGTATGTTTTATGTCATTTGCATTGAATCTGGTTTTGTGCTGCAAGAATAAAGGCTATCATTAGCTTGACCCCCAATCCTTGACTGCCATGATGATGGCATGAATTCAAGGCCAACTAGAAATGATCCTAATGTAAAATGATTGTGATAATGTGTACCATACTTGAATGATGATAGGTGCAAGTCCCAGGTGGATGCTAAGATGTGTTGACGTGTTTTTTATGACAACACCAACACAGAATAAAATGTCCAACGGTCACTCTATTCCCTCTTGATCAAAGTATTCCGCATGCTAAGATTGCGTGAAAGTTCATGCGTTCAACTCCAAGGTTCCTTTTATTGCGAATAGACTCAGTTGGTTGATGTGAATATGCTGGGTATTCCAAGGGGACTTACATAATCGTTCAACTTCGAAGAAAGGATTTTCAAATTTCGGGAGATTTGTCAATGAAGCTCGAGTTCTTAAACTAACCCGATAATGCTGAATGTAAATGATATAAGGATTAGAGATGCTACCATCTACTCCTAAAGGGGTGGAGGGCGAGGATCGACTTAAACAATCTTCAAACCAGACTTCGCTTCGTCTCCCTTCGGACAACTCTGACAAAGTTGGTGCAATCTTCAAAGGATGAGTAAGATGTTCAAATTATGATTCAGCATACACACCCCATCACAATGATGCAAGTGAACATACGAATCACAACCGAAGTTAAGTACTGATATTCCAGTTGACCACGCAGGGCGGACTTACCATCAGCAAGCCCGCTAGTGGTATGGATGAAAGAAGATATGCTCAAACCAAAGCGCCACACTCCACAATTAACAACCACTTGCATAAAATAAAGTCTATTCTACTCTATCTACTTGAATTGGAAAGATGAAAAGATCTCGTCAACTACCCACAATGCAAGATAGAATCACCAATCAATGAAAATCCTTATATCATGGGAATCTTACACAACAATCTTTTACAAAAACTTTCAAAGGGAAAGTCTTTCTCTCCTTTCCAAACTAAGCTAACTTCTAAGCTATCTTTCTATCTATTCTAACTTCTATCTTCTCTATTCTCAATCTAATGTCTACTAAGTTACAAATGAGGGGGGATGCCCCTTTTATAGTTGGCCCAGTCCAACGGACGGCTTAGATTGAATTACAATGAAGGGCTCAAATCGAACCACATATGCCCTAATTAGGGTTTTTGCCCTAAAAACCGCCACAGAGAGGAGTGGGGCAATGAATGCACAGAATATTCTCCACTCCTCTGCAAGAACCATTATCTGCAATTAATGCCCACTATCTTCTTCTAGAAGATTCTCGTCCGTAAACGCGTTCCCGTTGTTCTTCTCTGCCAATTCTGTTGCGTTAGAAGGAGGCAACAACACTTGGTTCAAATCCTCCTTGCAAAAAGCTCTTTTGTGTTGATTCTTCTTGTTGCTCTCACATTTCTTTAGCCCACTGCCTTGGGCGCATTTGCTTCTTTTGCATCACGTTCTTAGTGTCTTAGCCAAATCTTCACTGTCGTTTCTTCTTCCCAAAGTTGCAACGTTGTCTAGCTTCATCAAGTCCTCATGCCTTGGCTTCAACTCATCCTACAAAACAAAAGAGTATCAGAACACTTTATAATCTAAATTCACTTTACTTACCTTGTTTCCATGTTCTGACCGCTTGATCTCCGAATCTTGATAGAATTCATCACTTTTCTAGCAAACTTTCATCATGGGCGTATCCACCACCTTGCCTGGAGTTTGTGCCTTAGAAGATATTTCATCTTGAGGATGCATTTGAATGCTTGATGCTTGAGCTTCAGTTCATTTTCAAATTCCTCCATGCCTTAGACAAATTTCTTCCCTGTGAGTGTATTTGACCCCCTGTTGCTTTATTTTACCATGCCTTAGAAAATTTATCCCTTGGAGCCTTAGGAAACTTGTTTGCCAGGCCAAAATCCTTGTCGAAACAACACGAGCAAGGTATGGAAGAGTTTTAAACCATCTCCCAGTTGGAAATGTCTAATACCCAGAAGAAAATTCCCCTCAGAAATCACAATTTCCATGTGTACCCAAACGAAGGGGTAACTTTAATTTTTATTATTTTGAGAAAAATAATAAAATTTACTAAGGTTGATTCCATTTTCATTCTAGAGGAACTCCACGCCTGTAAATTCCATTTTTCCTGCCTTAGTATTTTCTTGATTTTCCTGAAGAAATTCCCTCCTGTTCATGGGCGCATTTCATCCTGCCTTGGGAAATTTTAGCATCACCCCCCTAGGCGTCCTTCACACTTTCACCCTTGAAAATGCCTTAGAAAATATTTAAATTCCTTGATTTTACCTTGGGTGCATTTGAGGTCTTCCACTTCTATTTCAAACCTTAGGCATTCCTACGCCCTAGCAATCCTATACTATTTCCTCCACAAACAAGAGCGCATATTCATGGGTCAACTTCCACCTAAGGGCGCATTTAGGGGGTGGAGAAGGAAATCCACCAACACTTAGAAACATTTTCATCAACTCCTCCAAGTTGGGCGCATTTCACCTGCCAAGCTTCCATTTTATCTTACTTAGAATTTTTTCCAACACCTATCACAAGGTGGGCGCATTTAGGGGGGTGTGTAAGAATTTCCCAACACTTAGAACATTTTTAAACATCCTCCCTCTTGCTGGGCGCATTTCACCTAGTGTGGAGGAAATCTTATCAACTTGGCGCATATGACATAGGGAGAAGGAAATTTCCACGCCCCTTATGACCTTTCACCTCCCTTGGGCACATTCTAGCATGTAGACTTCCATATGGGAGCGCATTTCACCATGTATGAAGGAACTCGTTTGCCTTAGCGCATTTTCTTTCTTGCCTTCTCCACCTTGGGCGCATTTAGCATAGGGTGAAGGAAATTTTCTTGTGCCTTGGGCGCATATGAGGTAGTGTGAAGGAAATTTTATACTTCGCATTTTTTTATCATGTCTTCTCCACATACAAGGGCGCATTTCACATGAGGTGAAGGAAATTTCATTGCCTTAGAAATTTTATCAGCAAACTCCCTTGGTGGGCGCATTTCAAGGGTGGTACTTCCATTTCCATGCCTTAGAATTTTTTATGCCAACCTTGTAGCCTTGGGCGCATTTTACATAGGGAGGAGGAAATTTTAAATACTTAGAAACTTTTATGACTCTCCTCTATGACTTGGGTGCATTTGAGGGGGTGAGGAGGAATTTGCAAACACTTAGAAACTTTTCAAACACCACATTGCCTTGGGCGCATTTCCCATGAGGAGGAGGAAATTTCATGATTTGGATATTTTTTGATGCCAGTCTTCATGCTTGGGCGCATTTCATACTTCCTCCTGCCAGTTTCCATTTGTAGATTTGAAAATTTCTTCAACGCCTCAGCTACCTTTGCCATCTATTTTTAGTAAGTCCTTGCTTTTCTGACTTCCACAGCTCCGTTTGTCTTGAAATTTTCACCATGTGATCCCTGTAGTTCGATGAACCTGCTTTGCCTGTCATACATGCCGACCTGCTATTTATAGCCACCTGCCCTTTATAGTAAGTTTCAAGGTTGCCTGTCTTCAGTAGCTCCATTTGACTTGAAACTTACTCTGCCTGATCCTGATAACTTGAGTGCCCTGTTCATACCTACCTCGGGTGCAGACCTGCTATTTATAGCCCTGAGATGACTTACTAAAAATAGTAAGTTCTCCGATTTCGCTCAAATTTTGCCAGTAGGTTGCTTGGATGATGCTAATATCGGTGGGGTATTTTATTCTGGAAATTTCTGTGTCTCGCCCCTATAAAAATGGAAACCCTAATTTGATTTGCATGTGCCCCGAACTGCTCCCGATTCCCTGATTGCTCCTGATTGCTGGACTAAAATGTTGGGTAGCTGCTGGGATGACACTGCTATTTAGAGTAAGTGTCCGGAAAGTGGTCGATCGGACATCAAATGAGTTTGCATGTCACAATGCCCGTGGGATCTCAAAAAACCCAGAAAAACCCAGAAAACTGGTCAACGTTCCGGCACTGGCTAAAAATAGTAAATCCCTGAAAACTGACTCATTCTGCTTGCATGTCATATCACTGCGAAGCTCTCGCCAAACCCACATGAAATATCCGGACATGCATTGAAAATTCCTGCATGCAAACCCTAAAATTAGCCTCGGAAGGCTGAACTTTGAAAGTGATCGTCTCGGTTTGCATGTTACATCGTTGCGAAGGTCTCGAGAAACCCAGAAGTAATCTCCGGACATGCATTGAAAAATCACATGTTTGAACCTTGAAAATGGCTCTCGAAGCCTAAACTGCCAAAAATAGCAGGTTGTTTGATCCTGCCCAAAATTTACATGCAAGCAGCTGATAGTTACCTGAATGTGATGTAATAGTTAGAATCCAAAATTCTGAGGAAGGGACCTCAGATTGAGTACTTACTAAAAATAGTAAGTCGCCAGAACTTAGTGAAAATTCAATAGGACTCTGCTTTGAGTCTCCTGATCATAGCGCCAAGCTCATATTTCAATTTTCCAACTCAATTTGACCTCAAACTAGCCTGCAGAATGAAAACCCTAACTTCACAGACTTAGCCAAAATTCCAAATCAGGTCAAAAGATGGGACATCCCCAGAAGAACAAAAAGATCAGAGAGAGAGAGAGAGAGACAAAACAAAAGCCAAAAGACCAAAACCCAAAAGACCAGAATGGAGCAAAAATTGAGGGTCCCCATTTGAATGGGGCGATGTGTGAAAAGGTCACAACAAGATGCAGAATAAAAACCTCTTGTATGTGGATTTAAGCCTAATGGTGGTTTAAATCTTGATATTGCCATCCTCGACATGGCTTCTAAGCTGAACAGCCATCTAAGCTAAGCAGTAATCTAAGTTTAAACGATTGTGCAAGCTACTTGTTAGTGCAAAAATACCAGCGGATAATTTTTGCGAATTTACTGGGCAAAAGAAGCAATGCTACGCTAGAATTATTAATATGGGCCATGTTACTCGAGCTCTATATACATTTCAGTTTCTTCAGAAATTTGTCTTTAGGCTTATTTTGTTGTTTCTAATCCCTGGTTTTGATGCTTATAGTTAGAGAGCATCATATTGGTCTATGAACCCCTGATTTCGATGCTTATAGTTAGAGAGCATCATATTGGTCTATGAACCCCTGATTTCGATGCTTCTAGTCTATATGGATTCTATGTATCATGATCTTTGGAGAGGATGTTGGTCTATTTGCTTTCAGAGATGCTCGTAATGATTATGGTTGTAGTCTATGAACCCCTAGCTTTTCACAAACCCCCTTGCCAGGTATTCAATAGTGAGACTATTGAGTATTTACTGTTTGCTGAGCTGGGGTGATTACTCTTGCAAATAGGTGTAATCTCTAGGTGATCAAAATTGCCTGGCCACAAGTGTCCAGACTGGGCTCCTATTGGAGGATTTCACCGCAGGCAAGCTTCGAATTTGGGTATCTTAATAAGTACGAGCTAGCCTTCCAAGCCTGAGCTCAAATATAAGATAAATAAGGAAAATAAAACTAACCGGCTTTTGCCCAGACCTTTTGGCTCTTCAGATTAATTGCAGTATTACTCATGTATCCATTAGGGCTGATATACATAAGCAGAATTTTTGACCTTATGACGTAAAAGAAATTCCAGATTACCAAATATGGTGTTGAGGAAAATTGCTCACCTGCATGCAATCTCCCACGTTGATAATAAAAGCATTAGGAACGGCTTTGATTGGCTCCCACTCTCCATCCTTGCGCCTAACTTGTAGCCCTTCAACCTCATCTTGAAGCAACACAGTAAGCGCACCCACGTCCTTGTGTCTACTCACACCCAGAGCCATGTCAGGCACCGGACAAATAGGATAATAATTCAACCTTAGAAAAGAAGTGTGCTCTTCAAACTTTGAATCAAAATAATCACTGGGCAATCCTAAGCTTCTAGATATGAGTCCCAGTAATCTGAATGATAGCTTCTCTACAGCCTCAGCGTATTTCTCACAGGCCTCCCTGCTCCAACACAATCATAAACATTAACCAAGTACTATAAAAAAAATAAAAAATAAAGCCTAGGTGATGTAACTATTCAAATTAAACAAGTCTGAATTAAGAGAAACCTTAGATGAGGAGGGTTATCTGGCCACTGATTTGTCAAGGGTTGTGTTTCATTGGAATCTGCTTCAAAATGACGAGGAAGATGGATTGTGCCCCTGCATGCAAAATCAAAGACTTGTTTCCAGTCTCTCACATTCTTGGTGAGTTCATTGTCATAGTAGCCAAAGGGGTTATTAAAGTCTCTTCTAACTTTGGACTTGTCTTGAATGGGCAGCGAGAAGAATTGAGCTGCTTGAGATTGGAGCGAGTGGATGAGGTGGAGAGGGACGCCATGGTTTATGACTTGGAAGAACCCCCAGTCCATGCAGGCTCTATGGATTTCACCTGTCGCCGTGTCTATGTTGTTAAGATCTATCACTGGGACGTGCTCATCAGCTGCGGAGCTGCTAATATTGTTAGCAATTCTGGGCCTATCTTCCGGAGAGACTAGAAAGGCTGGATCAACGTCCAAAGCAGCTTTTAAATCGTTCTGTAATCCCATTGTTTTGTTTGCTTGTTGAACAATGTTGTAATTCACAGTCACGGGAAAATATATGCGTAGTGAGCGAATCCAAGCTTCAATTGAGGATATAAAATGCAGGAACCGACAAAAATTATCGTCTGTTTCTCAAATAGAAATTTGTATTTTATAACAAGTGCTTCTAGGTATGATTTTGCACCGTCAACCTTTTAAAACATATTTTAGTGAATTAAGGGGTCCCATGAAGCTGCTCCTAAAATTATTTTTTAGAATAAGGTATTGTATGGGAAGGAAAAAAATTATTTTAAAGTATAAAGTAGAATCCTGTACAAAAAAAAAAGGGGGATTTTTACTTCTTACTTTTAGATTTTTAAAGGTGTCTTTAAGATAGGATTAAAAGTTTCTTTTGAGATGTTAAGTTTTTTTAAAAATTTAGCAATAATTTTTTAGTTTTAGTTATCTAGTTATAGATTAACTATTTCTTGTTACTAAAAATAATTATGCTATCACTAAAAATTTTGGAATTTAAAGTTTTTATTTTTTCAGTATTAGAAATATATCAGACCTTTGTTTACGAAAGCTTTTAAAAAATAAATTCAACTATTAAAATATTTTTAAAAACCTTCTCAATTGAATAGTAAAATGATTAGGGCAATGGGCCTAGCTCGATTGGCTAAAGCATCTTGTTGCAGGCAAGAGGTCACGAGGAGGTCTAGTCTCGCGACCATCCTTGTGGTACCAAAGGGCGTGTCGCGCCAACGCCACCGGTTCTACAATCTTTTAAAAAAATAGTAAAATCATTAAAATCATTGTTGTAAGCTTAGGTTGTGATCTCATGGAGAGAGACTTTCATGGTAAGGCAATTTCTAACAAACAAGGTTGTTATGGTTGAGGAAAAGATTACATTTAATCTTGTAGCATTTTTTTTGTTGTTTCATGGAACCCTCTACTCCTTCAAAATAGATGTGGAAGCCCTCCTATGGAACTTTACCCTTAGATATCAATGATATGCTCATATCAACTATATTTTTATTGAATTGTTTCAAAAATATTAAATTAAAAAATATGTTTAAAACATATATCAATGAATATTGTATATGTTATTATATGATTGGTTGTTTATTTCATATAAATTGTGAAAAGGAGTGGTTTTGTCCATTTGTTATATTAAAAACATAAGGGGTACTAGTTTTTAACTTTACAAATAGTGAGCAAAATTCAAAAAAATAGAAGCCTCATGTTACACAAGAACATGGCAATTATTAATGCCTACTTGCATGTTCTTGCATTTTCTAGTTTCATGGATAGATATAGACTCACTCTTTTTTTATTCATTTATATATTTGTCATGGTCATATTTCTATTTGTATTCATATATTGGCATACACATACATATTCAATTACATATAGCTATAGTTGTAAGGCTTCATATAGGCTTGTTTAGATAGTCATTTTTTAAATTTGATTATGGTAGATATCTCTTTGTATATATCATTTGCTCTATTTCATGTTTACATTATATTTACATACTCAAATTTATTTGCATATATTTATTCTTGGGTCATATTTTAATATTTTATTTGTTAGAACATAATGTTACTATCTAGGTCATACCCTTATAACTATTAGATTATTACTTATTTATGAATGGTTGTTTTGGATAGGTGTGACTAATACACCCTAAGATATTTTGCTACCCATTCTCCTATATCTAAGGAGGTTCTCTCTCATTCAAGAGATAGTGTGAATTTGGAGATTTATAGTGAATTATATTACTATTCATATGCAGTATTATAAGCCATCTGAAAGTATGTAGATGAGTGTCCCTAGATTCAATCTATGTTTTAATACACTTTTTGTAAGTGTTTTAATAAAATGATGTATTAAGAGGTTTTTTTATCTAAAAGGGTTTTTCCCATGTATATCTTGTGTAATGAGTAAAGCTATGCTTGTATTATTCTCATTGTATTTGTTTTATATTTTGTTTATAATCATTAGTATCCTATAATGAAATAACTTTCACAATAGAAGAAGAAAATATGAAGTATGTTGCAAATACTTGATAATAATTGAGAATAACAAGCCACTTCGAGAGGGAAACGTCCAAATATATCCAATGAGAACACAATTCACAATATATGATGATGAAATAAGACTCACAACCTCCTATATATACCTATTTATGCCTAGGATATCACCTAGGCCGATTTAGACACCCCTATATAAGCCTTAGGCCAACCTAACTAACTAAATAATAATATAATAATGATAACATGACTTAATTAGGAGTTAAGATAGCCACAAGCCAACTATTTGTAACCTGATGTACACTAATATTAAGGGTGTAGCATGCCCCCTCTTCAAAGAAGCATTGTCCTCAATGATAATCAAATGTGGATTATTTTGAATGAACTCCTTGTCTTCCCATGTGGCAACTTCAACTACTAAATTCTTCCATTAGATGAGATACTCGGTAAGAGTTCTATTCCTTATCTTTTTCATGCATGTTTTATGAATGCACTCTAGTTCCAAAATGATTCTTCCTTCTTCATCAAGCTCTGGTAGTACTGTTTGAGTTGGAATATTATGCCCAATTACCTTCTTCAAACAAGAAATCTAAAAAACTTGATGTATCTTTGTTGTTGGTGGCAACTCTAGCTTTTAGGCAACACTACTGATCTTTTACATGATTTGGTATGGGCCATAATACCTTGGAGACAACTTATTATTCTTTTTTGTTGCTTAAGTGAGATTTTCTTATAAGGCTGCAATCTCAAGAACACCCAATCCCCAACTTCAAAACTTCTTTCACTGCGATGTTGATCTGCCTACTGCTTCATTTGATTTTGTGCCATGTCTAAATTCTCCTTGAGTCTTAAAAGAATATGTTGTTGATGAATCAAGTGGTCCTCTACTTGCTGAACTCTTGGTGACACCTTTAATGATGATGTGATGGAAGGAGGATGATATCCATAAAGTGCCAAAAATGGAGACATTTTTTGTGAGCTATGAAAAGAAGTATTATACCACCATTTTGTGAGTGGTGGCCAATCTACCCATTGAGACTATTTCTCTGAGGTGAAACAACATAGATATCCTTCCAAACACTTATTAACAACCTCAATTTTCCCATTTGATTAAGGGTGGTATGAAGAGCTATGAGCTAATTGAGTACCCAAACATGAGAATAAATCTTTCTAAAAGTGACTAGTAAAGATAGGATCACGATCATTGACAATAACCTTAGGTGTACCATTTCTAGCTTTTGTATATTCTCTAAAAAAACTTTGGCCACTACACTTGTTGTAAAAGGATGTAATAATGAAATGAAATGTGCATATTTAGTGAGGTGATCAACTACTACCATGATGACATTATGACCTTTACATTTGGGAAGCCCTATGATGAACTCAATGGATACCTCTTCCCAATGTTGGCTAGGAATAGATAAGGGTTGCAAGAGACCTAGTGCCTTAATTGTCTCCCCTTTATTCCTTTGACAAACCAAACATTCAACCACAAATTTTTTAACATCACCTTTTAGCCCTTGCCAAAAAAATCTTGCTTGACCCAATGATATGTCTTTAAAAATATTGAATGACCACCAACATGAGACTCATGTAGTTTTGTGAGAATCTTGTTTTTAAGAGTGGGATTCTTGCAGAGATACAAACACTCTTTATACCAAAGAGTGTCTCACTTCCAACAAAACTTCTCTAAACTACTAGGATCACTTTTTAATTGTTGAATGAGATTACTTGTCGCAACATCATTTTGTCACTTTTCTTTGGCTTCTTCCACCCAATTTGCTTGTAATATTGAAAGGGCACACAATAAGGCTTCATCCTTTTCATCCTTCCTAGAAAGTGCATATGCTACAATATTTTCCTTTCCTTTCTTATATAGAATCTCAAAGTCATATCCCAACATCTTAGTGACCCATTTTTGTTGCTCTTCAGAAGATAATATTTGTTCCAAAAAATATTTTAGGCTATCATGATCTATCTTAAATTTGAAGTGTCTACCCATTAGATAAGGCCTCCATTATTTGACTGCATGAATGATCACTAGCATTTCCTTCCCATAAATAGGTTTGAGTTGATTCTGACCCTTTAATTGATGACTCTCAAAAGCAATTGGTTGCCCTTCTTGCATGAGAACTGCTCCTATCCCATTTTTGGAAGCATCACATTCCACAATGAATTCCTTGGTGAAGTCAATGTGGCAAGCACTAGAGTTTTACACATAGCCTCCTTCAATCTCTCAAATGTTGCATTAGCGGACTTAGTCCAATGAAAATAATCCTTCTTCAATAGAGTGGTGAGGGGTGTTGCTATACGCCATAATTCTTCACAAATATTTTGTAGTACCCTATCAATCCCAAGAAACCCCTCGATTTCTTAATGGTTTTTGGAATAGGTCATTCCATGATAGCCTTAATTTTGTTAGGGTCCACCTTTTCTCCTTCATGTGAAACTATGTGTCCCAAATACTCCACCCCCTTAAGACCAAAAGCACACTTGGATGGCTTAGCATAGATTTGATGATCTTCAAGTGTTTGTAATGCTTGATCTACATGTTGCAAGTATTCTTCCCATGTCCTGTTATAAATCAATATATCATCAAAGAACACTAATACAAACTTCCTCAAGAATTTCTTAAAAATGGAATTCATCAAACTTTGGAATGCAGATGGTGCATTGGTAAGACCGAATTGCATCACCAAAAATTAATAATGACCCTCATAAGTCTGAAATGTTGTCTTACAAATATCTTCATCCTTAACCCAAATTTGGTGATAACCATATCTAATATCTAACTTGGTAAAATGCATAGCTCCATTCAATTCATTTAGCAAATCATCAACAAAAAGAATAAGAAACTTATATTTAATGATGTACATGTTGAGCACTCTATAATCCAGACACATGCGCCAAGTTTCATCCTTCTTACACACCATCACCATAGGCGAGGAGTAAGAACTTTGGCTATGCCTGATAATTCCTGCCTCTAGCATCTCCTCAATCATTTTTTCTATCTCACTTTTTTGTATGTGTGGGTACCTATAAGTCTTGATGTTCGATGGTTGGCTCCCTGGAACTAGTTGTATGGCATGATCATGATCCCTCTTAGGAGGAATTCCTTTAGGCATATCTCCAAAAACCATTGAGTGACGATCAATTATTTCTTGTAAATCTAGATGAGTAGGAGCATTAGATTCAAAGACCTCTAATGAACATAGCTAGGCCACAAATCCATCAACTCCTTTCTTAAGCAACTTTTGCATTTGATGAGAGCTTACCATCTGTGGGGACTTTTCCATCAATCCCCTTAGCTCTACTACCTTTCCTTCTAATTGAAATCTAATGAATAGTTCTTAGAAGTTCATCTCAATTGTTCCTAATGTAGTAATCCATTGTACTCCTAAGATAATATATGCTACACCCATGGATATCACATACATTGGGGTATCAAGGTGATAATCTCCCATGGATAATTTAATGCTCTGACACTTCCCAAAACAACTAATTGTACCACCATTTGCAATCAAAACCTGAAACTCTAGAGATGGATATATAAAACAATTTAGACGAGAAACCAATTTTTTGTTGATGAAGTTATGAGTACTACCTGAGTCAATCAACACTGTTACTTTTTGTTTCTTTAAGAAACCCACTACCTTGAGAGTTTGTGGAGCACTGAAACTTGAGAGTGCATGACAAGAAATTATTGGTTGAGAATAATGTGATCCCTCATTTGACTCCCTTTCATCCTCTAATATGGGTTCCCCCTCTTCTTCCTCACTTGGACCTTCAATATAAAATAATTTGTTTTCACTAAATTTATGTCCTCGACTATATAATTTTCTATCACAATTGAAACACAACCCTTTTTTCTCTTTTCTCCTCAATTTGTTGTGGAGTCAACCTAGTAGGTTGAGGATGATAAGGTGTTGAATATCCTTTCTCTCTTGTCACATTAGCCCCTTGCTTCTTAGGAATCAAATACTTCTCCTCTACCCTGTGTGCTAAGATAAAAGACTCATTTATAGAGATAGGACTAAACATGTGTACCTCATGTTGAATGTGATCCTTGAGACCACCCAAGAATAAATCATTCAAGTTCTCCTTTGTAATTGCATCCACTCTTAAGGACATATTTTGGAATCGTTGAATATAATCCTTGACCGATCTTGTTTGTTGAAGTTGTGCAAGTTGGCTAAAGAAGTTGTTTGTCACACTATTGCTATATTGTGCTTGGATTTCCTTTGTAAAAATTGACCATGAGACAGTGAGACCCTTTTTCCTTCGATGATTACAAAGCCAACGATACCAAATGAATTGATCTGGTTCTAGATATAGGGAAGCCATTGTGACCTTTTGTTCTTTTGGGATGATGTACTTCAAAAAAATCTTCATTTGGTTTATCCATGTTAGAGGACCTTGCCATCGAACTTACGCATATCCACCTTTGGAAACAAATTCCTTGATCCCATAAGAGTATTAAAATTGGTGTCAATATTAGCTAACCTAGAATTTTCACCTTGGTTGCTTGAGAACTCCTTTCTTGGTTCATTCATATAGGCACTTAACATGCTTTGTATATCCAATATATCTCCTCTTAGGTCATGTACATCCATATTTATTGAGGAAATGTCTTCCTTGACCTTACTTATATCCTCATTAGGATTACTATCCTCTAATGTTACCTCATCCTTATTAGGGGTTTTCCTTGGTGTGACAACATTCTTTTTGCCCCTTTGTTGTAGGGCACGCCATGATGGAAACCAATAATTTTGCAACAAATCACATAAATGAAACTTAAATTCTCTAAAAAATTTACTATAACTTACTAGGGCCAAGGTACCAATTACCAAGAAATTAGCAAATTTGTAGCCTTGAGAGTGATTTTTTTGGAAACCCTAATTTTGCAATAACTTGCTTAATTTTGCTCCAACTTCTCCTAATTATTTCAGCCTACAAGCTCCTCTATTATGCCTTCAAAAACATAATAAAAATCAAGCTCCAATTTGGTAGTATGTGAGATATATGCAGCTTCTAAATAAATTGTCTAAAAACCCTAATTCTACAATAATTTGCTCAATTCAATTCCTTTGAAATCTGGATTGTAGCTTCTTTAATATGGTCTTCAAAAACCCTTTAAAAATCAAATTTTTTTTTCCAAAATATGAAAGATATGCTCTCACCAAAATTGCCTTCAATATTGAGAAAATGTCTTGCCTCTATGGTGCCAAGATCATGCTCTTAGACCACTTGTAATGAAATAACTTGCATAATAGAAGAAGAAGATATGAAATATGCTACAAATACTTGATAATAATTAAGAATAACAAGCCACTTTGAGGGGGAAACCTCCAAATATCTCCAATGAGAACACAATTCACAATATATGATGATGAAATAAGACTCACAACCTCCTATATATACCTATTTATGCCCAGGATATCACCTAGGCCAACTTAGACACCCCTATATAAGCCCTAAATTGACCTAACTAACTAAATAATAATATAATAATGATAACATGAATTAATTAGGAGTTAAGATAGCCACAAGCCAACTATTCATAACCTGATGTACACCAATATTAAGGGCGTAGCATATCCTAAGATCCTAATTTTTAACATGGTATAAAAATAGTTTATGTCATGTACTAATCATTTTTATAGGATATACTAGAAGACATGTTGAATTTGATAGTAAACCTCTTTATGCTCAATCAACACATGTGAGGTCATTTGTACAATGTATTGGGTGTGTCTTTTCTATGTTTTTTAAATAAATTCATTAAAGCAATGTTAAGAAATATTAGTCATTTTTTTCAAGTGGTATTTGATAGTATATAATTAAAAACTTTGACACAACTTTTTACATAGGTTATCGTAATCTATTATTAAGAAATTATATGACCATAAGATATAAATTTCATTAAAAACCAAGGTTGAACTCTTTATTTTTCATCACTTTTAATAAGCTTTCTTCAAATTCAAGTGATAAACTAGGAACACCATGGTCAACATGGCTCCTCTTTCACTGTATCTACAACACTTACAAACTTTCTTGAACTTCAAAAATAAACTTTCTTTAATTTTAAAAAAATAAAAAATAAATTCTATTTAATTTAACAATTCAAATAAGTTCTCAATTCCCAATAAAATAAATAAGAATACATGTTAACATTTTTTTAATAATTTTGAAAACTCCTACTTGTCTTAGTTTTTTTTTCCTATCAAAAAACTACATCCATTTTTTTGGAGTTCACTATATCCAACATTCATCCAAATACCATAATATCAAAATCCTTTTTTTTTTAATATTTTCTTGATGGACATATTTTTTGAATTCATAATCTTCTATTTAAAATTGAAGTTCTTGTTTTTTTCCAAAGGGTGAAAAAAATGATAATGAGTCATGACCTTGTTTTTTGCTTACAAATCCTTAAAATTGATCTAAAACATTAGATCTAACAAAGTATACATGGAGACTTAAGTTTGATTTAAACAAAAGGTTTTATTTGTATTAATTTCTCATGGAACTAGCTGAAACCTAACAAGTCACCTCCTTGTCCTCTCTTGAGAATCGATAAAAGCCCATAGAGAGAATGTTATTTCATATATAGAGACCTATCTATGACTAGTGATAGTCTATTTCCAACCTTCCCACTTCTTCAAGGATGGATGAGAATAAGAAGATCAAATGTTAACTAACTAATTACTTGACTTGAGAGTGACAACATTGGAGAGCTACATGAACCTCTCAAAAGTGATCTTTGCTCCACCCTCTTGTCTAGAGATTTATGGATCAACTCAATCAAAAGATTATTTTATACATGCCTCACTCGTTCAAAACTATGAACGAAGACCTCAACTTGCAACCTAAAAAAAGTCCTAAAAATTTAAAGATTTATTGGGTTACTTTCCTTCAAGCATTTTTCTATAAACATAGATGTGGGATGAGCCCTAGGGTGTTTAAGAAGTGAAATGACTGACTTATTCACTCAAAATAGTGTCTTACACCAATCATGTCTTCATATCCATCTCACCACTGTGACACATGACTTTTTTTGGAAATTGTAATGTTGATGGAATTCTTTTATCTTATAAATATGTCTTAGTGGAATGCATTGTGTAGTCATGTTAGATGAGGAAAATGGCATAGCAACAATGTAATTCATACTTTGAGTCAAACAAGAAGAAGATGCATTAGTTCTTTACAATGCACCTTTGATTTTGAATACGATTTACATGTGAACTTTCCCACTATCTTTGAGATGAAATAATAATAAACCAAATTTTCTTTTGCCTATCTAGCATGATCATGCTATTGTGTGAATAGAAATTTTGACTTCATCTAGAAACAGTGTTGGCTATGTATAGACATTAGGAAGGAGATTCATAGCCTTGGCATTGCTTGCTTATTCTAGAGTCATCCCATCTCATCCTATCCCAAGCCTAGTTGTTGGATAATGACAACAAAGAATATAAATAAAGCACAATTTTATCTTTGGAAAAGATAAAGATTTAAAAACAAAAAGATAAATCAATGAAAAAAATTAAAAAACAAAACAATATAAACAAAGCAATAAAAATAAAGCTAGTTTTTCTAAGTTTGACATAGGTTGAAGATATTATATATATCGTTTTGCCTTGAAGGGGAAATCATCATAATGAATTGCAATTGAAGAGCAACAACTGTGTGAAGATTGTAATTAGCTTATTTGAGCAATAAGAATATCGATACTTTGCCCCGTGGATATTTCCTTGACATATTGTCAAGGTTTTACCATGTAATTTTGTGTCTTGTTTATTATTCTATTATTCCATTTTATAGTATTCATTATTTCTTTGCAACTAACTTGTGCTAAATATCATTTTAATTTTATGGGCTTTACATTTCTGTTTCCACAACAAGTGGTATTAGAACACTTATTTTGTAATGTTTGTGTTAGGATTTGGTGTTTATTTTATAGCATCAAATGGTGAAGGTTTCAAACGCAAGGTTCGAGGTGGATAAATTCAATGGGAAGAATAATTTTGAGCTATGGAAGTTCAAGATGTGCGATTTGTTAATGCAACAAGGATTGCACAAAGCATTGGTAGAAAAGTCAAAGAAATATACAAATATCACTAACGAGGATTGAGAGGATCTTGATACACGATCTCTTAGCATAATTCACTTGTGTTCAATAGATGATGTTCTTTTCAATATTTTGAACAGAAAACAACAATAGGCTTATGGAGTAAAATGAAGAGTCTTTATATGACAAAATCCTTGACAAGTTGGATCTACTTGAAGAGGCGGATGTATAGTTTGTGAATGAAAGAAGGTATAAAAATTCTTGATCATTTAAATATTTTCAAATCTTGTATGTCAATTAGCTAGTATGGGTGTAAAATTTAATGATGAAGACAAGGCAATTATGTTATTGTGTTCATTACCTGAATCTTGGAATCACTTAGTCACTCTTATTAGCTTTAGCAAAACTAACACCCTTGAATTTGATTTTATTGTGGGAGCTTCGTTGTCTGAAGAGGTGCGTAGGAAATATAGCATAGAAACCTCCACATCAGAAGTAATGGTGGTTAGGCTCGTCGATCCATAGAAAAAGGGGAAGATTCGAGAGGTACATCCAGATCTAAGTTAAAAGGCAAAAAGGGTAAGGGAAAATTTTGGTACTACAATAAATTAGGGCATCTCAAGAAAAATTGTTGGAAGAGGAAAGAATACAATGATGACTTTAAAAAGGAAGAAAATCCGATTAAAACAAGTTCAAGTACGGTTGATGAAGTTTTATATGTTTTTAATTCCTTACAACATCATGAGGAATGGTTATTAGATTCTAGTGCTTCTAATCACATGTGTCAACATAAGAATTGGTTTTCTTCTTACCAAGCTATTGATGGTGGTGTTGTGCTTATGGGAAAAAATGTTTCTTGTAAGACTATTGGGATTGGGAGCATTAATATAAAAATGTTTGATGGTATTGTGAGGACATTAAAAGAGGTAAGACCTGTACCAAAACTCAAAAATAATTTAATTTCCTTGGGAGTTTTGGATTTTGGAGGTTATAAATTTATAAGTCAAGGTGAATCATTGAAAGCGTCCAAGAGAATTTTGGTGGTCATGAAGGCTACAAATTTTAGAAACCTTTACAAGATAGAAGGGAGTACTACAATAAATGAAGCAATGGTGGTATCTAAGGAAGAAAATGAATCTACTTGTTTATGGCATCATTGACTAGGTCATATGAGTGAGAAAGGATTGAAGGTACTATTAAACCATAAGTTACTTCCAAATCTAAAATCTTTGAATTTGAATTTCTACAAGCATTGTGTTTATAGGAAAAAATCTAGGCATAAGTTTAAACCAGGTAGTCATACAAGTAAGGGTATTCTATATTATATTCATTTAGATGTTTGGGGACCATCCCCTATAATTTATTTTTGAGGATCATCATATTTTATGAGATTTATAGATGACTACTCTAGAAAGGTGTAGGTCTATATTCTTAAAAGTAAAGTTGATGTGCTTAGTGTATTTAAGTAGTTTAGAATTTTGGTTGAAAAGAGAACTAGTAGATCAATCAAGTGTTTAAGAAAAAATAATGGACTCAAGTTCACATCTTTGGAATTTGAAAATTATTGTAAGGAAGTTGGGATCAAAAGGCATAAATTCACTGTTTACACTCCTCAACAAAATGGTGTTGTTGAATGCTGAATAGGACTCTTCTAGAGAGATCAAGGATCATGCTCAGTGATACCAAGTTGCAACAAGAATTGTGGAAAAAAATAGTCTCTACAACTTGTTATCTGGTAAATCGGTCACCATATGTTGTAATATATTGTAAGATTCCTGAAGAGGTATATGGAGAAAATCCTCATAAGATTTAGTATGAAGAATGTGAAACAAGTAAATATCCCTTTAGCTTCTCATTTTAAGCCTTCTTCAAGTTTATATGTCCTGGTAATAAAGAAGAAAAGGATTATATGTCTCGTGTACTGTGCTAATACGGTATGAAGTTTAATGTATGCAATGATATGTACAAGATCAAATATTTCACATGCAGTTGGTGTTTTCAGTAGATATATGGTGAATCTAGGTAAAGAGCATTGAGCAACATTGAAATGGGTGTTTCGATATCTTAGAGGAATGAGTGATTATTGTATCACCTTTGATGGTTGTAGTGGTTTAGTTTGTGGTTATGTTGATTCAAATGTCAAAGCTTCAAGAAACAACTACTTTATCCACTTCTGAGGCAGAGTATACAGTTGTCTCACATACATGAAAAGAGGCAATTTGATTAAAGGATATTTTGGGTGAGTTTGGAAAAGTGCAAGACAAGGTGATTGCATTTTGTGATAGTCAAAGTGTTATACATTTGACTAAAAATCCAGCTTATCATAGTAAGACTTAGAATATTGTGTTTAAATACCAAATTTTTGTAAGACATGTTATTGATGGAGGTGGAGTAGCCCTTGAGAAAGTTCATACACTAGAAAATTGTGCAAACATATTTACAAAACCAACACAGTTAGAGAAGTTGAAGTGGAGTTTGACTTCTCTTGGCTTGCGAAAAAGGTGATGAATGGGTATGGGCAAGTATCAAATAAATTGTTGGCAAGGTGGAGTTTGTTGGAGAATGACAACAAAGAATAGAAATAAAGTAGAATTTTATCTTTGAAAAAGATAAATATTTAAAAATAAAAGATAAAATAATGAAAATAGTAAAAACAAAACAATAAAACAAAGCTAGTTTTTTCTAAGTTTGACATAGGTTGAAGATATTATATATATCTTGTTTCCTTAAAGGAAAAATCATTGTAATGAATTGTAATTGAAGAGCAACAACTATGTTCAAAGATTGTAAAAGTTTCTTTGAGAAATAAGAATACTGATTCTTTGCATCGTGGATGTTTCCTTGACATAATGTCAAGGTTTTACTACGTAAATCTGTGTCTTGTCTATTATTTTGTTATTCCATTTTATAATCTTCATTATTTCTTTGCAACTAACTTGTGCTGCAATATTATTTTAAGTTTGTGGGTTTTACATTTTTATTTCCTCAACACTAGTGAGGGATCACTTGGGTTCTTTTTGCAAAGCACAAGTCATGTTTTAGAGGCATAAAAATATGACAAGGGAGTCAACTTCACCCTGTTTGCATTTGCTTTGATTTGAACATTATCTTGCCTTCGAGATTTATATGAATATTTTTTCCTCTATAATATCAATCATTGGAATACGTACATTTGTTTCAAGAACAATATGAAAGATGGCCATTGTGAACATGTTGGATTTGAAGAATAAGAAATTTTCTTATGAGGCCAAATCTTCTTAAGGGTAATTCTAATTCAATGGATTATATTTATGTCATTTTTTTCATTTTTGATGAATGTCTATTAGAAACTATCATTCTAACATTCTCTTGTCTCAATATCCATTGTGTATAGAGATGTGAAAACTTCTAACATTTTATTAATTGATGTGTGTACTCCTAAATTTATAGAATTTTGATTGTCTTTCCTGTTATTAGTAGATCAAATACCCATCACCACACTTGTGTAAGACATGTTTTTTTAGTCTATTTTTAGACAGTTTAAGTTGTAGAGAAAAACGATGTATAGAGTTATAAAGAAAATTCACTCTTAAATTACATGAAGTGCATGCAAAATATACATCTTTGTATACATTTTATTTTTTAAATCTTATATTTACTTACATCTGCATGCATATGTATACAAAAGTGTGTTCTAAATCAAACTTTACATCAAAAGATTCTAAATGCATGTATGTATTTGTCCGTTTATACTTATTTTTTAAAATATGTATCCTCTAATGGAGTAGAAGAATGTCATTTCTTGAAATCCTACACAATCTTTCTAATGTTGTGTTATTTCCCATGAAGGTATTTCTTTATGTCATACTTTACTAATGGCCTTTATGTTTGGTGGTATTTGCTAGCTTGCATATTTATAATGCCATACAATATTTTGACTTAAATCTATTTTATGTTATGCCTTTTATACAAATGTTGGAATTAATTTTACAATATCATGCATAGTTGTATTGGATTCTAAATTTGCTAATTTTATGCTATTATAGTGGTTGCACTAGATTCTACTTTCCTTACTTCTTAATCTAGTTGGCCACCACTATCAAGTTGCTAAACAAGAGCTTTATAATGTAATACTCAATTATGCATTTTTTCTATAGATCAATACATTAAATATCACACTTGTCTTACTAGACTCCAAAAGAGATACACCATGTTCTTGAATTCTATATAATACTTGCTTTATGTATATTAGACTATATTTAAATACCCTATACAATAATATTCTTGCCTTCATCTTCTTATTTTTAACTCAATATTATCTCTTTCCTCATATTGGTTCCAAGATGCATCCTATTCAATTATGAAAAATTGGTGTCTTGAAATGCTTCATAAAATATTATACAATATGATTAGGCACAATACTTTAAGAATGTTATCATACCTTATTGACATCTTACAAAATTAGGTTCATTCAAATATATCCCTTTTTATTGAAAACGCCTAAGAGAAGCATAGACAATGCCACACTTAATAACTATATAAATTAAGGTTATTAGAAACCCACAATCTTATCTCCAAAATGAATATATATCTTGATAATTGAAGAATATATGTTGTGACTTCATTTGGCCATTTAATGTGTGTCTCTATCTTTATTTATATTTTTTCATAGTGTATTATGTTTCACAATTATCTAAGGAGGTCATTATTTCTCTCAAAGAATTGTAATTCTTGTTATATTAATATAGATAAATTAATTCCCTTTTGCCAAGACACAAGGATGAAAAATGAATCAAAAGGTAAGGAAAAAAATGTTTCAAACTCTTACACATCCATAAAGAATATAAACTTTCAAAACATCTTTTGGATATTATATTTCCTTTTCTATTGAATGTTACTTTATCTAATATTATTTTTTGATCTTCAAGTATCCTCTAAATCTATTGGGTGTAAAGTCACCTACTTATAATGGGTGGCTATTGTCCTAATAAATTGTTTGGGGAGCAAGTTTGGAAAGGATAACTCACTTGTTGCTTCAAAAAAAATTTATAGATCATTACTATATAGCATGACTATTTTTTCTCAACCAAAAAATGACAAATTTATGCATACTTAAGTTCATGAAAATATCATATGATCTCCTTGTTTTGATTAAGGTGGAAAAACAAGTTTTGAATGGACCCGAAACCATTTACAACAAGTTTTGAATAGACCCGAAACCATTAAAAAATAGGTTTTGACGAGGCCCACACAAAGAAGAACAAGTTGCTCATGGAATCAACACAAACAATCAACAACGAACCAACAACAGATCAACAAAATAACAACAAAACTACCCAGATTTGCACAAATCAAAAGGTTTTGACAGTAAACTTAAACCCAACAAAGCCAAGATTTACAAGGGATCTTGAACCCAAACTAGTTTTGAAAGGGAACCTGGAACCCATTTACAACGAGATAACAAGGACCCAAAATCCCTCACAACATACTAGGTTTTAATGGGGACCTTAAACCCACTGATCACTCGAACACAACCTAGCTCCACCAGGCACGAAGAATAAGAAAAACTCTTGTAACACCACCAACCACGAATAGCCGAATCAAACTCCACCTCAACAAGAGTAGGCTCACCTTTATAGGAGCAAATGCCAAGAAGACCCTTACCACCATTGCAGCCACACTGTAACAAAAAACAGCTCCACTTCCATAGGAACGCACACCACCTCAACAAGTATTGTAACAGAAGAGGCAAACAACACAAGAAGCACTTCCACAAATCCAGAGACCCCCCCTCTACTTCTAACAAAGAGGACTCCACCAAAACCAAAATAATCTTCACCTCAAAAGAAGACACGAATTGGAGAAACGGGAAGAGAGCCACCTAACCAGTAGCAAAGAAAATCCTAACATCCACCGGCAACTTGAGAGGACAGGCCAGCAAGAGAAGCAAAGGGCCCCATACACCACACCAAAAAAGAACATGGGCAAACAAGAAACACGATAGGAGCAGCCCATTCAAAGGAGACTTAACATAGCCCATAAGCCAAAATCCCAACAAGGAACCCAAAAATCACTCCTTATACAAAAAACCAAAGAGAGAAAAGGCCTGAGCCAAAAGCATCAGCAACGGAAAGGGTTCAACCAACATGGGGAACACCCCAAACCATGAACTGGGCACACCCCTCCCCAGAACGAGACACAAAGATAGAGGCATCAAAGCCTCCCAACCAACTAGAGAGAACTGAGAGGAAAACACCTCCAACAGGAAGAGATCCAAAAGAGGCCATCCCAAGGCAGGGGAAAACCCAGCACAAACCTGATGAGAAACCAAAGCAGCAACAGGGAGGGCAACCACCACAACCCCAAAGGCCTCTAAAGCAAATAAACCTTGAAACCCAACCTTCTCGAGGCACACCAAGCTAATGACCAAAAGCCAAAAGCGCTGCAGAGGAAAAACATAAGGCAGTAAAGGATAGACCCCTCCACTGGCCCAAACCAGGATGTTCCAAAATGACTCCGAAAGATGAACACACAGTAGCAGACGAGTCGTCCCTAAAAGGAAGCCGAAGCACAACACCAAAAGCTCGAAGCAGTCCACAGCCAGCAATGAGCGAGAGAGCAGGAGCCAAAAACCGCAAAGCACCACAAGAAGAGCTATAAAGGACTCCACCACAAAGCCAGAAAACAGCAGATCCCGTCTGATAAAGAGAGCATAGACAGCTCTAGGAAGCCTCAGGGATCTGCACCCCACAATGACACAACCGTCGCACAAAACAGAGCAACAGACCAAGCATCGCATCCTTCTACAGACCAACGCCAGGAACCAAAGACCCACGCCAGGCCATCCTTTGCCATCGTCTTTGTCTGAGTCATCTCCCTCGCCTGCATCGCTTGAGGAATTTGAATTCGGAGCACCGCTCCCTCTCCCGCCCAGCAGCCTCATCATTTTTTTGTTTATTCATATGATCTCCTTGTTAATGATCATCAAATTATCTACATTCCAATTGACTATATTCTAGATTTTTAAGAAAAGATATAGTGTCATTAGTAAATGAAAAATGCATATAATTAATCACGTTTTTTTTACACCAAAAATCAATTTTATTTGATTATTGTGTCACTAACTATTTTGGTTATTGTTTTTTACATTATGGCTTCAAAATAAAAGGTCCACGTGCTATTCTATGCATGAATCAATACTTTAAAAATTTATTCTATATATTTTTAATCAAAATGCCATAATACAAAAGTAGCTCCTAAAGAATCAATGAGACTTGAAGATTTATGGAAGATACTTGTAATAGTACCATATTACTAACTAATATCTAAAGTTATTTTACTCTTACCAAATAAATTTATTTTCAAAGAGAGAAAATCACATTGAAGTTCATTAGCACCTCACTCAAGTGAAAGTATTCCATCATAGAAATTCTCTCCAATTATAATTATCTAATATCTAGTTTTATACTACATTATGATCAAGAAGAAATAAATTGAAATCTTAGCCATCACATATCAACACCTTTATGAAGTGATTGGCCTTAGGTGATTCCATTGAGGGGGAGTGTGCATGACACCACCTCATGGATAAATCCTATATGTAAGACCTAACAGGCATAATTTAAGACCTATAGGCATTATATGCTCCAAATTTAAATCAATGCTTGACCTTAGGTGATGTCATTTAGGGGGAGTGTGAATGGCTTGATGACACTGGTACCTATTGGCTAAATCCTAGATGTATAAGTCCTATAGGCATCTTGTAAATTTCTTCTCTTTATAAATCTTCCACTTATAAAAGCATTATATTAAGTCCTATGAGAACATTGTATTAAGTCCTATGGGCACTATGTAATGAACTTGGGGTGAGGCTAATTTGAGGAGACTCGGGCTCCAATATTTTTTTTGTAAAACCTCATATACATAGCATCATTTTTAAAACACTAGGATTATAATTATGAAAATATAACTTTAATATATTCTAGAATACATGGCTTTCATCTTGGCACATATTTATGTCCCTATTTATCACTATCAAAATTACTAGGGTACTTCATTTTTTTATTTTATGGAAATTGACATGTGATACCCCCTATTAACATTAAGGGGGGGTGTTAGAACATAATTTTATTAGGGGTCATACCCCTATAACATTTATATAACGTTTTTAAAACCTTATATATTATATGCTTTATTAAGCATATTCCATTTGAAATAATTTTATAGCCTATAACTATTAGATTATTAATTATTTATGAATGGTTATTTTGAATAGGTGTGACTAATACCCTTTAAGGTATTTTGCCACCCTTTCTCCTATATTTAAGGAGGTTCTCTCTCATTTGAGATAGTGTGAATTTGGAGATTTATAGTGAATTAAATCACTATGCACATGAGGTATTATTGGCCATGTAGAAGTATGTAGAGGAGTGTCCCCAGGTTTAGTCTATGTTTTAATAGACTTTTTGTGAGTGTTTTAATCAAATGATGCTTTATGGGGTTTTTTACCCGAAATGGTTTTCTCCACGTATATATTGTGTAATGTGTAAAATCTATGCTTGTATTATTCTCATTTTATTTGTTCTATATTTTGTTTATAATGATTAGTATTCTCAAATCCTAATTTCTAACAATAATTAATTTGTTCCCTTGAACTTTTATTTATTCTCTCCTTTAGCCCATTATCCTCATATGTGTCCCATGTTCCCTATTCTTCTTGTCTTTTCCCCCTACCCCATTTTTAAAGTCTTTTTCTACAACCCATCCTTCAATTTCCTCTTCCAAATGATGAATTACTAAGTGTAATATGAAACATCTAACTTGATGCAAAAACATGCATAATTGATTCCAAAAGCAATCTTTCAAATACAACATAGATAGCAAAAAACTTATGTCAACTATAGTCAAACCCTTTATTTATTGGGACCTCTCTCTACTTAAACAATCATAGTGTATCCTTTGTTTAAAATTTTCTAATTATTATTGTAGCAATGCATTTTTAATTATTTTTGTTGCATATAATGTAATTCCCACATTTTACATGCGAATATAAAAACATTTTTTTTTAAACATACACTAAACTTCTATTCTAACTCATGAGTTAACCCAATTATAACTATTTTTATTGCATTCAAAAGATAACTTTTTAGCGACTTCATTAGAATATTACATACTTTTAAATCAAGTTGTCTCGCTAAATAAATAAACCAACATTTAATGTACTATATCTTGTGTTGTTGAACTAAATATGATAAATATTGAAAACATAACCATCCCCAACTTAATATTTAATTTTGAACACACCTTACAAAAATAAATAGAATATTACCCTATCCATCACTTCAATTAAATACATAATTTATCCACAATTCTCCTTGATTCTAATATTAAATTAAATAATTTTATGGATTTAAAAACACAATTCATTAAACCCTTTTTGTCTTAAAAAAATGATTGAACGAAACTAATGATAAGTCTGTCTGACAACTCATTTGTTTAATCATCACATGGGGTCATTTTGTTTTGCACTTGATTTTTTTAACTAAAAATATTTTCTTAGATAAACAAAATTTGTAATTCAACACAATTAAAATAAGACACAAAAAACTTTAATTTCAACTTTATTTAAATGATTGTTATTCATTCTCTCTAGATTAAATGATTATTTATTTCTCTCTTGTTAGGCAGAATTCAAGACTAAATTCTTGAAATTTATTCCAAATGTCAATAAAGTAATAAATATAATATAATTTTTAAATATATTTATAGAGGAGAAAAGTGTATATCCTTATATATTTCTCTTTTTGTTCCACTATCACTTTATGTAGAGGATTTTAATGCATGATTCTACTATCTCTTTAGGCTTTTTGACATGCTCACTAACCTAAGACCCATTTCAACACTTTGTTATGCCTCATTACTCAAAATATTCTTAATACATTTCTATGAAATTTGTATTTGTAATTATGTTCCTTTGACAAAATCATGGATGTTATATACCCCTTTTTTTCTAAAATTCAAATTTCTTATGTTTCACGACCAATAGTCCCACACATGATCATTTTCCATCAATTCGAGCACCAAATTTTTTGAAGTGTGTGTCCGAGGCTTGTAGTTAAAGGAATCACCCTATGTTAATTTAAAGATGGAACATTGAGAAAAAAAATTGACAATAGTTCACATTTGCATTTGTCTTTAACATTTTTCTAGTTTAGCAAATTGATCTCTTTATCCACATCAACATCCAATCATACTCTCTTTAAATTCCATTGTTAATTTAGTCTCAAGGCTTGACTAAGGTACAAGGAAATCACAAACTTCAACCTTTACATAGGAAGCCTCACAATGATCCTTAGCACTACCATTATTTTTGTTACCCTAGACTTAGGAATTGAACAAGTGTTGCAAGTGCCAAAAATTAAAATTCACTTAGGATGAAATTGTAGAAATCAAGCCAAGATAGTGATCCTTGAAATTGAAATTGAGATAAGATAGTGCCTTTGAACAGGATAACTATCATGATTTTGTCCTAGACTCTTAGATTCTCATATATCAACCATTTTTACTCTTTTATTTAATTTATATCCTTCATTCTCTATTTGCAATACTTTGTCACAACGTCATATCAATTGAAGTTTACTTTCTACTAATTTCAAGGTGTGCAAACCTAACTATCTCATTTCTATTTCAAAACATGTTAATTTCAATCTCAATAACTTTCTTGAGTCAATATAAACACTCACCTCAATTAAATAATTAGAGGATTTAAATCACATTTAATTTGATACACTTTTTTAGATATTTTGAATGGTAGTTTATTTACCTTCATTTTGGTGTATTTGTAATTCACATGCTTATCCCTTAGGATAAATTCTCTCATTTTAAAAGTTTTGACACTATGTGCTCTAATTTTTGTACTCCTATTTTTAAATTTTGTTTGTTCCTTGTACTTTAGTTGTTTCACTAAGGATTTGGACTTAGGTGATTGTCAACTTTTGGACCCCCTCATTGTTTGTGCTTCATTATTAAATATTTAATCATGGATTCCCATCAACCCTTATCTTTAAACATGGATATGATTTCTACAAGGATCAATAGGTAAGACGCAATAAACTATGAAAACACATGATGATCCTTGATATAGCAATGGACATAGGGTAAGAATAATTGATGATAACAAGCCATGACTAAGATTTAGAGGCTTACAAAGATGGAATCTACAATTAATCAAGGATTGAACCCTAGATAAAGCAATGCAACCTTAAGTGGGAATCGAAACTAAAAATGATAATAAAAAAATAGATCAAATTATCATTTATTTTTTAAATATAAATTGAACCTTAAAGAAAAAATGTGCAAGTTACATTCACCAACATGTGAACTAGTAAAGACATACAAAAAAGCGGTACAAGTAATGAGAGGACAAACAAATTTCAAATTTCAAATTTAAAGAAGGTAAAAATAAAAAATATCATATTGAAAATGAAAATTTGGAGAATGTCAAAAGCATAGAGCGATCTAAGAGTCAGGTTCACCAATATGTGAGGACAAAAACACACCCTACAATATATAGGGAATACATCAAAATATAATTCAAACCTTAAGTAAACTAAGGTGTTAAGTCTGATTAATTGATTGAAGTTAGTTGATTGCGATTATAAAATAATGTGTGAACAATAAAAATGAGATGGAATTAGGTGTCTACCTCCAACTTTGACACAATGTGCATTTTGAATGGTGCATCACTACAATAAAGAGAGAATCTAAAACATGATACTAGGTATGAGGTTAAAGGGTTAAAATGACTAAAATCTAAGAGTTTGAGATGTGATTGTACTAATAACCATGTCTAAGGTGGCATGATTTTGTCAAGATGGCATAATTTCATCTTGAGTAGAATTAGATCCTCAATACCTACAAGACCTATTTGCTTGATTTATATATGAAGCAAGGAATGTTATGTGGCATTTAGGAACATTGTTGGGACCATTTGTGTAAATATTGAACTTTAGGATTTCCTTGCACCTTAGTCAAGCCTCAAGACTAAGTTAATAGTCGCAAAAGAGATAAAGCATGGTAATGAATACCAATGTGTGGTGCCACTAAGTTGATCATTGATTCTTGCTAAAGCCCAATGCATACCAATAAATGATTCTATTTAGAGATGTACTTGGAGTGTTCTTTGACAATAGATGTCAATTACTTGATTATTGTATGATGATTGATGGCTAATTCTTGGAAAATGAGGAAATATTTTCTCTTCTTTTGATACTTTGTGAGTGCTATCTAATTATGTGTAAATGTTCTAAGATGTTGTCTTTATATACAAACCTTAATCATACAATTTAACATTTTGACACCGTCATTGATGGTAATGATGAGATTCTTGAGTCAATATAATCAATACTCAAGAATCTTAATTTTGAAAAAAGAAAATTTGATCGTTTCTACAATCTAATCTAAAAAACATATTTACGAATATAATATAATTCAAAATAAACAAACTAATAAAATTTAAATAAGAACAATTCTAAACATAAAAATATTACATTCACATTTAAAAATGAAAATAGTCAAATTGTGCTAAAACTATACATCAAAAACATTAACTCAAAAGTGAAAAATAAAAGAAAAATGTTAGATGTGCTTTTTTAAGTCGGTATACACAAGAACTTTAGGCTAACATTTTCACCCTGGTATTCATTCATGTATTGCTGTATTCCAGTTCCATCACCAAGACTGCCTGTGGTCATGAACACAAACAGCAGTGGACTTATACGAGAGTATGGTAGTTAAAAAAATGGGGGCATATGTGGCGGATTTTTATCTGGGCTGATTTGGATGCGTATTCAGGTAAAGAAAGAAAAATATGGTGGTTATACTCCGGTTAAGCAATCAGAATTGAGAGCAAGAGAATGGTGATGTTTTGTTATTGTAGAACGAATCACAGAACACATTCCCAGCTGTCAATGGTAGAATGTCATCCATAGCCCATCTCAATTTCAATTTGGGAGCACTCTACAAAGAGGGTTGCTTGAAAGAGGCACTATGCATTTTACTCAATACACACAAACCTCCTGGTACAGATTCTTCTACATATGTTCGATTATTGCAAAAGTGCATTGCCAAGAAAGCACTTTTAGAGGGTAAGCAAGTCCACTCTCACATCAATGAGAATCTCAGGGAATTCACGCCTGACACGCAGAGAGTTTTGAAGAATACACTTATCAACATGTATGACAAGTGCGGAAGCTTGGTGGATGCTCGCAGAGTTTTTGATCACATAACTCAACCAGATGTCTGTTCATGGAATATGATAATTGCAGCTTATCGAAGGCATGGAATTCCACGGCAGGCATTCACACTGTTTCACCAAATGCAACGAAGAACTGTCCAACCTAATCAGTTCACATTCTCCTGCATTCTCCCTGTATGTGCCAGCGTGGCATCTCTAAAACATGGTTTGCAGATCCATGCAAAAATCATTCGATGCAGTCAACCTGACGTTATTGTTATGAGTACTCTGATAGACATGTATGCCAAATGTGGGAGTATACAGAATGCGCGCGAATTGTTTGACAATATGCCTCATCGAGATTTGGTTTCCTGGAATTCGATTATTGCTGGATATGTACAAAATGGTTTTCTTAACGAGGGTTTAAAGCTTTTCAAGGATATGCCTCAACAAAATGTGGTTTCATGGACTTCAATTGTTGCTGGATATGCACAAAATGGGTATGTCGAGAAAAGCTTTGAGATTTTTAAGCAAATGCAATTTGCAGGTGTAAAGCCAAACTCGTCAACCTTTGCCAGCATACTCCCAGCCTGTGCCCAACTTGGTGCTTTGGAACAGGGTATGGAGATCCACAAATCAATGGTTGAAAGTGGGCTTGTGTCAAATGTCGTGGTTGTGACTGCCCTGATAGACATGTATGCAAAATGCAGGAAAATACTGAAGGCGGGTTATCTGTTTGACAAAATGGCTCAACGAAATGAGGTCTCGTGGAATACAATGATTACGGGATATGCACAAAATGGTATTCTTGATGAGGCAGTAAGGGTTTTCAAAGAAATGCCTCAAACAACTGTGGTTTCATGGACTGCAATCGTTGCTGGTTATGCACAAAATGGCCTTGCTCAAAAAAGCTTGGATTTTTTTAAGCAAATGCAATTGACAGATCTAAAGCTAGACTCGTCGGCCTTTGCCAGCATCCTCCCAGCTTGTACAAAGCTTGGAACTTTGGCACAGGGTATGGAAATTCATCAAAAAATAATTGAAAGAGGATTTTGGCAAGATGTTGTAGTTTCAAATGCCCTGATAGACATGTATGCAAAATGTGGAAGCATACTGAAGGCACACAAGCTCTTTAATAGAATACCTCATCGAGATGTAATCTCATGGAATGCCCTAATTGTTGGATATGCACAAAATGGGTTTGTTGATAAAACTTTGAGAATTTTTAAGCAAATGCGATTGGCAGGCGTAAACCCAGGTTTCTCAACCTTTGCTAGCATCCTCCCTGCTTGTGCAAAACTTGGAACTTTAGAGCAGGGTATGGAGATTCATCAAATAATAATCAAATGTGGTTTTCTGTCAGAAGTAGTTTCGAATGCCCTAACGGACATGTATGCTAAATGTGGAAGCATACAGAAGGCACACAAGTTGTTTGAAAATATGCATCACCCCAATGCAATCGCATGGAATGCAATGATTGCGGGATATGCAATGCATGGCTATAGTGAAGATTCCCTCCGAAAATTTGAACTAATGAGGCAGTCTGGAATTAATCCCAGCTGTGTAAGCTTTGTTTGTGTTCTATTTGCCTGCAGCCATGCAGGACTATTAGATGACGGCTGTAAATATTTCAATAGCATGAGCACTTCTTATTGCGTAATGCCTACAATGGATCATTATGCTTGCATGGTTGACCTTCTTGGCCGTGCTGGCTATTTGGAGGTTACCCTAAACTTTATCATCAAAATGCCAATAAAACCTGATGTGGTTGTGTGGATGTGTTTTCTTGGTGCTTGTAGATCACATCAAAATATAGGGTTAGGAGAGTTCGTTGGGACACTCCTTTTTGAGTTGGATCCTAAACATTCTCAACCTTATGTACTTCTGTCCAACATATATGCAGAATTGGGCAGGTGGGCTGACATTCAAAAGGTAAGGAAATTGTTGAAAGTGAAAGGAATTAGAAAGATACCTGGGTGTAGTTGGATTGAAGTCCATAAAATCATACATGCTTTTCATGTAGGAGACAGATCACACCCACAAACACAAGAAATCTATGCAGAGTTGGAGAAATTGTTGTGGAAGATGAAGGCAGTAGGGTATATTGCAGATACAAGACCTGTATTAAATGATGTGGAGGAGGAGGAGAAGGAATTACTCCTCTCCCATCACAGTGAGAAGTTGGCAATTGCATTTGGTTTGTTAAACACGTCCCCTGCAACAACTATTAGAGTTGTCAAGAACCTTAGAGTATGTGGTGACTGTCACACCGCAATCAAATTTATCTCCAAGATTGTTGCAAGAGAAATTGTTGTGAGAGATGTGAACCGCTTCCATCATTTCAAACATGGGCATTGTTCTTGTGGAGATTATTGGTGATGCTAAATGAAGCTAAATATGAATACACTCTTCGCTATGAGAAAATGCATGGTATCAGACTTCCAGTGGCAAGAAGCACTCAGCTTTTGTTTAATGGTTCTGAAAAAATGTTGTTCCTGAGCGTGTAGAGAACTTGAAGATGCTTTTGATTTGATGGAATGATACCATGCAGCATGCATAGCTGTCAAAACATACTGACAGGGTTTTTGTTAAAGCCTTGTCTTCTAATTATGTGGATTCTTCCCAACATTAACTGTTTTCCAGGAAGCTTATACAGCTCTGGATGCAAAGAGTAGAGGAGGAGTCAGAAGAATGGGCAATTCGAATGGAGAGGTTTCCTTCAAGGAAAGGGAAAGCTGCTCAGCCGCGTCGAAATATGAGAGGAGGGTTACAATCAAATCAATGCTTAGATAGAACTACGAGGTTATCTCTGTATCCATGTTTCCTTCTACAGATATGCTAATTGTTAGTAATATCATATGATTCCACTTCTGTTCTCTGTAATTTCAAGTATTTGTGGCACCATAGAAGCACTGACTATTCATAGCCAAAGAAGATAAATTACCACCGAGAAGAATGGGACAAGAGCGGCACAATAAAATCTGAATCAATGATGAGATCTAGCTACCATATAAAAAAACCATCTTGAATATTGCATATGGATGATTGAATGATCAATCATGGCATCATATTTATATTAATTTGTAGTAATTTTATTTTTGGTTTCTTCCCATGTTTTGAGAGAAAAACATGTTTAAGGGAGATGGATATAATGTATTAGGAATATGCTTAATCATCCATTCATTAATTAGAATAAATGTAATAAGTACAAGATTCATATGAGATATATTAATACTATTGTATGTGTTTGGATTTCATATTGAGATATAGTGTCCAGTTCATCTAATAAGAAATATTGTATGGTGTTTTCCTATCTCAAGGGTGTACTGTATTTAAAAGGTCCACAAGTGTTTGTGTTTCATTCTTGCTACATATTTTTTTATTGGCTGCACTTATTGTTTTGTAATACTTTTGAATATAACTAACAAATTTATATTTGAGACATATGTTATTATTTTATGATTCAGCCAACTAATATATTCAACTTTACAATTTTCGTTATGATTATGAGATGCTAGTTGATTGATTTCAATGGTTAGTATTGTTGTTTTGATTTAAAATGCTTAAATGTGATCATGCATCTTTGCATTGTTATAATTAGAAGATCATTATGAGATGTGATTTATATCATGTCATCTATAAAATATATTTGCTTTGTGTAATTATAAGCATGTGTTGGTTATTCACTACAATATTCTTTAGATATCAATATATTAGATATACTTGATGTGTGTAACATGCCCATTGCTCAACTCAATGATTTCTCCTATGTTTTAACCACAAGTGAAATAATTCACAATGCCATCACATAGCAATAAATTTTTCTCTTTAAAACAAAGATATTATGCACATTTGAAATAAACACTATTCCAAACTTCCCTTGCATTACATTGTAATTTCACAATCTTTCCAAAGAATTGATTTCTTGAACAAGATACAATTTACATTTTCTATCTTTTATAGAAATAGATACAAGATACATACCTAGCTCATCTGAGCTCCATTGGCACTAGAAATACAATGGTCTAGGAAATTCCCCATCAAATCTTGGCTCGCCGACTGAAGAGGAGAAGCATCACTCAAGCGCTTTTTTGCCATCCACGAATTTACTGTGGACCCTCGCACATCTACCACATATGGTAAGATGGCCCTACCTTTCGATGAAGAGTTTGGTCCGGAAACCTCAAAATACTAGCCAATTCCAAGTTGGTGTTGTGTCCTACATTACTAGAACTTTACCATACAATGGCTACAACCTACGTGTATGACAATCTCAAACTAGCATGCTTAAAGGTAACATAGTGAACTGACAGTGTAACCAGTGGCGAATTACACCACTTTGGCCAAAGTAATCATCACCCCTAATTCAGAATGGAAGTCACACGCTCACCCACCATTCTAGCTCGATTTGTAATGGCCATTATATTCTATGCATAGGCTATCCCCTTCATTTACCAACCCTAGGAATAACCTATTCTCTTATTTTTATTTACCTTGACATTTCTACTAGGTAATTTCTATGCTTAAGCTATTCCCTTCATTGGGTTATCCTAACCCCAGGATTAACCTATGAACTCCTCATGGCTCTTTTAATGAATATCTTCGTAACAAATAACTTCATAATTTAAAGTATAGCTACATAAGCTTCATCTTATCATAGAAAAAATACTCATCAATAAATGATTCCATTCAAGAATATATCACAACAATAAATTATTATCAAAGTATATTCTCGTCAATGAATGACCTTAGTTCAAAGGTATGACCTCAACAATAAATGGCCTCAATCAAAAGAATAATCATATCAATAAAATGACTTCATGTCAAGAGTATAAAGCAACCAACCTAGTAGGGTTATCCCACCAATAGCTCCAATCATATGGTAATTCACAAATTCAAGTGACCAACTTAATCACATAGGTCTCCATTGGTTTCAGGTTCGACTTTGCTTCTGGATTTAAGAGGTGGGACTTCTTGCGAGCGACAACTCCCACCTACAGGGGACTAGTCTCGCCCCAGGTACCCAAGATATGGGTTGCTAGGCTGGGTCACGGGGACACCCCTGTTATTAAGAAAAAAAAACTTAATCACATAGGTTAATCTCATCCTTAGTTTACCCTAATTCCAGGATAATGTTAACAATCAATGATCAGTCTAATCATGTAGGTTAATCTCAACCTATGTGCTTCAAACAAGGATCAAATAAACTACCCAACCAAGTAGGTTATTCTCAACCTAGGTTTTCAATCAATATTCAAGTAAAGCAACGATCAAATGATCATTCTAGAATAGACTAACAACATGGTTTGCATGATGTCACATCCTATCAACGACAACACATTTTTCATACCATTACTATTGTTGTGTTGCTAGCCTTATTATTCCCAAGGTTTTCCTAGCATTATAAGCTAACCAAGCCAAGTCATCTCAAGACATCGTTATGTTCTACGTTTCACATTTTACTCTTCGTATGTATAGTATAGACTAACTACATGAAGTCTAAATAGAAACGCATCATATATAATTCCATATAGGGTATATAAAAGCATTAGCCTAATAGATAGGTTCCATCAAAGCAAGTAATATCCAAGAACATTCAAGCATCACAACTTACTCATACCATTCCTTTCCAACATAGTATTCAAATCTATTTAACCTTTCTAATATAAAAGACAAAGGTATAGAAACTAGCATGCCTATTTATGCAAAGCTCCAATTGGATAAACTGGGTTCCTAACATAGCCCTCTTCCACAATCAACTTGCAACTTTAGCAACTGCCGTTATTTCTCTCCAAAATGCTCTTCCCAACCTTCTTACAAAATCTCTCACTAAAACTCTTGCAAAACCTCTCTCTAAATCTCTCACCAAACTCAAAAGAACAAACCAATATTCAGAAAATACTAGTAGAATGTAGATATGCATCACTTTGAGGTAAAGAATGCCTCTATTTATACACAAAAATTAGCATCTACAAGCTAGAAACAGGGTAATAGAATCGACACTTCTCAGTTCAATTGATTCGACTCAACATGGTAAAGAAAAGGTGACAAATTACAAACTTAAGACTCAACAAAACCACACAAGTTACTTCTATCATGGACATTAGGAACATTATTCAGAAATGCAAGGTAAACAAACTCACAGGTCAACTCTTTCTATGCCAGCGTCTACTTGACTAATTCTCCCATTTAAATTTGTCTTCCATTGCTAGACAAGGCTCTCAAAATGGACTTCAAAAGGTATGTAATCATTCATAATTTGGCGCCACATAATTTTTTAACATGTTATTTGGTGTTTCAAATAAAAGACCAAGTCAAAGCCTTTAAATGCATTTCAAATTGCCTTCAATACGTTTGACTATGTCTTGCATATAATCTTTACACATTATTATTGGCTTATTAACCACGCGCGTATATAACACTGCCCCCTATTGTTTACACAATAAGTTGGGTGTTAATATATTGTCTTTTCTTTATGTGCAACCTTTAGTTACTATGTTTTATGCATTATACATGTGCCATGCACACATTACTATTAATATGCTTAATGCAAAGTGCATTCCATGCGCTTATACAATATCTATGTGCTATGATAATAATTAACACCATTAAACATTATATAATGTATATATAATATAAATATAGATATATACATATAGCATAGCATGCTCATACATATATGTATATGTATATATATGTATATACTCGTCAACTCACAAGTTCATTAAATGCATCATTCAATATTCAAATACATATACTCTATCTACACATTCTGCAAAATAATAATGCATGAGTATATATATACATGTATATATATATATATATACATGTATATATATATATATACATGTATATATATATATATTCGTATTGACATTTCCATTATGTCAATACATATTATAGTGTAGGAAAAACTATCCCTTTTTCACATTTTATTTGGGAATGAATAATAATAAATAAAATAAGCTTAATGATGTCTTAATTTAGTGTTGTAATATATATTTTACATATTCACTTTAAGTTTAGGGCCTTTTTAATTAAAATGGACTTAATTGTGTCTTGTTGGTGTTATAAGGTTTATCTTTACACTTTCACACTAATCTAGGGCTTTATTAATTAATTGAGGTTAATTTTTTCTTAATTGGCCCCTTAAATTCAAATCCAAGCCTAATTAATTGCAAATTCTGAGGGATAAAACTCGACATTCATAAATGTCATGACATAAGCTTTGACATTAGGTAATGTGTATCCTAGGCAAGTGAGTATCTTTACACTTTCCCACTAACCTAGGGCTTTATTAATTAATTGAGGTTAATTTTTTCTTAATTGGCCCCTTAAATTCAAATCCAAGCCTAATTAATTACAAATTCTGAGGGATAAAACTCAACATTCATAAATGTCATGACATAAGCTTTGACATTAGGTAATGTGTATCCTAGGCAAGTGACCTAAGACCCATTCACCATAGGGGTCCTCACTTGCTCCTAAGACCTAAATTTGAATTATGTTTTTGACAGTATTTCAATGATTTCAAATCTACAGTTCAATGTCGGCTTATGATATTTGAATTTCGAGAATTAATCTTAAGATATGTATAAATAAGAGGTTATTTCACTATGTTTCACTTAGAAGATTTCAAGCAAGCTAAGAGTACTTTCACAAGAGCATTTTCAAGGCATTCAAGGGCAAATTTTTATTGAAGATTATTGCAGCAATCAAGATTCCTATCATCATGTCAAAGATTTCTTGCATCATGCATGTTGTTTGAGCTAATATAATTATGTAGTGTTCAAGATCTATGCAAGCATTCAAGGATATTATCTATAATCAAGTTTCATGATCAAGATCTACATTCATTGAGGCCACTTCATGCTAGTTTGCAGATCTACAATCCAAAGTTCAAATAAGGTTTGGTGAGTTGTTACATATTTTTGTTCATTCATCATTCCTTCATGCTATTTCATTATTTCATTTCAAGGTTTAATTACCAGAATAGGGTTCGACCAAGGCAAACCCCCATTCCCTAACAAAACAACATTTTTCTCTCTTTGATGTGTGATTGCAAATTTTTGGTTGAAAATCCTTTGAAGAGCAAAATTGAAGAAAGTTGCAAAGTTGCAAGAAAAGTTGTTATATCACAAAAAATCCTCTACAAATTTTATTTCTGGTTGTTTGACAGTGAACATCGAGAATCTGGGACTGTAGACACAACAAAAGAGAACCCAAAAAACATTTTTCAGGAACCCTAGTCAGGACCCATTCACCATAGGGCAAATGAGTCCTCAGTAAGCTCCAAAAAGTGATTTTGGTGAAAGGTACACATCATTTACCCCTTTCTAGATCTACCTTTTTGGTTCTTGTTTCTATTAATTTTGATTACTGTCCTTATTTTCATTTCATATCTTGCACTTTGAATGAAATTGGGGAAATAGGTTATTGTGGTGAACCCCTCATCAATCAATCCACTTCCCCTTCATTCCACATATGTATATGTTAATATATATATATATACATATATTATATATATATATATAATTGCCTCCATAATTAAATACATAATTGCAATTACTTCGAATCACATATATACACGAGGTGTATTTATCTCATCGACTAAATATAACTATATAAGGAAGAACTCATGTATGACAAAGAAACTCAAACACACATATGCACGTACTTATTCATATATATAAGTTCTCAAGCATAATCACAACTTTATCAAAAATAATTTTTAACATCAATAACCCTAATGGACAAAACTATCACAAGGAAATCGTAAACCATAACCCTATCTCCCTATCATCTCAAAGGAAATCTAGATCAAAAACGAAAACCACAAATTTATCCTCCCAAAACTATGACCGAAGGTACTTACTTGATTCATGGACTAATCGACTCTTGACCAAACTAGGGGTGAGTGTGTAAAGCTCGGTTAGGCTTATTCAGGGTTACCGAACCAAACTCTTATCTTTGGTGTTTCTTCCCTTCCCTTTTGGAGGTGTGGACTTGTACCTACATCCAACTTAACATATTTGCAATAGTAGTTAGACATTCACATGAAAGCCACTTGCATCGACAAAGCATTAGAATATTCATATTGCAATATATATTCTTTCATTACACTTCATCAATATAAACATAATTACTCCTTCAAAGCAATAACATCTTAAAACCTATGTCAGTATTTCATTCATTTATCAAACATATCAAAATCATGATTTGCATTCATCATCATATTTGTGAGTGTCTAATTTGCAATCAACTAACAAGAAACAACAAACAAGTGTTAATCATGTTAGAAAACCAAATAAAACATTCCCTATGAGATTCTTGATTAAGAAAGACAAGAAAACATGAAGAAACATAAAATAAACAAGATAAATGCATGTAAACCTATCTAAATTAACCAAACCTCCATCCCATAGGGGGAGTGGTGCTCCTTTGATGTGAAAAGGAAGCCCTTTCCCAGTCCCTTTGATAAGCTTGATGATGTTGATGACTCCAAGGATGAAAATGACTCTAAATGATGATAACTTAGCTAAAAATGGTGAAAATGATGGATTGCTATGAAGTGAAATGCCTATAGTGATAATGCTTGAAGTTGTGGATCCATATTGTGAAGAGAATGGTTCTATTTATAGAACTCAAGAGTTCAAGAATGAGAGAATTTGGTGAATGTGGGATAAAATGGGAGCCAATGAGAATGTGCCAAGTGTCACAATTATATTGGAGGAAGGTGGAAAACATTTTGGGAAATGTGTTGAGAAATAAGGGATGTAAGAGAAATAAATGAGAATGGTTGAGGATTTGGAATGTTGTAATAAGAATTTTTTTAATGTGGTTGGAGATGTAAGAGGATTTGAAATGATGTAAAAGAAGCTATTGAAAATGTAAGAGGATGCGATAGGTTTTTGAAAATATATGGAGGGAAATTGAATGAGAGGTGGTTGAGAGGAATATTCCTCAGAATATGCCTTTGTGAGGATAATTAAAAGAATTAGTTAATTAAAAAAAATGAATTTCATGTGAAATCTGGTTAGTTGACCATAGGTTGATTTAACTCTTGAGGATTTGTTAATATTGATTAGAAAGTTATTTAGGATTAATTAATTCACAATTAATTAATTGGAATGGATTAGATAATTGTGACATTTGATTTGATTTATTTAATCAAATGAGAAGACTTAGGGGGATTTAATTAAGTGATTTAATCAAATGAGAAGACTTAGGGGGATTTAATTAAGTGATTTAATCAAATGAGAAGACTTAGGGGGATTTAATTAAATGTGATGAATATTAGTTAGAAGAATGGTGAATTAATCAATAAATTTAATTATTTGATTAATAGCTGAAATTGTTGAATTTACTAAAATAATGTTGATTAGTCAATTAATTGGTTAATTGGAAGTGATTCAGGAGGAAATGGTGTTGATTTATTAGAATCAAATATGTAGTATCAATCAGGACTTTTTATGTGTCTACATTTTACCCCTTTTTGAAGTGAAGTACCTGCTGCATCAGTTCAAAGAATAACACTACCATGATCAAAATTCAAAAATTCTTTGATTTTTTGGATGCCCCACTGCTTCCCTAGTGGATGAAATTACACTGCTACATTGCCCCCTCGAGAGATCAGATGAAAATTGCAAAATTAGGTTGAGCTCGCGAAAAAGGTTCAACAAGGTTTTAGGCGCAGAAAATAGCCCACGAGATGCGAAAATAGGCTCTCGGCGATGAAAGCGGGTCGAAATGGGTTTTAGTTGGCTTAAAATGGATTAAAAGGGCTCAAAAACCCTAAAACTTCCCCCAAAAACCCTAAAAAGATTGCATAAATAGGGTTAGAGGGGTCATTTTCAAATCATTTGTGCACTTAACCTTCTAGAAACCTTGACTTTTTGCTCTGAGGTGCTAACAAAATGGTGGATTGTGTGCTTCCCAAACATCGGATGGATCGGGTTCACGAGATCCAACAGCCTTAGGACGTAGGACCCCTAGTACGCCTTTCAAAAAAAATCTCATTTTTCACGTTTTTGATGCATTTATTAGGGTCCAAATAGGTCGATCAAAAGCAATCCCCTAGGGCACCAAATTTGTTATGGTCAACATCGCTTTTGTCCATGTCGACCCACGTTTGCAACATAGCGTCGTGCGACATTGTAGGGTCCTAGAGTCGCATAAAAAATGTCGACTCGCCTTTGCAAGATGGCATCGCCTGGCCTTAGAAGAGTCTAACATTGCTCGAAAATCTTGACTTGCTTTTGAGATGGAGTGCCACTTTTGATTATAGCGTCACCTTTGGAAAATGACAAAGCGTCACTTTTGCAAAAGCCGACTCGCCTTTGCTTTAGGAGGATTTTTTAATTTTGAAAACATGGCAAGATGATGAATTTTAACATCATGCGCATTCTAGATGCAAGAGGTCCTTCAAGTGCTCAACTCGAAGGAGCACATAGGCTGGATTCTACGTCGAGCGGGGCATTTATCAGATGATGCTCTATTTTTCCTAGGAGCTATTGGATTTGGGCATGTGGCTCAGATGCTCAAGTTGCAGACACATCTAGCCATGATGACTTCTTTAGTGGAGAGGTGGTGGAGTGAGACTTCATCCTTCCATCTTTCAACCGAAGAGGCTATTGTGACTTTGGAGGATGTAAAGCGGATCTTGCGGATCCCCATACACGATGAGCGGGTCATATATGATGTGGAGGCCAGTGGTGATGCCATTTATCGGTTGTTTGGCACCAATGAGTATGAGATAGATAGTGGTCAGATCGACCTTTCTTGATATGAGGGGATTTCCCTTGATTTGACCCTTTTTGTCAGTGCATTGATCTCAAGAGTTCTTGTTTCCGATCGTTTAGCAAGAGGCTGCAGCGTTGGATGGGGCATTGCTTTGTCCTGAATGATGGAGGAGATGACTATCTATGCCTGGGGGCTAGTTGTCTTAGCCTCCCTATATCATGATATGCACCAGGTTGTGTACTCTAGGGCCCGCAACATTGGAGCGGGAGTTACACTTCTGGATGTTTGGGCATATGAGCACATAGCCATCTTGAGGCTGACTATAGCAGATGTTCAGACAAACCATGATGATCTTATGATTTATAAGTACGAGAGGATAACCATCGTTCATTATATAGGTATCACAAACATCTTGTACTGGAGGTGGGTGATTGATGAGATGACGATGTTCTGATGGAGACCCTGACTCCATGCCCACAGATGGCATGCTAATGATGAGTAGCTATTTTATTGTTGCCAGACTAGATACATCTAGGGATGAGAGCGCCACATGATAGAGCAATACCTTCTTGATAGGGTTTCTCATCAGTTCAGAGAGGTGCAAGATGCACTTGATGTTGCACACAGAGCCATCTTTGCATGTAGGTTGAGGGAGACACCTTGGGGATAGAGGATCTAGTCTCAAGTGGTCATTGATGATTTCAGGCAGTTAGTGATGCATCCTTGGATATACTTTCATGGTCTCGCATACGCAGGCTACACAGGCATATGATGCATATTGGCAGGCCCATGCACCGATTAGATTGACTTTGCTAGTTATTCCAACAAGGTGGGGCAAAGGACCACAGATTGGACAAGTCCCACAACAACTAGGTCATCAGTCACATGATGGACAAGGCGGCGGGCATGTAGGTCATGATAGATAGGTTCCACCATTAGTGCCACCCATTAGATAGAGGCCGCCACAGTAGCCACATCAACAGCCACCCCATCAAGGACACCCACAGGCCTCATGGCCACCACCACCAAGTCTCGATCCTAGGGATGGACAAATATTAATGTTGTAGGTGCAGGTACATGTGTTGACAAGACAACTGCAATAGGCACATGGACAGATACAGATCTTGACCCAGGAGCGGGATCAGGCTTGACAGGAGGTGCGATAGAAGCGCTAGATGAGGTAGGATATCGATCTTTTATTCGCCCAGGAGATAGGACGGAGGTAGAAACTAGAGGCTGCAACATAGAAGGCACAGGGGCAGGCCACAGTCCCAGTAGAGATGTATGGATGGGTGATGCAGGAGGCATCTTACTACAAGACTTTGTATTACAGAGTAGTGGCACAAGATCGACGGGAGCCAAATTTCTCCCATATCAGCCAGGTTGCTCCTAGTAGGACCCCTTGGGCAAGGCCATCAGGTAGACCATCAGGGTCACATCACCAGAGCCGCGACAAGCACCATGGTGACAGATAGAGAGAGGGCACCTCAGGGTACTAATGGTGCACTAGACACCCTTTTTGATTGTATAGCCTGATTTATGATGTGTATACATTCATTGGTTGAGTTTTGATTAGACTCTTGTATATTCGATGATGACACTATATATCTGATTCTGATGTATCATGACATTCAATTTTTTTGATATATATATGAGATGGTTGCGATGCGATTATATGATGTGATTTTATTGTACTTTATGTGTTATGGATGCATATGCCTTAGATGGAGGTATTAATGATTATGATGTGATGCTTAATGCTTTATGATGCAATATGATATGATGATATGAATGCTTATGTATGATTGATCTATATGGATACATGTGATGTTATTGATGTATGATGTATGTAATGCATATATAATTTATGGATGTGATGTATATTATGATTCCATGAGATTCTTAGAATATCAAATCTATTTTATACTTGACGATAATGCATGTGAAATGGATGCAATGTAATACTATGTTTATTTTCTTTTTCAGTATCTTTTCTACATGTGATATGATGTTGCATAATGCATGATGTGCTGACTCTAATAATGGTTATGCGATGGTTATGTGATGGATGATAATGCAAATGTGTTATTTATGAGATTCTTAGAATAACAAATCTATATTACACTAAACATCTTAATGCTTATGTATGATGCATGATGCATGATGTTTCCTATTATGTATGATATGCAGTATGCTAACGCTTTATGGATGCAGGATGGATGCAAATGGATTTTTATTTTGAATGTCATGATACCTTGTTAGTATTAGTATATGGAGAAGATAGAAGAAAGATGGATCAAACCTTGAGTTCGAGATGATGTAGGAGTCCAACAAGTCTGTGAAGCATTAAGACTTTATTAGATTAATGATGAGTGATGATGATGTGTTGCTTATCATGGATTGGGGACATAAAGAGCTTACTTTCCTTATTTTTGATTAAACACATAGATACGATGCAACAAGGTATAAAAACTAGGATGACGTTGTACCTAGTGAGATGGACTTTGAATCAACAATTAGATAGGAGTATCCATGTTCACACTCGGAATACGAACCTTATTAGTATGTATTTCAAACATTTTGAACATCTCAGACAAAAATATAGAAAGGAAAAACCTTCCCATTTAATAGTCAACAAGACATCCAAAACACCCTCCCTACAAACCAAACAAACTTTGCATGACCAAGGTTATATTACAAGAATATTCGACAAGCTCAGCAAAAAAAAGATAATGATCAATTCCCTATTCATTTCTCTCTAAATCGTTTTGATTATACATCATTGAGAGGTAATTGGAATGAGTGCAATAAGATAAATCAAAAGAACAGATCAAGTAAACAAACAAGCTAATGTTCTTCATACCTCTAGAGAAGACTAAACTACAGTGATGCCTGATGGTGATGTCCATTGTAGGAAGGATGCATCCTAGGACATGATGTTATCAGGTGATTTTGGGACCTATTTGATGATAGGCTATTGATACCAAGAGTTTACCAACCTGTTTTCTTACTGACCTAGACTTAAGACTCTGACGTTTGAGCTTTCACTTTTAACTGCTAAACTTGTTTCTGATTGTTTTACCAAAGGATGAAGGTTACGAATGATTTATTGTGAGTGGATGTTTATTGTGGGTGAATGTTGAAATGGGATGGATTATTTTGGGTTTTTTGAATGTTTTGGGTATTTTGAAATGTTTTGAGGTTGTTTTGGGATTTCAAAATTTATTACAAATGTTTTGATTTCCAAGTTTTCCAATGTTTTTGGTATTTTTCGAGATTTTGACCAAGGACCTAACCTAAAGACCTATCTTAGGGGCCTTGGGGGTTGATCAAAGATTAGCCTTGCCTACATTATACATGTAGAGACCATGTAGTTTGATTGACACATACTCGCTTATTGATGAAAATATGAACAAATGGATTGTTAGTTTATTGTGACAGACTCCTAAAGGACTAACATAATGTGTCTCGGGGGCACATCAATGATGGAATTTCCTACGTTCAAGCTTAGAGACCCGTAGTTCGACATGATGACTTCGTTTTTGAATTTTTTTAACTTTTTGACCTGTTTTTAGATTTTGATATGTTTTGGATGTTTTTGGATTTTTCTGGTTTTATGAATGTTTTTGGATTTTCTTATTTTAAGGAAGATTTCAAGAATGTACATGAATATGATTCAACACAGGTATAAGAACATGCCCCCAACGTGATGTGATAGACTACCTTGATATAGGTAGGACAAACTGACCTTAGGAATATGCCAAGTAATACTGGGAGGAAACATGATACCGACATAGGATCAGGCTATGATGTGAATGAGGATGGGTGATGGAAGGATCAATGGAATGCGATGGTAGGTGATGCAGAACAAGTCGAAGAATCCATGATGGATAGAAAGTGCTTATTTACACAAGGCGCCTGTTTGCCAGGTTTTCACCAAGGTACTTGCCCAAAGCGCCACCGAAGTGGTTTTCACTAGAGGATGATTTTTTTCTCTATTGTTTTCACTTTTTATTTTTTTGATTTTTTTGAATTTTTACATTTTTTGATTTTTTTGATTTATACCCAGCAAGCTTAGGCATAAAACTTTTAGAGATGGGAGCTATTGATGGGCTCCTTCAGAGGCTCACCTTCAGGTGTAGATAGCTGATATGCTCCTAACTTGTAACTTGCGGTGATGACAAAGGGTCCCAACCAGTTGGGTTCAAAATTTCCCTTGTTGTTTAGATTCGACACATTTTTCTAATTTTCTTTTAACACAAGCTCTCCTACTTGAAATGACCAATTCTTGATATTTTTATTATAGCTCCTTTTGAGGCGATTCTGGTAGACCTACAAGTGGTTCAAATCATCTATGCACCACTCATCCAATAGTTCTAGCTTGTTCAACCATGACACCCGATATTCTTCATCAGTAATGAGATTTTGCAATGATATTCTTAAGAATGGGAGCTCGATCTTGATGGGAAGGATGGATTTTCATCCGTAGACCAAGGAGAAATTAGTTGCACCTATAGGCGTGCAGATGCTCATTCGGTAGGCTTGTAAGGAGGGATTTAGCTGTAGGTTCCAATCACGACCAACTTCATTGACTATTTTATTTAGGATTTTTAAGAGTTTTATTCGTAGCCTCAGCTTGGTTGTTACTCTGGGGGTAGTATGGGGTAGAAAAGCGATGTTGGATATTGAACTTTTGGCATAGCTCTTAGACATCCTGGTTTTTGAAAGGTGTTCCATTAACTGAGATAAGGGCTTGAGGAACACCATAACGGTAGATAAGGTAGTTTAGGATGAATTTGGAAATATTATTTCCTATGATATAGGTCATGGGAATGGCCTCTACCCACTTTGTGAAGTAATCTATAGCAGTGATAATGAGCTTGTATCCATTAGATGAGGTGGGTGAGATTTTTTCGATGAGATCAAGCCCCCATTATGAAAAGGGCCAAGGTGTTATAATTGGTTGGAGCTCCTGAGGTAGTGCATGGATGAGGTCCCCATGTTGTTGACATTGCAAACACCTTCAAAAATATTCATGAGCTTCCTTCTCCATTGTAGGCCACTAATACCCAGTCCTCATCAGTTTCTTGGCCAAGGTCATGCCACTAGAATGCGAACCACAAATACCATTATGTACCTCGGTTCAAGCAGTCAAAGCTTCTTCAAGGTTAAGGCATCTCAAAAGGGTTCCTTCAATACTTATACGGTACAGGGTTTCACCTAAGATAACAAAACAGGATGAATTCTTCATAAAGGTTCTTTTGAGGTTTGGGGTGATGTCAATGGGGAGGAATCCTATTTTCAGGTAGGTTTATATGTCATGGTACCAAGGGTCACCGAGACCAAAGATTTCACACGAGAAGCTTCTCTACTAGGAATTCATGTTTAGAGGCGTTGCATGGGATATCCAATAGTGATCTGATTGTAGCCATGGCATCCGCTTCTCTATTGTTTATCCTCGATATCTGCTCAAACATGATTTCGATGAAGAATTCCTTGAGATCCTCCATAAGCTTCTTAAATGGGGTAATTTTTTCATCTTTTGTTTGGTATTCATCATTGACCTAGTTGATGATCAATTGCGAGTCTCCATAAACCTTAAGTGCCATGATTTGTCACTGTACTGCAATTTAGAATCCTATGACAAGGGCCTCATACTCGGCGATGTTGTTAGTGCAAGGAAAAGATAATCTGTATGATTTGGGGATGCAATCTCCTTGTGGTGTGATAAAGAAGACTCTGACTCTTGACCCATGTTGAGTAAATGACTCGTCAAAATACACCTTCCAATGATCTGCTACACTAAGATTGAAAATTGACTCATCGGGGAACTCTGATACCAATGGATTCCTTGCATATATCGATGCCTCAATTAATTGATTCTCAATTACCTACCCTTTGATTACCTTCCACTCTACATATTCAATATCATATTTTGTTAAGATCATAACCCATTTTTCAATTCGTCATGTGAGGGTTGCTTTAGAGAGTAGATACTCGAGAGGGTCTATCTTGGCGATGAGCTTTATTTGATGGGAAAGAATGTAGTGTCCGAATTTTTGTGAGGTAAACACCATTGCTAGACAAGATTTCTCAATGAATGTGTAGTTGATTTCGTGCCCTACCATGGTTCTATTGATATAGTAAATGTCTCTCTCTTTTCCTATTTCATCATGATGTGCTAGAAGAGCACCAAGGGTTTTCGTTGTTGTTGATATGTACAGGATCAATAGTTTGTTCGAGATCGGTGACATGAGGACTAGTGGCGTCAACAAGTATTCTTTGATTTTATTGAATTCCTTATCGCATTTCTCATCCCATTTGTATGCTACCCCCCTATGGAGTAGATGAGAATATGAGATAGCCTTGTTTGTTAATTGCGCTATGAATTTGTGAATGGATTAGAGTCTTCCTTGCAAGCCCCTTAACTGCTTCAATGTCCGCGGTGCCTCCATTTCAAGGATTACTTTGACCTTTGTAGGGTCTATCTCGATTCCCCTCATTGATACAATATACCCCAAAAAATTTCCTGATGTGACACCAAATATACATTTCTTAGGATTTAGCCTTACCCTTTATTCTTCCAGTCTGTCAAAGATAGAGCCTAGTGCTGCTATGTGGTCTTGACATTTTCTTGATTTGGCTAGAATATCGTCCACGTAATCTTCTATAGATTTATGGATCATGTCATGAAAAATCAGTCATTGCCCTTTGGTAGGTAGCTCCAACGTTCTTTAACCCAAATGGCATCATGTTCCAACAGTAGGTGCCCCATGGACAGGTGAAAGTTGTCTTATGTTGATCATACTTTGCTATCATAATCTGATTATACCCTGAGAACCTGTCCATTAGTGATAGAATTTCATGTCCTACTATTAAATCTACAATCATGCCTATGTTGGAAAGAGGAAAATCATCCTTAGGGAATGCTTTGTTCAGGTCCCTGAAGTCAGTTCAGATTCGGATGCCCCCAATGGGCTTAGAAACAGGTACAAGGTCGGAAACCCATTCAGGATAATCAATGGGTCATATGAAACCAACATCAAGAAGTTTATGTAGCTCAAGTTTGACCAACAATGTGATTTGTGGATGCATCTTTCTTAATTTTTGTTTGACTGGTTTTTCCTCGAGATAGATGGCTAGATGATGGACTACGACCTCTAGATAAAGTCTTGGCATGTTAGTATAGGTCCATGCAAAATTTACTTTCCTTTCTTTCAGAAATGCAGCTAGGATCTCTCGTTCCTCAGTCAAAAGTGATTCTGCATTGAAAGTGATGTGTGGTGTCTCTTCAATTCCTAGATTGATTGGGTTGCATTTTTCTGCTAGTACTGTTGATTTTTCATGATGGATGGCATGAAGGGGAAGATTGAATCCCTCATCCTTTGGTGCCTTAGAGAGGTTTTCACCATCAAATACATCCTTTCTTTTTACTATTTTCAGATCAAAAAGTGTCACAGTGTGGTTTTCACTTAAATATCTACATGTTATTCTTAAATTTTCTATTTTGTGACTAAGAGATTCAATCGTTTCCCTATAGTATGCATGTGTGTCCAGCTCAATATCAAACCCTACTTTGTGATCTCCACATGGTAGCATATCCCTAGGTCCCATGCATTCTGAGAGAGCCTCATCGTTTTCAAATGTGTCTAAGATTGGTGGTCCTCATTGGTCACAGTTTATTAGTTGGGGGTAAAAAAGCTTTAGTTCAGTGGTTTGGTTACTCAACTCGAAAGACATGGTAGTGATCATAAAAGGGGAGGAATCCTCAAATAACATGGGCAGGTCAAATATGGGGTCTTTGTCACATACGTGGGTTATATCGAATGTATAGTTGTTTAGGGGAAGACCAGTGGATACTGATAATCGAGGAGGACCTTTGACTATTTTAACCTTAGCACCTTTTCCAAGTATGGTTATCTATTGAGGGTTACATCCAAGGCCAAGATTCTTAAGATGCTTCTCAATAATGATAGGTTCAAACCGACCATTATCATTTTTCCCAAGCTTTTCATTTTTGTTGTAGCCCATGCTAAGCATTAGCTAGAAACCTTTGTTGATTTCTTCCATGGGGAGATCTGGCAAGGGCCTTTCATCTTGATATAACAGGCTTGATACATCTTTCCCATCTATCACCTCTTTTCTTAGGTCTCCCCACCTTTGGAAAGTGGAGGGTGCGGCTATGAAGGTCTGAGATGTTGGGTCAATTGGTTGTGGTCTTCCATGGGATCTAGGAGATTGAGGTAACTCTATTACCACAAAGGATCTCTTTTTCATTTTATAATCTCCACATCCATTATCTTGGATGACGACCTTAATATCTAGGATGTCTGGGATGGTGGGTGTCTTTGTCTCAGAAGTGGAGGCTAAGGTGGATGGGTCAATATAAGGATATGTGGGTCCTTCATTTTTCGGGACTTGGGGGATCTTATAATACTTGGCCTCCAAATTTTTGCAATAATAAAAAGGCTTAGGGTCACCATGGATTGTGACTTCTTGGCTTTCATAGGGGAATTTGACACATTGATGGAATGTGGATGCAACAACCTGCATCTCGTGGATCCATGGGCGCCCCAGGAGAATATTATAAGGGAGTTCAAGGTCAAGAACTTGGCAATTAGTCTCCATGATTGCTAGTCCCACTTGAATGGGGAGTTGGATGGTGCCTTGAGACACCCGTTCTTGATCATCATAGGCTCGGATTGTGATACCTTTGACCTTTTCTATAACATCTTCTGAGAATCTTCTATAACATCTTCTGAGAATCTCAAATTCTTTATGAACTTCAGGGTACACATATTTAACCCCACACCTCCATCCACCAATACTCTTTTGAATTTGTTCTTGTGTACCAGGACTTCAAGATGGAGTGCACAGTTGTGATATGGTTGGGTTGGGAGATCATGTTCGGAGAAAGTGAGGAGATGTGGTGTAGTGATATGTCCAACCATAGCTTGAAACTAGTCTGCATCAAGGTCGGTGGGGATGAAGGATGTATCCAATGCCTTCTCTAGGATATCCCTATGTGCGAGCGATATTTTTAGCAACTCCATGATGGAGATCTAAGCAGGGGTCTTTTTTAGTTGATTGAAGAAATTGTAATTATTAGGGATAGATTTCATATTCGCAACAGGTCCCTTGGATGGTTGTGAAGGTCCTAGAATGGTAATTCTACTACCCCATGTGGTGAATCCACACTCGGCTCTAGATCCTTTGATATTGACAACATCTACCCACTCATCCAAGGATGCGACAACATGGTCATAAATATGATTCATATTGTTGTACTTTCCTTCACCATTGTTGTTTTCTTTATTATGATCTAGCATTAGATTCGTGTATAATTTAAGATCTTGGTTCTCGACGGGTTGTTTAATGGTTATGGTCTTATCATCAATGAGATCTTAGATCATATTTTTAAGTCACATACAACTGGTTGTTGTGTGTCCCTTTATTTTGTGAAAGTCACAAAGGTGCTTCTCATTATACCATGGTGGTTTAACTTGAGGCTATTGGTAATTTTCATAAATAGGGATTTTGATGATATTTGTTTGTACCAACTGTTGCATGACTGATTTGATTAGTTCCCCAAGGGGTGTGTATTTTTATTTAGGGGGATATCTATTCTTTGAGGGTGGTCCCCCTTGAGCATTTAGGTTGTTGAATTTTTGGTTGTTGGGTTGTTGTTGTGATGTGTTGTTTTGTGGAGTGTTTTGGTTGTTGTTTTGTGGTTGCTGGTATGTTTATTGTTGCACATTTGGTCTTGGAGCACTGATAACAAATTTAGCATCAACAACACCATAATTGGTGACGTTCTTGTTCTTAGCCCATGTGTGAGGCTTGTCATTGTAACTTGTTGATGGTCGATTGTCTTGGTATGTGGGCGTTCCCCCTTGTGTTATGAGGGCTCTTTCGATGTTGAGCACTTTTGGAATCAATTGGTCATATGTGGTTATGCATTGCATTTTCAAATGAAAGGCCAATGTCCCTTCAAGGTTTGAGATGATAGTCCTGATTTGTTGTTCTTCTAGCATAGCCCATTTTCTCTTGTTGGATTTGGATCACCATCATTGCAAGAAGGCTGGGAATGTTTCTCCTTTGGCTTGCTTTAGGTTGGATAACTCTTCCAAGCTTACCTCTACACCCATGTTAAATGAATAATTCTACAATTTCTTGGAAATTTTTAATACCACTGGGGAGATGAGAGAACCATTCCATTGATGGACCATCCAGGCTCCAAGGGAAGGGTCACATTAAATAAGAATCATTGTATGCAACCTCCATACAATGTACATGGAATTCCCTAATGTGATCTTCAGGATTTCCAGTTCCTCGGTATTTATCAAACTTCGGTATTTCAAAGCCCGGTGGGAATGAAACCATTGCAATGCTTCTGTCAAATGGATAAGGGCACAAATTCCCTTGTGTTTTCTTTGTGTTTTCTGATTTTATGTCCAGTATTTGCTGCGAGAGAAATTTAACTTGTGTGGACAAATCAATTTATGGATTGGGTGGTGGGATGAATGTGTGTTTGTGAGAGATTGTTGAAAGCTCCATTGCACAACCAACACTTGTTGATATGCATGTTGTTGTTGTTGTGCCAATAATACTTTTTGTTGGGCTTGTTGTTGTTGTTGTTGTTGGGCCAATAATGCATGTTGCTATGCTTGTTGTTGCATGGTTTTTGGTTGTTGTGCTATCAATGCTTGTTGTTGCATGTATTGTTGCAAGGCTTGCTGATAGGCTAAAGCTTGTGCTTGTGCTTTTTGTGCTTTGTATTGATAGTGTGCTTGAGCTTGAGATTTTTGAGTAGCTTGTACGTCTTGTAGCAATGCTTGTGCTTGGGCAGCTTGCTATGCTTGAACTTGTTGTGTTTCCTGTTGTACTTGTTGGGTTGCTTGTTGGGAAACTTGTTGAGCTTGGAATTGTTGAAGTTCTTTTTGGTACGCTTGTTGGGCTGCTTACAATGTGATGTTGTATTGATTTGATATGTTTGGATTTGGTGGTGGAGGTGGAGGATTTGGTGGAATGGTGTGAGATGAGGTGGCAAGATTTTGTTGAGGTGGTCGTTGTGGTGTTTGAGTGATGACGAGGGGTTGAGTGGTGGATGGTATGGTTGATGTGCTTGGTCCTTGGGAGACCATGTTTTGAGATGTTTGGATTTTTGTAGTTGGTATGTTGATTGGTTGGATTGGTGCCACCCGGTGTTGCGATATTGGTGGAATAGCAAGAGGATTTGTTGATTTGACTTGTGTTCAAATTGATTTGATTTGTTGGATTTGGGATTGATGTGTTGGATGGAAGGATTTTCCCCATACCTTGATTAGGTGTGGATGATGATGGCAATAGCGAGAATGATAAGAAGATTGGTGGTGTGTTCCCTTGCAAAAGTGAGGATGATGCATCAAAAGTTCCCACTTGTACAAACCTATCCACTTGTCCTCATGATATCATGGGAAGGGAACTTTGTGTATCAAGAGGGTATGTCGGTGTTTCAGAAAAAGTGGAGGGGTTGTTCATATCATGGAAGATGAGTGGTACATACAGATGATTCGGGTCTTCCGGGATGGTGCTAGGCATACCCAAGATCGTGTTTTCCTCCAAGTTTTGGTTATTGACAAGTGGATATGTTTGAAGAGCTTGGAGTAATGAAATCCCTTTGGTGATCATTGGTTGACTTGGAGCATCAGATGATTTTGGTTGTATGATGGGTTGGATGACATTTGGGAATGAAGTCATTTGAGGCATACTCCCAAGAGGTTGTTCCACAATATTGTTGAAGTCAAAATCAAAAGGGAGTTTATCCCCTTCCTTGGCTAATGCCAACATGTATTGTGTGGGATTGATCCTCATGATCATGTTGACAATCTTGTGAGTTTTGGGATTTTGGACTAATTCAAGTATTTCATCTTGGGTCATCCCTTGGAAGTTTTTGGTGACATCCTCCACTTGGAAACCTCCCTCTTGAGGATCTTGAGGTATTTGAGAGGGATTAAGTGAAGGGTTGATTGATTCTTTGGGGTTGAATTTTGGCGCAGTTTGGCTCAAATCACTTGAAGTGGATGTTTCTTTGTTTTCTCCATGATCTTCTTGTGTTGAGATCTCATTTGGACCATAAAATAAGGATCAAATTTTGGGAATATGAGGTAAACCTCTAACTCCTTGGTTTGGTCTAACTTTAGGTACAAAAAGAAAATCTAGGATGTTAAGGATCAAATGATGGTGGTGTAAATGATGAGGGGTGAATGATATGGATGTTTAAACTCTTGAGGACCTTGGAGGAATACTATACTCTAGGATGTTTTTGGATTTTGATTTGGATAATGGACTCATAAATCCCAAGATGTTAGATGTTATCTTGGAGCAAATTTGTCCACAAGGGTGATAATTCAACTAGACATGTGAAGAAGGATTCATCCACACATATTTAGCTAAACAAAGTGATTTTTGATTTTGATTTGAAGGATTTACCAAAATTCTAGCATGGATGATTTTTCCAAAATTTTCAAGAGTTGTTTGTGAGATGGGATTTTGATTGGTGATGATGAAATGGAGGTGTTGATTTGATCCTAGATGAACCTAGAGAGACTTTGTTTACAAGACCAAGGTATTGAAGAACATGCTATACTTCCTAAGACTTTTAACCCTATGTGAGAAATTCAAAACGTTGGAAAAGACTCGGATTTTGACAATAATAGAATGAATACAAGTTTGGATTATCTCTTGAAGCACATTTGTAAAATTTGTATACCAATCTATCTCTGATTTTGTGAAGTTCCAAAAGATGTTTCTTGAGGGATTTTTGACTAAGACGCTTGTTACGACTAATGGACTTTGGTTTCAAAAATTTGACTTTGCAGGAAATCATTAGAACAAACACATATGTGGGGTCCAATTGTCTTTTATATTGATTAAATGGATTCTTTTTACCACATCAACACTTGTCTTGATTATGTTCAAACTAAATGTCTATGTCTTAACTCTTTTTCATTCCAAAAGGTCCATTATGTGAAAATCAAAGGGCCAAATCCATAGTTTCCTTAAGTTGAATTTGGAGAGAACAAATCAAGATATAGGCCCAAATATTTAGAAGCCTCTAAGGATAAAATACCCAGGGACAAGTAGTAATATTTAGAATTTTTAAAGATATTTTCTCTTTCAAAAGGGTTTGAAATTTTGATGACTTGTTGAATGTTTGTTTCAAAGTTTGAGATCCAAGCAATGTGTTTCAACTGACTCACAGATTGTACAATCCTAGGATGGAAATGGCCATACTTTGTTGAGTCCTCACTTGGATTTCTCCAAAAACTAGACAAAGTGAATAGATAGAGATTTGGCGACACTAGCTCCCCTCCACGACACACACTTCTCGAGACCACCAAATCTCAAAATCCTTAAAATCTGGAGATCAAAAGGATTTTTCTATTTCTACTATTGAATAGTATAGATGTGAAGCAGCTTCAGAATGATTGTTCTTGCACCAACAAGTATTAAGGATTTTGGCAACTAAACAAATTTGGCTCTTAGTAACAAACAAAGAACACTCAGTCATATGCTCACTCGCTTTGCCACTTAAGGCTCTTACTATCATTCTTGTTCCACTTAAGGCATGGTACTAGATGCAGTATGGCATACAGTGTCTAAGATAGAAGGTACTTTCTCATGATTTCCCAACCTTTGATATAGCCCACCGATAAATTTGCTTCAAGAACTTTGCCTATGAGTTTCTCGTTGCGGGGTGTGTCTCATAGTAAGCCCTCTCTTAAGGGTAATAAAGCATAAAATACACTTTGAGTGTTTCTCTTGCACCCAATATCATAGAAAGTGCAAGGGGAGAGGATATGCACCCAAAAATGCACAAAGACAAGATCACACAAATCAATCACTTATTCACTTTATCCTTTAAAGCAATAGTGAATTCATTTTAAGCACCAAATTTGAGTGTGAGTTTTCCTTGTTCAATTTTAACCCAAAATTAAAGTCTAGCAAGTTCCTAATGTTCAATTTTAACCAACTTTGACAAAGCTTGAGTTGTTTATAAATTTTAATCCCAAAATCACTCTAGTTGGTCCTAAAGCCGAAAATAAGATGCAGAAATGGAAAGCCTAAGCTATTACGACGAGCAATAAAAAATTATTTTAGGTTTCCAACTCAGTATTAATCCTTTTCCTACAAAGGTGACATTGTTCGATAAATGTGACACTCTACAACTATCAAATGTGACACTGAAAAATAGAAGCGACACTCTGCAGAAGGCAAAGAGCGCGAATGTGGCACAGTAGCAAAAGCGACACTCTATCATATCAGAATTTAGATAGAAAACAAAAAGTTCAATTATGAGGGTGAAACAAATGTGGCACGAAAAAGGTGAGAAAATGTGACACGATGAGGCAATGGTGATGCTATAGAGAAAAAATAATGATCTACGGGCTCGTAAATGAACAAAGGCGGCATCACATTCCTGTTTACAAAAAATAGAAAAATAAAGTAAAAATCCATAAGTGAAGATGTCAAGCCCTCCTTCTAGCATCAAAATGTGAGTGTCTAATCTGCAATCAACTAACAAGAAACAACAAACAAGTGTTAATCATGTTAGAAAACCAAATAAAACACTCCCTATGAGATTCTTGATTAAGAAAGACAAGAAACATTAAGAAACATGAAATAAACAAGATAAATGCATGTAAACCTATCTAAATTAACCAAACCTCCATACCATAGGGGGAGTGGTGCTCCTTTGATGTGAAAAGGAAGCCCTTTCCCAATCCCTTTGATAAGCTTGATGATGTTGATGACTCCAAGGATTAAAATGACTCTAAATGATGATAACTTAGCTAAAAATGGTGAAAATGATGGGTTGCTATGAAGTGAAATGCCTATAGTGATAATGCTTGAAGTTGTGGATCCATATTGTGAAGAGAATGTTTCTATTTATAGAACTCAAGACTTGAAGAGTGAGAGGATTTGGCGAATGAGGGATAAAATGGGAGCCAATGAGAATGTGCCAAGTGTCACAATTCTATTAGAGGAAGGTGGAGCACGTTTTGGGAAATATGTTGAGGAATGGGGGATGTGAGAGAAATAAATGAGAATGGTTGAGGATTTGAAATGTTGTAACAAGAATTTATTGAATGTGGTTGGAGATGTAAGAGGATTTGAAAGGATGTAAGATAATTTATTGCAAATGTAAGAGGATGTGATAGGTTTTTGAAAACCTTTGGAGGGAAATTGAATGAGAGGTGGTTGAGAGGAATATTCCTCATAATATGCCTTTGTGAGGATAATTAGAGGAATTAGTTAATTAAAAGAAATGAATTTCATGTGCAATCTGGTTAGATGACCATGGGTTGATTTAACTCTTGAGGAGTTAAAAGCTGGAGGATTTGTTAATGTTGTTTAGAAAATGATTTAGGATTAATTAATTGGAATGGATTAGATGATTGTGACATTTGATTTGATTGATTTAATCAAATGAGAAGACTTAGGGGGATTTAATTAAATGATTTGATTTAATTAAATATGATTAATATTAGTTAGAAGAAGGGTGAATTAATCAATAAATTTAATTATTTGATTAATAGCTAAAATTGCTTAATTTAATTAAATAATGTTGATTATTCAATCAATTGGTTAATTGAAAGTGATTCAGGAGGAAATGGTGTTAATTTATCAGAATCAGATATGTAGTATCAATCAAGACTTTTTACATGTCTACACTATTTACTCGTAACTTGGTAGCAAAGAGATGGGGTTAACAATGTGTACTTGAATGTGTAATGTATATGATAAAAACCAATGGTGGCAATAATGGATATGTTCACGTGTGGTTTTTTGGAGTGTATAAGTAATACAAACAACTCAACATGGGAAAAATACACAAAATGTAGCCATTTTTTAAAAACATATACCAATACACAATAGAAGTGCACATACACATGCAGATATATTGTTACTGTGTGTGACAACACATGATAGTAAACATGTATAGAAGGATATGTTGATGAAACACTACCTAGAAAGGATGATATTGATAATAGGAAGGATGACCAAGTGACACACATCCATATTTATTGCAACATACAAAATAATGGAGGCACTTGGGAAGTGAATATCATCAATATATATCACTTAGGGCAAGTAATATTCATCCCATCGATTTCCCTATATATGAATACAGTTGTATATCTTTCAAAATAATACTTCCAAGAATTTAAATTTAACTTATTACAATATTTTTAAAAATAAATAAAATGTTTACCAAAGTATGAATTATAATGAAGAATAATTTATTAAAAACTAATCACATATAAAAAAATTATTTCCCTTATACTAAAATTGACTACAAATATAAACATGGGTCTACTCCTTTACTACCATGTCAATTAGAGATGAGGGAAGAGAAATTAGCTAAAACAAAATGAAAATTTATTAAACTTTGAAAGGCTTTATAGATTGAAAAATGCTCCCACCTTGTTTTGAGTGAGAAACCTACATTATTGGCTTAAACATCCATGGAGGTGGGGTAACCCCACATGGTTTTTCCCTTGTGTCCTCAAGAGGACCAATTTGGAAAAAAAGGAGACCTAGATGGGTCATGTGCTTCCAAAGAGTGGTTGGACCTTTTTAAATCCTTCATTTCTCCTACATCCAAAGGCACGATTGGTCTATGATTTCCTTGTTTAACAATGTCTCCTTGAAGATTGAATATAAGACCATTGGTAGGCTAATTTCCATGATGTATTGCACCCTAGTTGGATTTTTTTTGGAATAGACACAATATTGAAATAATTTGTAGATGGACTAGTGCTACATATAAAATTAAAGTTTATATGGAGGTTTGTGCCCTATATAAAGGTCTATTCCACTTTTTTTTCTCTTAGGGAAGACTACATATATATCCTAGTGAGTGACCCTTGGTTCCTTAATAAATCCATTATTTCACTCTATAAATGGAAGCCTAGATTTGACCTTGATGTGGAGCTCTCAATAATGTCCCCTACCTAGTTTTATCTTCCTATTATCCTATTGGAATACTAGGATGAGGAGACTAATGTTGGTATCACCAACTCCTTTAGCCACTTTTTAAAGCTAGATAATGTCACCAAGAACATATCTTACATGGTCTTCATGATGTGTTGTATAAATGTGGAGGTTAGAAAATTATCTCAAGCTCCATTATCATGGAATCTAAACTAGGGAAATGGAACTAGAGTATCCAATATGAACACTTAGCCCTTTTTTGCTAGAATTTTTCACAAATTGGTCACTTGATCAATGCATGTACCATTAAAGGAAAGGAGAAAAGAAACAACACAAGCATAGATGAAAAGAAACAACACAAGTATAACTAAAAGGAAACACGAGAATATTGATTGAGGTGGTGGTCTAGGGATTGTGTGTTGAGCCTTCTCCCACACCTAAGAACATTATATAAGATGGTGAAATCCCCCTCATTTTAAACTTGGAGGCTCCTAGAACTATGATTCAAAGAAAATCTTACATAGGTAGTAGTGGATGAGAAGAATGAATGTGAGACCCATCCCATATCTTCACCTAAAAGAAACCCCATATGAGGATCTTCAACCAACCTATACAAATAGGGTAAGTACTTATCTCCATGACCAAGATTTTATTGGATCTTTCCCCCATCAATCTTCATCCAAAGTTTGAGGAAGTTTGCACAAAGGCCTCCTTGATGGCTTCCTCCTCCACGATGATTATTAGTATGGGAAATTTTCTCTATGAGCTAAGGATCTAAGGAGAATGAATGATGTGGGAAAAGACTCTAAACATACAAAAATATTAATAGAGATGTTAGAGAAAAAGAGACGATGAAAGATGTGGCTAATGAGAAATAATCTACCCTAGAGTTGACATGCTCCAAGAGGGGGAATTTTTTTTATCGCGTCTTAGAATATAAGAGTGCTTGACAACCCTCAAAAATAGGTTATCATTAGGGAAAACTTTAGTGGCGAATTTTTGCCAATTGGCGAATTATTGAAATCGGGACCTCCAAAAATGGCGAATAGTACAAGCTAAAAACGATGCTGAATTGCCAGGTTTTTACAACAAAAATTTCTTGTCTCTATTAATTCGCTTATGTATTATATTTTAAACGACCTGTCATTGAAACCGATTCACCAGCAATTTATACTATAATCACAAATATCGATTATATTCGCAAGTAATATTATACTCCTACCATTGATTTTAGGGAAATATCGCCACAATAATAAATGACCATTTGATTTTATAGATATTTTAGCCTTGAATAGGGCTTTTAATTATTGCCATCAAATCATCACTTAACTTTTTAATCCAACGGCTGTAGGTTGATTCTGCGGCCTAATACACACATGCCTTTTAAAAGGCATGTGTGTATTAGGCCGCGAAATCAACCTGCAGCCGTTGGATTAGAAAGGTAAATTGCTAATCAATGATTAAAAAGGTAATCTGCAGCCTTTTCATTTATTCTTAATTTTAAAGTGAGATTTTAAAAAAACACTTAATCCGTGTGTTCTCCAATGCACTTTTGATAGTGAATTTATGCTTGGTGGCGAGGGGCTTTGCCCCTCGACCCCGCCTGTATCACGACAGGAGCGCACCAAGGCCATTGTCCCTGGATCCCGCGAGGGGGTATTGCCCCCTTGACCCCCACAAGGGGCGCTGCCCCTTGACCCCGCTGGTGGCTGCTGAACCTGGGCCGCTACTTCAATATTACAAAAAAGAAAAAAATATGGGGGAACTGCACCGACCAACTATGCAAATTTTTAAAGGAGAGATTCGCCATTTTAATGAACCTTTTTAGTGATTATTCACTAGGATTCGCCAATGTGATTTTTTTTTTTACCAATTATCCATTAAGATTCGCCAAGGAAAATTAATATATTTTTCAAATAAAAGGAAAGATTCGCCAGGATTTTACAACTTTGCTGAGGGGGGGTTTCTTAAAGTTATCCCTGGTTATCATTAAGAAATCTATTAAGGATATCAAACCAAACATTCTCCTTCTATAAGAATCTAAAATGTCATTGATTTATTTTCCTACTATCGACTTGAATATTTTCCAAGGGTTGCATTTCAAGCAATGGAAGTGGAAGGTGCTTCAAGAGGTATCATCACTATATGGAACCCTACTTTATTGAAAGGTACCCTCTTATCTACTAATATACATTTCTTAAACATTATATTCAAGCACAAAGTAATTGGTGACACTTGGATCCTCTCTAACATTTATGCTCCTAACACAAAAAATAATAGATTGTTGTTGTAGGATGAATTGATCACGTTTAAATAGAATTACCATAATGTCAAGTGAATGTTTATGGAGGATTTTAACACCCCACTATACCCATCAAAAAAATTTGGAGGAACCTTGGATTTTACTAATTTAGCATGGGCGTTTTTTTCGACTTTATTGTTGAAGGAGGTCTTATGGATAATTATTTGGAAAGATCCTCTTTTACTTGGTCCAAAAAAGAGTAGGAAACAACCTCATCTAGGTCAAATTTGATAGATTATAAATATCTTCCAACTAGGACATTGTGGACAAATGTAGTCTCAAGGTCCTGCTTAGAATTAGAGCCAACCACACCTATCTATTATTGAACTGGGACATGGGTTTCGAAAAAGGTAATGACCTTTTAGGTTTGAGATAATGTGGACCCAACACCTAGATCTATAAAACCTAGTAAGAAAATGGTAGAACATGGAGGTGAGAGGAATAACCCTCTAGAAGTTAATCATCAAAATAAAAAATGTTTAAAAAAACATAAAGGAGTGGGATAGAAATTTTTTTGGGAACATTTTTAAGCAAAAAAGGAGGCTAAATAGAGGTTGTTGGATATTAAACAAGAAATGCACAAAAATAGAGCAAATGAGGAAATTTTTATTACGAAAAAGAAGCCTTAAGCAATCTTCATAACAATATTGAAAAAGAGGAAATCTTTTGGAAATAAAAATCTAGGATTTAATGGCTCAAAACTAGAGATCATAACTCAAAATCCTTCCACATGTTAGACCTCAATCACAAAACAACAAAAACATATTTTAGTTGGTAAAGAATGATGGCTCTAAAATCATAGATGAAAAGGATATTTAGTCTGAGGGAGTCAATTTCTTTAAAAATCTCCAAAGTAATACCTTTGTCATAGACCAAAGTTCGGAGGAGAAAATCTTAGATGTAATTCCTAAGGTTATCTCTACTATTGATTTGGATTTTATGGATGGGGAAGTTAGTGAAGATGAGGTCGGATAAGTTTTATTCTCCTTTAACCCATAAAAATCCTTAGGTCTTCATGGCTTCCCCCTCTTCCCCTTCTAATTGTTCTGAGACATTGCAAGCTCAAATATCATCAAATATGCTTAGGATTATTTTCTTCAAGAAGCTTCCTGAAATAAATGAACACCTTTCTTTTTCTCATCCCGAAGAATATGGGGGCCAAAAAAATGGATGTCTTCCATATAGGCTTGTGCAATATTATATAAATTTTTAGCTAAAATGTTTATGTTATGGATTCAACCTTTCTTGGATAAGATTATCCATCCTAATTAAACAACTTTTCGCTATGAAGACAAATCATTGATGTTGTCATATCTATCCACAAAACTTTTCACTCCATGGAAAAGAGTAAAAAATGGGAGTATGACCTAAAGGTTGAGATTTCCAAGGCCTATGATAAATTTTCTTGGGACTTATGGATGAAGGTTTTTTAAAATTTGGCTTCCAAGGTGAAACTTTGAATCTTCTAAAGTGGTGCTACACCACTCCTATGTTTTCTATCATTATAAATGGATCCTTGAGTGGTCACTTTGTTTTGATGGTGGATTAAGATAGCAAGACCCCCTCTCTCCCTACCATTTTATTATTTGGGCCAAAGTGTTAGGAAGAAATATCACCCTAAACATAAGTAGAGGTTGCATTAAATGATTTTTTCCTACCTCTAACCTCAACCCCATATCACACCAACAATTTGTGGATGACACTATCTTCCTTAGGTCAAATACTCTTATGGAAGAAAGAGGATGAAAAAGAATCCTCTAACAATATGCAACTGTCTCAAGACAACAAATAAATTTAGATAAGTGGGTCATCTTTTTCAATAAAAATCCTTCTTTACAAACCAAAATCATGAATATCCTTGGTTGCAATATAAATCACTCCTTTCTAATTACCTTGGTATGACCCTTACAAGAATAGTATCATAAAAAAAATCCAAAAAAATTACAACCTAGAAAGGTTCTCTTCTTAGCTAAGCTAGGAAACTACAATTGATTAAGTCATCTCTTTAAAGTGCCCCTTTGTACCTCTTTTCTGTCTTTAAAATACCCTACTTATTAGTTGACAAATTTGAACAAATTCAAAGAAAATTATTTTGTCCTAGAATAGAAAGAAAGCAAAGGTTATCACTAGTTGTCTGGATACGGTATGCCTTCCTAAGTACCTTGAGGGCTTGGGAATTCACAAAATTAAAGACATGAACAAGGCATTAATAACTCAAATGGGCTAGAAAATTATGAAGAAAAGGAATAACTAGAGGATTATCATGAAGACTAAGTACATTATCAATTAGGATGGATGCACCCTTTTATCCTTCCCTCATCTCCCTATTATATCTACTATTTGGAACAAAAATATAGTCATAACAACTACTAAGAACAAGACCAAAATGAAAGGTGGGAAATGGTGATAAAATTAGATTTTGGTAATATCATTGGATTGTCGAGGATCCTCTTAAACTCTCACACACTTGTGTTAGACTTAAGGAGGAGTTATGTGATAGATTTGGAAGTACTATAAACAATTATTGGATGTAGAATGGTTGGTCCATAGCTTGAAGAATCTCCAACATCTTTGTAGGTATCAATGATAATAAAGCTATCATAGGTTTAATTATTAAAATTAACTTTCAATTTTATTATCTTTCAAAGGTAGGATGAACTTATTTGGATTTCTAATACTTTGGGTATCTTTTCAATCAATATTGGCTACAATATGCTAAGAAACAATTAAAAACCTAATTTCAATTAAGAAATAATATATAATAATAATTTAATTCCTAGATTAATTTATTTTGGTGGAAAACTTATCAAGGGAAAATAATTAATTTATACAATCTAGAAAGTAGAGGATCTAATTTGGTCAATAGATGTATCTTGTGAGAATAAGAGGAAGAATCCATAAAACACTTGTTTACTGAATACCCTTACACTTGAAATATTAAACAAGTCATACTGGATAGATTCAATATATATTGGGTTTGGCATAAGGACACTAGAATGATGACTACTAGTTGGACCCCATTCAATCACCTCATAATTAGATAAATACAAATGAAAAATATTCCTCATATCTATCTCAGAATATGGAAAGAAAGGAATGATAGGTTCTTTAGAAACAAATACATAGCCTAGAAGTAAATATAAGAGAATATTGGAATAGCCAAAATTAAAATACCGAAATTTCCTCCCACAAACATGAAAAAAAAAAATTTCCATGTTATTATGACAAATATTGACAATGTGGATGTTAGGAAAGCTCAAATGAGAAGAAACGTGACTTGGTCTCCCCAAGATCTAAATATGCTAAATTCAAACTTTGATGATTTCTCTAAAGGTAATCTTGACATCTTAGAAGGTGGTGGATTTCTAAGAAATTACAATGGAGAACTCATTGTTTCTTTTATGGAAAACCTTGGTATCCAATCTAATAATTATGTTAAATCCAGAGAAGTCCTAACTAGTATTTTGATGGCTAAGGATCATGGTTGCAGAAATATAGTGAATGAAGGGGACTCAAAGAACATACTTGAAATGTTAAACAACAAAGATACCCATCATTGGTCTTATCAATATATTATCAAAAAGGCCAAGGAAATCTTAAATCTTTTTAATAATGTGAAAATTAGACACATTTTTAGTGAAGGGAACACACCGGAAAACCTCCTACCTAACCTAGGTGGCATCATCTACTGTATATGGATGGTACACTCCCCAACAAATCTCACATAATATTATGGAGAAGATGATTTCCTACATCCAAAGTAGTGTGGTATGAATTTGTGGGTTTTCATGGTGGAAGGAAAAAGTATGGAGAAAATATGTGGTCATTCGTCCCATGTTCTTGTCTCCGCCTGTATTTCTTGGTCCATATACCAAGTTTTTGTTACGCCTAGCTTAGTTTCCAGTAAGATAGTTGGATATAACCTGTCATCATACGCATAGTTTTCTTCCCAATAATGTATACATATGTCTAGGTCTTGTTACGGCAAGATATCGCCTTCATAAGTGGGTATATCTTCGTACTCTCCTACCTCCGGTAGAAATCTTGCTTTGATTAGGGTTTTAAAGGATTCTCACTTCTTGATAGTTTGTTTATGCATGTTGTACCAACACGCTGAAGTGGAAGTAAGAGTATGCAATAGAGTATCTAGTGCCTTACTACTTCATTGCAGAAGATTCTCTCAATTTGGGCTATATGAGATAGAAAATCCCCTACTACGGAGTATTTAGGTAGCTTACTGTGAGAGTTTCCCTTTATAATATGACAAACTTGACGTGAATTTCCATTGTCATCCTTCTTATCTCTTCCTACGGTACCACACATGTCCTGCACTACATTGCCCTCTTTTATTGGTGTTTTTCTAATCATAAATATTCTCTGGGAACCAAAGATTCTCCAGGAATATACCTCCTATTCATCCTGCATTTAAGCTTATAGTATAGTTTCATTGTCGATGCTCCCCTCAATATCATTTATCTCAAGCTCTCCTTCTGAATTAGGCTCCTCTATGGTTTCAGTTGTCGATAGTGCGGTTATGGTGTCTATCATTCTATCATTTTCTTCGTAATCCTCTGTATTGACTTCCTCTATATAGGATTCTTCTTGCTTTTTACCCAGGGGAATGTGGACAATTCTTTTGGCATCCACAAAGATCCCTTCTTTCCTGGCATCTATTACTCCCCGGGAGTCTACAAACCATCTCGACCCTAACAATGCATCAAATGAGTCAAAGGTTTCCTTCATCGTGTCCACTTCAAAGTCCATAAATTGTTTTACCCCTTTTACACTAACTTCTACATTCCTCCAGGTACCTAAAGTCTTCAATCCTAAAGTCTTCAATCCGGTACCATATGCTAAACTAATATTTAGGGAGTTGGCTCTAGTACCGGTTTGCCCAGATACTCCCAGCTTCTCTTGGGAATTAAGTTTACATCCGATCCTAGATCGACCATCACCTTAGGAATCTTCTTGTGATGAATGCAGAGATCGATCATTTATAGTGTTTTCCCACTGTTCTGACTTGCGATACATTCTTCTTGTTCCAGTATTTACTAAATCATTTTAATTTTATAAGCAAGTCATGTTGTCCTGCCAATTTTGCTAGTTGTTTAAGTGCTTTTACTTCTTCTATAAAGTAGCTATTATGCTCGTTCTCTTTTTCTTGCTCTTTTTCAATGATATTTTTGGCTTGTTCTACTATTTGATCATGTTTCTCTTTAGTGGGGTGGAATCCTTCTTCCCCTTTAGAGCTTTCCTCTTCCTTTGTGGTTACCACATTTGTCCTTCCGGTGTCTATACCCTGTCTAGTTACCATTGTTGCCTTGCCCTTTTTCCTGGGCCTAGATTCTGTGCGGTATTCCTCTTCAGTACTACTCTCTTCTATAGCATATCCCTCATCCTTTCTAGTTGTGTGACACCTTTTGTCCCTTCCGTAGGGTTCTTAGGTGTTTTGTGGAGGAGCCTTGCCCCTCTAGTTGTGTTTGAGTCTTGCTGCTTGTCACTTTGGACTTGTGGCTGGGTGGTTTTATAGTGTTGGCACACTTTTCATAATTAAATACATCATAGTCCTCCTCACTGTAGAATCCACACTATTTTCTCTTTTCACCCCAATATTCAATAGTAAAATCTCTTGGATTTTCGCAATTAAAGCAGGTGGCGTTGGCTCTGATTCTTCTTCCTCGTCCACGACCTCTTCCTCCCCAGAATGGGCCATTATCATTGTATGATCCTAGACTCTAAATGGCGTTAGCATTTCTCTGGTTTTTCCACGGTGGAACTCTAAATCTGTGATCTTGGGCATACAATGGTCCTTCCATCGATCCCTTTATGTAGGCCATTTCCAAGTCATAATTTGGTTCTTCTTTCACCCAAAATTTATGCGATGGTAATTTTGTTGTCTCCTAGTTATTCAACTCTCTGTGCAAATGCCACAATATAGTGAGTTCAGTTTTCTGACGATGTGGAGGTCCACCCTTAGTTCATCTTCCTTTTTCTCTCCTATTTCCATTGGGCATTCGTTCTACATGTGCCCCTCTCTGCCGCAATATGAACACCATATATTAGGCCTCTGCAGACCAATCTCTTGTTTCATAAGTTCCTGTCTTAATCGCAATTGATCCATTTCAATTTGTAATCGTTCTATTTTCTTGTTTTCTTTTTCTTTCTCCATTTTCCTCCACGATTGACCTTATATCCAACATGCTAATATGAATAACTCTGAATATGAACCAAAGTATCTGCCGTCTAAAGCTATTCTGAGTTCTGGTGAGATTGGGGAGAGGAAACACTCTCTCTTTTGTTTATCATATAATGGTTCTTCTAACCTCCAGGTTACCTCTTTTAACCTTCTATCAAATTCTAATACTTCTTGTCGTGACAATTCCCCTAACCTTCTTACTCCTTCTGTCGAGAGTTCCAAACTATCAAAACTCTCCAAGAATGCTTGTTTTACCTCATCCCAGGGTCTATTATTACGTGGGTATGATTTGTGGTACCAATTTAATGGTTCATCTCTCAGGGAATCGGTGAAGTCGAACAATTTAGTGCTTTCACGTTGCTCATTCCGACTTTGCCACATCGTTTCCAATAAGAAAACATGTTCTGCGACATTGTTAGTATCCTTTTCAAAGACATGCATTTTCCTCATTGTGCCCTTTTCTTCTTCTTCTAAGAAATCATCTTGTTGTCTTGCAATGTTACTTCTCTGATTACTAAAGATGGAACTAGTCTCGATGTCACTTTCTATTTTTTCGCAATCACTCTGTTCTTTTGTAATTCTCCACTCAATAGGTTGATTGTTGCTTTCCATTAAGATATCCCAATTTACTATGTAATTTGTTCATAATTTAGGTTTTCTACCTTCTACTTTTCCTTCGTCTATATCTATATGTGTTATATGCGGCATAAGGGGCGACTCCTGGTCCGGGGGTGATGTTTGTTCCTCATAACTCTTCATTTTTAATTGTGTCTTTTCATTTAGTCAGTACTGATTCATGTTTAGTTAACAAATCCTCTAGATTAAGATTAGGTTCCACCATTTTTTCATTTTGTTCATTCTTGGCATTTTTGGCATTCTTTGCTTCTATTTCCTTTCTTCTCTTTTTTCTATTATTGGCTACACTCACATCGACACACTTAGCAACACCCTTCTTGGCACACTCCCCTCTTTTCTTTAAAATTTCTTCAAACATTTTTCCCGCTTACTCTTTCTCTTTGTTTTCCATTTCTCTTTTGTAGTGCCTTTCCTCTCTTTCATGGATTTGTTTTAGTCTCCTTTCTTCCATTGTTCATTTCCATCCCTAATTCAATGATTTCAACTATCTCTCTTTTCTTCTTATATTCTCCTATTCCCATATGTTTTCTTGGTCCAAACCTTTATTCTTATTTCCATATGTGTATCTTAATTTTGAAAGAACATCTTAAACAATCACATCTTTTTAGGGATCTCTGGGTTCCCTCTCCCTTTGCATTCGTCATCCCCTAATGGCCTATCCCCTCTCACAGAGGTGGCCCTTAGGGTCTAACAATTTTTATTTTTTTTCCAACTTTCCTCCTTTTCCCTTTTTTTATGCTTCTAATTTCTTTATTGTTCTCTCCAGGGTTCCGACAACAAAACCAATGTTGGCAAGAGAAATGGGGAAAGTATAATCCAGAGATTTGTACCCCAGTACTCCTTGTGTAGTTTGTTTATACCCCAAAGAATATAGCAAGAAAAACAAGCAATTGAGGTAGGAATCTAGAGGGCATACATATCATATAACATAGTAATATCAAAATAAATATTCATACATTCACCACACACATATGCATTCCTTATAACTCTTTTAAATATTATATCATGGTCAGATACAAAAGGTATGTCTTAGTCTCTGCTTCAGTATTCTTTGTCTATCATGTTATATTCTATCCTCTATCTCTTATATCTCTCTCCTAATCATATATGATTTACATCACACACACACACACACACACACACACACACACCCTTGAAGGGACATGACTCCTAACTATATCTAATCCCTTTTTCCCGATACCGTGAACCTTCCCTGGTAGCTTGCGGTATGCTTTGCTCCTATCTATGACCTACTAACATGAGGTATACTATGGTCACATAATAAGTCATCATTAACACCAATATGTGCATCATGAATCAAATAGTCATCAAAAACATCATGAGAAGAACACACATTCAATCATGTAAAGGTACATCACTAGTGGTAAAAGAAATGCAAGCATCATAAATCTCATTGCTAGGATAATCATCACAAATAGATAATCCTAAGTGAACAAGCATATGCTAGGCTCCTCAAAGAAAGGTGTAGAAAGAAAGACACATGGAGGAAAACCCATAGATGTAAGAGGATAAAAATATGAGATGTAGCAAGAATATTCTTATTAGGTTTACAACATCACATTAATCAAAATTCCTAGACTCCTTATAAGATGTATAGTCACATGGAACTAAGGGTATAGGAGCAAGGCTATCATGACATGTTTGAATAATATCACCACAAGGATCAACAACATTGGGAATAAATAGAGAATTTGTGACCTCGTCACATAGAGAAACATTCCACACATCACCATACAAGGAATGAAAAGTGCCCAAAGGTAACACATCATGGTGCGTATGAGAATCACTATCTCTACTCATAAGAAAGATGAACCGGGATGAAGCTTATAGATAAGTGAAATGAGTGCATCTAAGAGGGAAGGAAAAATAATAACCAACTCTATGAAGGATGGAAAATCACATGTATAATGAAACAATCCCTCAATAGAAAAGACATCTCCATTCATTTGATACAAATACATGAGAGCATCGAGGATGAAATATTCAATTAAACCAAAATGTATGAATATGTCAAAGTTAGTGAGACATGTAAGGTAGAGGCCAAAGGTAAAGGTCAATGAGAATCCATGATAAATGATCTAGTAATAACATAAAGAAAATAAGAGTTAGAGTAGCGATCAAAGATATATCATATAAATAAAGACTCAAACCTTAATCAATGAAGTGCTAATAAAGGATGGATCAAAACCCTAAAAAATATACAATAAAAGATACAAAAATTAGCAATATAAGATTGAAACTAGAGATTTAAAGAAGGTCAAAACCCTAGGGTAAAACCTAGAGGGCTTCAAATGTTAGATTCACCAAAAATACAAAGAAATAAAATGATGTTTTTTAATTACCAAAATTACATTTAATGATAATGAAAGGCAATACAATCCAATCAATCTAATTTAAAGTTGTGATAGATCATATGATATAATTTAGAAACCTAAAAATTAAATTAAGTGGTCATAATTATGTGATATCAAATGGTTGATGGATAGTTGTCTATTGTTTTGATCATAACTTTTGAATTGTAGCTCAAAATCACTTAATCTTGGATTTCATGGAAGTAGAATGATGAAATTCAAAAAAACTCTTCACATATTTGAACTTCTTCATTGGAAATGAAATATAATTGCAAAAATGAAATTGTGAGCGACAAACCTTCTATACTTGCAAACAAAGATTCATCTTGGTGCTTGGACTTCCAATAAAAGATTAATAGTGTTGAAAACCACCTTTGGGATTTTATAATTGATTATCTTCTCCTTATGACAAGCCCCTAGATTTAATTCAATAATTTTTTATGAAAGTAAGGAGAATAACATGCAATGAATGCATCATACACTATCCTAATCAAGGTATATTGGAAGTGAAAACAAGATGTAAATAACAAGTGTGAAACCATGGTTTTGAAATTTGTTAACAAAGAGGTAATAAGATTAGAACATTCAAATGTATGTTGGCACTGGCAAGGACAATAATGATTTTTAGAGTGACTCAATTAGATGAGGATCCCTTTGCAAACTTGGTTAATAGATAGATGATGGGTTCTATAATCAAATGATGTAGAAAATAATATACATAAAATTTAAGAATTTTTTATAATTTTAAAGGCGTCATTTTAGATACAAGAATAAATTTGAAAATTAAACATGTACATCAAATCTATAGATATATAAATGAACTAGATCAAATCCATAAAATTTAAAAAGAAATCAAATAATCTAAAAACTTAAAATTTTATTAAATTTTATTTTAAATGATGATTTTAAAAATAAAATCTGCAGCTAACAGTCAAAATTATATGCTGAGTATGCACTTTTCACCATTACAATCCTCTTCGACAACTCTCAGAATACATTCGACATCCCAAGGCAAACACCATTAGCCCATGCCATACTCTCAGGATTATGAAACGCAACTTATAATAGGCAGAGGATGTTATAAAGGACGGATTCTTTATGGCGAGCAATTCGAAAATAATGAAGGAATATTACAGGTATATGGCAAATTCGCATCTGGGTTGTTTTTTATTTATTTCCACAGAAAGAAAGGACAGCCTATAATACACATTTAAGAAATAAGAATCAGAAAAAGACCATGATAGTGTTTTACGTTGTTTGAGAATGAATGACAATACAATGCTGTCCCTGGCCAATCGCAATCTCAATCTGAGGACACTCGACATTCTGCTTGCTACAATCACACGCAGCCCTCCCGCAGAGTCCATTGCATATTATCATCTATTGCACACCTGCATTACTAGAAATTCACTTTCGGAGGCTAAGCAAACCCACTCTCACATCAATGATAACGACAGGGGATTTACATTTACCCTACACACGTTCCTGCAAAATACTCTTCTCAACATGTACGACAAATGCGGGAGTTTGGTGGATGCTCGCAGCATTTTCAACCAAATGACTGAAACAGACGTGTGCTCATGGAATATGATAATTGCAGCTTACCGAAGGCACAAACTTCCACAACAGGCATTCACACTGTTTCACCAAATGCAACATACAGGTGTCCAACCGAATCAGTTCACCTTCTCCACTATTCTCCCATTATGTGCCAGCGTGTCATCTATAAAACATGGTTTGCAGGTTCATGGAAAAACCATTAGATGTGGGTTTCAGTCGGAAATTATTGTGATGAATTCTCTGATAGACATGCATGCAAAATGTGGAAGCATGCAGAAAGCACGGGAATTGTTTGATAGAATGCCTCAGAGAAATATGGTCTCATGGAATGCAATGATTGCAGGATATTCCCAAAATGGTGTTCTAGACGAAGCTTTAAAGCTTCTCAAAGAAATACCCCAACAAAATGTTGTCTCTTGGACTGCAATTATTGCTGGATGTGCACGAGATGGATTTGTGGAAAATGCATTGGAGATTTTTAATCAGATGCAATTGGCAGGTATAAAGCCAAATTCATCAACCTTTGTCAGCATCCTCCCAGCGTGTGCCATATATGGAGCTTTGAAACAAGGTATGGAAAGCCATCAAAAAATAATAGAATCTGGATTTTTGTCCGATCTCAAAGTTATGACTGCTCTTATAGACACGTATGCAAAATGTGGAAGCATACAGAAGGCACGCAATTTGTTTAACAGAATGCTTAAACGAGATGTTGTTTCATGGAATGTAATCATTTCTGGATATTCACAACTTGGTATTTTGGATGAGGCTTTATTGCTTTTCACCGAAATGCCTCAACGAAATGTGGTATCATGGACTGCAATCATAGCTGGATACGCACAAAATGGGTTTGATGTAAAAACCTTGGAAACTTTTAAGCAAATGCAATTTTCCGGTGTAAAGCCAAACTCATCAACCTTTGGCAGCATCCTTCCAGCATGTGCTAAACTTAGAGCTTTGGAACACGGTATGGAAATCCATCAAAAAGTAATCGAAATGGGTTTTCTGTCAGATGTTATTGTTGTAACTGCTCTGGTAGACATGTATGCAAAATGTGGGACTATACAGGAGGAACCTCAAGAACATATGGTCTGTAGCAAAGGGAAGACTGCAGGATATGCGCAAAATAGCATTCTTGACAAGGCTTTAAAACTTTTCAAAGAAATGGATCAACAAAATGTGGTCTCCTGGACTGCAATAATTGCTGGATATGCACAAAATGGGCTAGTGGAAAAAGCATTGGAGATTTATAAGCAAATGCAATTGGCAGGTGTAAAACCAGATTCATCAACTTATGCAAGTATCCTCCCAACTTGTGCGAAACTGGAAGCCTTAGATCAGGGTATGGAGATCCATCAAAAAATAATTGAAAGTGGTATTTTGTCAGATGTAGTTTCAAATGCTCTGATAGGCATGTATGCAAAATGTGGAAGCATACAAAAGGCCTGCAATTTGTTTGACAAGATGTCTCAACGAGATGTGGTCTCGTGGAATGCAATCATTACTGGGTTTGCACAAAATGGACTTGTTGATAAAGCCTTGGAGAGTTATAAGAAATTGCAATTGGCAAGTCTAAACCCAGACTCTTCAACGTTTGTCAGCATCCTCCCAGCTTGTGCCAAACTTGGAACTTTGGAACAGGGTATGGAGATCCATCAAAAAATAATCAAAAGTGGATTTTTGGCAGATATGGTTGTGAATGCCCTAATAGGCATGTATGCAAAATGTGGGAGCATACAGAAGGCACGGGAATTGTTTGACAAAATGAATCACCCGGCCAAAGTCTCATGGAATGCAATGATTGCAGGATATGCAATGCATGGCTATGGCAAGGATACCCTTAAACTCTTTGAACTAATGGAGCTTTCTGGATCCAACCCCAATCATGTAAGTTTTGTTAGTGTCTTATTTGCATGCAGCCATGCAGGTCTAATCAATGATGGTTGTAAATACTTCAATTTAATGAGTCACTCTTATTGCATTATGCCTACGATTGATCATTATGTATGCATGATCGACCTTCTGGGCCGTGCTGGCTATCTTGAGGAAGCCCTTAACTTCATCATCAAAATGCCAATAAAACATGATGCAGTTGTGTGGAAGTGTTTGCTTGGTGCATGTAGATCACATAAGAATGTAGGACTGGGAGAATTTGTGGCAACACTCCTGTTTGAGTTGGATGCTGAAAATGATGCACCTTATGTACTTCTGTCAAACATTTATGCAGAATTGGGCAGCTGGGGTGCCTTTCGAAAGGTAAGGAATTTAATGAAAGATAGAGGTATTAAAAAGATCCCTGGGTGTAGTTGGATTGAAGTCCATAAAATGGTACATGTTTTTTGTGTGGGAGACAGGTCGCACCCACAAACACAGGAGGTCTATGCAAAGCTGGAGAAATTGTCTTGGGAAATGAAGGCTGCAGGGTATATTACAGATTCGGGATATGCATTAAATGATGTGGAGGAGGAGGAAAAGGAATTACTCCTTTGCCACCACAGTGAGAAATTGGCAATTGCATTCGGTTTGTTAAACACATTCCCTGGTACAACTATTAGAATTGTCAAGAACCTTAGAGTTTGTAATAACTGCCACACTGCAACCAAATTTATCTCCAAAGTTGCTGGACGAGAAATTATTGTGAGAGATGCAAACCGTTTCCATCATTTCAAACTTGGACAATGTTCTTGTGGAGATTATTGGTGATGCTTAGTGAAGCAAGTTATAGTCAGGGGGTTGCACTACAATGAAGTGTAGGGTGTCAGATAAGCAACAGTCTGAAGGAATCAGGTTTTGTTCTAAGTTTTTGAAAAAATGTTGTTTCTGTGTATTAGGAAATCTAGATCAGATTGTATAGCATACATCACTTTTGGAATATGCTCACGGGGTTTTACTATTTTATTAAAGCCTTGTTTTATAGTGCTATGGGATCATGACATTGAACTGTTTTTCAGGAAGCTTGAATGAATTGAAGTGACAAGCCGAGGAGGCAGAGCAATGAGAGAAGTAATGGAAGGATATTGAAAGCTGCTCAGCCACCAGACAATGTGTGAGACTTTAGAATCAATCAAATGCTTGCTTGGGTACGATGAGGAGAGAATCTAGTGATCGCTATGCACTATTACATTTGCCCTTCTATATGGACTTTTTTCAATCTCATAAATAATGGATGTTGATTCTTTCTACTTTCAGATTGTTATGTTATTTCCTTTCAGAGGTGTAATGGCAGTGGTGTGGTTCAAATATGGATCACAAGCTTTTCAGATCCGCTCAACATGCCTCCTCCTCCTGCTGCCACTTGCATACACCCTGATATAGCTGACACTCTAATATTCATAGCAGCAGGTAGATGTGAAATGATCATGATTGCAATCAAGTTACGTTGATGGCTTCTTTTCAGCCCTTCCAGCTGGAAATCAAAAAGATAAAATGATATTTCTCCTCATCTGATTTTTTTTTTGGTAAGTTTTTCTTCTCTCCTTTCTGAAACTTACATTTGAAATGAATTTAATTGCAGACTAGCTGGTTTGGGAGCCCTCTATGATGCAACACACATCATCAGTTCCATTCCTTCAATTGTTGGTGGTAGGAAAGATCCGGTCAGAACATATCCTGAAGTCTTCTGTTTATGTAATTGAATCTAATTTGATTTCTACAGTCCTTGGAGGTCAAGAAGTCTGATTATCAGTATCATATTTGGCTTGAAGATATCCAGTCAGCATTTCAATACCGTCCCCACTTAAAAAAAGATGTCAAATATCTTGGAAATTAGTATTCTAACTGATATGGAAACCCTTAACACTATTCTATGCTGAAATTATTGAAATTTGTATGCCTCCCACTTTTTTGTCAATCACACATGCTATGTGACAGGTAATATTTCAACTTGGATGCATATTACAGCAGGCAATATTTGATGGCCAATTGACATATTTGATGGTAAGGTTACTTGTCATCAACTAGTTAAGTATACATATGTTTCATTACCAGTGCTAAATTCTAGAAGTGTGTGCTTAATCCTGCTACTTCAACAGTCAAGGCAAATGTCGGTACTAGCATTTCCACAGACTGTAACGTTAAGCTTCTGGCCTTTTTATTTTAGTAAATTGTATTGCAGTACTAGCGTGTTCAAGGACTGCTATGCTACATTAATGTACTGGCTGTAGAGTTTAGCTGAATCTCACTTATTGTGCTTCTTCTGATAACTATGTTATGCTAAGGTATTCAGCTCCATAGTTCGTCAGTTTTTAAGAATTCTAATAAAATCGACTGAAGATCACTAAACCCATATGATGTGCATGGAAAAAAAACTAAGCTAACCGATGATAGCTATTTACATCTGCCAAAAAAATCTGATTTTTTGTTCCTAAATACCAGACTGAATAAAATCATCTAGGAGATAATGGGAAAATGAGAGCAACTACATTTCTACAAGAATAAATACAAAATAATAATAATATTATTGAGTTTTAGTTAATTTTACAATGAAATTTTCAAATGCCTATAAACCATTACATTCCCATAACTTCCCCAAAACTCCCTAAACTACCCTACAAAAACTAACTCCCAACTAATTGTTAATTGAATCTAACACTAAGTCACTAAGGTGACTTTATTATAAAATGTAAACCTTAATCTTTCCAACATCCCCCCCTTAAGGTTTACATTATAAAAAAGAAATAAAAAACATGGACTAGCTATAGCAGCTCGATTGGAAATTTGTAAAAGCATCTCCACCATATCTCTATGCTCATTTGGAATACCCAAAACTTCTCATGTCCAGGCAAATGTCCCAATTATCCAACAATACCTATGAATCAAGACATACTCATTCATTCATAAGCACACCACATATATTGTGAATTGAGACACTCAATTATTCACAAGAAAAACACCAACCAATTGTAATCGAGACTTACTCCACTATTCACAGTAATACACCTCCCTTTTGTGGTTCAAGATTAACTCTATTATCCACAAATATAAATCTGCAAAACTAGACAAACTTGATTATCCATAGGTACCACTCTCCAAATTTGTAGATTGACACAAACTCAATTGTCCATAGGTACCACTTTCCAAATTTGCAGATTGAGACAAACTCAATTATCAACAAACCAAAACAACTATTGTGTCCCCCTTGATCCCTTAAGGGACTCAAGATGAAAGATGAAACTAGTGCTTATAATGCAAGATATCATCTCTAAGCAAGAAGCTAACTCGAGATGATAATAGACCTTCTACCCCGTTGCCTTCAACTTGTGATGTGACTTGTTTAATTTTTAATAAAGATATTCCTTCTCATTGTCATTGTGAGAAGAATCTTGATAATGTATTGCAAAACCACACCTTTCTATCTCATTTTCAATAGAAATCAAAGCATTATTACTCTTCAACTTATTATCAATAAGATCCCTAGCATGTTGAATAGAGTTAACTAGAATATTTCCTCTTTGATTACAAGTAATGTTTAAAATTTGTATTCTTCCCTATTGAATTGCTAGCCTTCTTTACAAACAAAGAAATTTCTTCAATAATTGTATGATTTTTAGTGACTATTATTTTTGTCAATCAAGGAAGAAATCATAGTCTCCAAAATTGGATTGATTTTCTATAAAGTAAATAGAATATTGTCAAAGGTTGGAAGCATACTACTTAATAAAATATATTATGCATCATCATCATCAATTGTAGAATTTATTCCAACAAGCTGATTAAGAAGAGAACAAAATGTACTAATGTGTTGAACAATACTTTCACCATCTTTCATCTTGAAGCCAAAAAGCTTTTGTTTAATTGACATATTGGCACTTGAAGCTTGTGAGTCATATAAAGAATTAAGGCTATCCCATATTTCCTTTGAAGTTTTTGTAAGATCAATATGGTGCAAATATGCATCAAACAACATGAGACCAATCAATGTCGTTGCTTTGCAATCTTTCATTTTACAACTTCATCTACATTTTGTCATTTTTTATGGTTCCATTGACAATATTCCAAGGATCTTTTTCAATTATAATTAGTTGCACTTTAATTTACCATGTATAAAAGTCACGCCCCTCAAACTTAGCAAAAACATATGATTTCTCCATTCAAAATATCAAAATATAATATTGATGCCTTATCTTGTGAACTTCATGTCGAATGGGTTTAGTGGAAAATCAATTAAAAGTAGAATTAACACAATTAGGGTTAGAAATCTCAAAGACCCACATGAAAAAGATTGGTCAAACCCCACTAACAAATGAAATTGAATGCTCCAACTTAGAAAATGACAATTAACATTCAAAACCAAAATCCAAGAAGTGCAAACCTAACATTCCATTTTGAATTGTGATGGGTTGATGTTGGATTGCTCAAATCTTAGTTCCCATGGTTGCAAAAGCTTCAATTGACTTAAAAGATGCACAAAATGGTGTGATTATGATATGGTTCAATGCTCAAAATGACATGATTTCACTGCAATGCTTCTAGGTGATTTGAAATGGAGGGAGATGGTTTATTTTATAGAGTTTCAAAAATCAGATAAATTGTGGGGATTAGATCTTGAGATCAATGGTTCATATTAAATCTTGAAGATCAAGGGCTAGGATTAATTGAAACTCAAAATATCTCCTCAATTTTAGGGAATTGGTTGAGATATTTTTGAAAAACAATATTCCTCTAAAATGAGTCTATATAAGGTGAGGAAAAAAATGAGATGTCTTTCTAAGTGAGATTAAAAGTAATTTGAATAGGGCCAAGTAGATACTAGGTAAATGTAAAGATATTTTGGTTATAACACTTTTCACACTAACAAAATAGTTTCCTAAAATAGAAGATAAAATTGAAGAAATGTAGCATGTTCTTTATGCTAGTGTTGTTGACAACCTCATGTATGCAATAGGTTATACTATATTTAATATTATACATATAGTGGGAGCTGAGTATACATATGTAGAAACCAAGTAAATAGCATTAGAACATTGTGAAAAGGAATTTGAGATTTTGCAATGTGCTACCAAGATAGAGATGGGGAAGATAAAATCCAGAATCTACATGATTTTGTGAATTTTGATTGGGTTGGAGATGTTGACTATTGAAGATCTATGAGTAGTTATGTATTCATTCCTTAAGGAGGAGAAATAAGTTGGATGGTGAAAAGGGAATCAATGGCTTCATTATCTACAACAAGATTAAAATACATGGAAATGACACATGCATGTAAGGAAGTAGTATGATTACATAAATTGTGTTTGACTATTGGTTTGTGATGCAGGGGCATCAGGTTATTCCTTTAATTTTGTTTTGCTTCATTTTATTTCAGTTTTGTTTGGGTAAATGCAACACCTGTCACCACACGGCCAGGAAGTTAAATAAATTGTTATGATTGCCTTTGGAGGAATGATGAAGAGGATTTAGGTAACCGAGCGGTTGGAATTCAGTTGTGAAGGAGGGAAAACGAACGAACAAGAATATGCTGGTAAGAGGCATCACATGAGAGAGATTGGGGGGTTCGGTCAAGAAGAGTAGGAAGACTGATCAAAGAAAGCCGATTTGGAGGAGGCCTATAAAACAAGGCGAATTCATAATCAAAGGCGATAGAATAGAGACCGAATTAAAAAAGACCAGATGGTAGTGGAATGAAATAATGGCAGGCCTCTAGGAAAGGGAAGTAATGGGTCTACAGAGAATCGATGAAGATAAAGGCAGATCGAAAAGGAACAAAAGTATGCGCAGAGCAGGTAGTGAAGGATGAACAAAAGAGTCTAAAAGAGGAGAGAGAGAAAAGTCGCGGTTCATGCATAGAGTAAGGAGAGACGACTCAAAGTATGCAGAGAAGGCGGAATAGAGAATGTGCCAAGAATGAAGTATATTGGGGATGAGAACAGAGGATGAAGTACCGAGAATAAAGTGTGAGATGCCTTCGATAGGGAGGACTGACAGGTAGAAGGGATAGTGGATTAATAGCTTGAAGTGGTTGGATGATCCGTTGTAGTTTTATCTTATCACGAAAATGAATGTAAACAAAGATTTGTAATATGTTACTTCCTTAATGTTGAAATGGAGTCAAATTGTGGATCTATTTTTTTGTTTGTTCAATCGGAAACTTGAATGATATATAAATGTTGTTAGTCTTGGTCGATATCTGAGGTTATTGTTAGTCTTTGGTCGATATGTGAATGATTCATGTCATGTATTAAAATTGTGTTTGAATTCTTGAACTTATTGTCATTTGTAAGTTGTAGGTGTATGTCTGGGTGTAGGAAGAGAGTCTTGTTACTTAGTTTGATACGAGTATGTGGGGAGTAATGATAGGGTGTGAGAGTTGACTTGCATCAGATTGGTATCAGAGCCCAAAAGATCTGGGTCGGGAATATTGAATGTGTTATTGATCTTTGTTGAAAGGTGAGTGTTGTAGTTTTGTTGCAGATTGACAAGTTGTGGAGAACCTGGGTTAAGGTATCACAAAGATGAGGGTAGAAGATTGGAAGGTGCAAAATCATTTTGGCAAAGAGAGTCTCACGAAGTGAGACAAGAGGAAAGAAATCACGAAGCGAGACAAGAGGAAAGAAATCACGAAGAAGCAAGATGCAGAATTTGAGAGGAAAATGGCATAATTACAGAAAGATTTAGAGGCATACAAGCAATGGCTCGAAAAAAGAATCCAAGAATATGTTTGGTATTGTCCAATGAAGAAGAAAGTGAAGTGGCATGTGAAGATGATTTTTGAGAAGAGAAGGAAAGATATGGGTGCCTTGAAGAGAGAAGATAACAGAGGTTTGAACAATAGAGAGTGGCCAATTGAACAACTTGGACCGGAAGAGGTCAAGGAAGTTCTCATTATGGAGAACATGGGAAAAGACAAGAAGTGGAGCATAGAAGAAGTGAAAGAGGAAGCACTTGAAGAAGAGAGTAAAGAAAAGAGGAAAGTGTCCATGAAGGAAGCACTTATGGAGACATTTTGGTCTCTTATTTTAGTGGCTGATGTTGTATTTGAGTATGTGTATACAGGTATGAAGAGCCTTATAAGGAAGGTTATGAATGAGACCTTGGAGTGGATAAGAAAAGATTCTAGTAGAGCAACCATCGATAGAGGTGAAGATGAGAGAAGAAGAAACTAAGTTGTAGCAATTTGTGGAGCCAATATGCAAGGGCAGTTTGCAGCAGTTCGTCAGGAAGAGGTACAATGCAAGGAACTCAAATATGAAGATGAGAATAGTATTTTAATGTTTTAAGATGATCATGAAGATGTTGAAGATTCCATAGAAGATGTTGAGAATGAAAGAAAATAATCCCACAAAGGGAAAGAGTTAGTAAACAAAGAAGTCAGGGATGAAGGGAAATCCGAGCAGTAGGGTATTGAACAAATAAATGTGAGTACAAGTAATGGTTTTGGCCATGAAGTTAGAAACAAGAATGTTGGCTTACTAATGAATAGGGAGAAAATGGAGATGAATTTTTCAAATCTTGCAAAGGATCATGGGTACAAGATGCCAAGTTGGCAAAAGAAACCAACTGATATGGGGCAGCAAACAAAGGCTCAAAGTGAGATTATAAATAATGAAAAGAGGAAATTACGAAGGAGTTCAAGAGGACACCAGAAGGTTGGCCAAGGAAATTTGTTGTTGCAGGACAACAAGCAAAGTGTAAAGGAGCTTTTGATAGTAACAAACAGATGCAAAGGATGAAATATATGTGGAAGAGCAAGGAGAAAACAAATTTTAGGGCAAGTTGGCAAGAAAGGAAGTATACAGGGGATGACAGTAGGCAGAGATCAGGTCAAGGTTCATGGAGAACAAGTACAATATTTAACAAACATTAGCCCACTGATGTGAGAATTAAAGTGTGGGTAATTAAGCATAGGGTAGCAACAAAAGAATGTGGGGTTACAAGACATAGTGAGGAGCAACCAGTGCAAGAGAATAGAAGATGTGAAGAAGAGGTCAAGCCCAATGAACAAAGGATTGAGATAAACCAGCAGAGTATAGAAAGGGAAAAGGTGGTGCAATTGAAGAGGATGGACCAATTACAAGAGAAAATTGGCTGGAGGTTATAGTAAATACAAGCACAAAGGAAGGTAAGAAAATTAATTCAGATGTTTGTAAGAAAGATGCTTTTGAAACTTTGCGCGAGATTGAGAATTTGAAAGTAGAAAATGAGAGGGATGTTGAACTCGACAGTGAATATGAGGTGGAGTTTTGGAAGTTTGCAGATGGAAAAAGTATGAGAAGAGGTCGATACAAGAAGAAAATTGAAAACAAACAAAGGAAAAACAAGAAAATCAAAATGCACAAGGAATGGGATGAGAAGAATAGAAAACAAGAGTGGACAGTGAAAACATGGCATGATGACAGAGTCCAAGGAGGTGCAACAAATAATGAAGAGATAAATGTTGGAGCAGCAGTAGCTAAGAGTGAGGAAGGTAAAGAAATACTAGATGAAGAAATTGAAGAAATGAAATGTGAAGAGCAACAAATTGTGACAGTGGAGAATATCTATGGGATTAATATTTGGCAATAGAACAAGAATGGGTGGAAAATATTGTGGATGAAGAAATGGAGATAGATGGGACAACAAAGACTCCTACGATAAATATTTCAGTAGTTGATGAAGAAGTTGATACAACCATATAAGAATAGGTAAATTTGTTAATAGTCCATGAAAAAATTATTTTGAATTCAGTTGTTATGTTGTATGATGGGAAATTTGGGCAAGAGTATGGAGTAATTCTGAAAGTTCTGAATAAAGATGTGGAGTGTTATAATGAGAAAATGATACAAGCAAAGTATGAGATAGTAAGTTCAGAGTTGTATTAGGATATGAATGATGGTGCTATTATGGAAAGGATGGAAGAGATTAAAGACATGAAAAATTTTAATTTCCAGATAGTCGTTTGTCTTGTTGATCGGATAAGCAATCATTGTACAAGGATGGTAAGTGAAGGTTGTATATTAACGAGTGTGAAGAAAGACAGTGAGAAATAATGTTGGAGGAATAGGATGATTGTTCCAAAACAATTTTGGAAGAAGAGAAAGAAAAGAAGAGTGAGCAAGAATGATTGGTTGATGATAGAGGCAAACAATTTTCAAAACCACATGTGCAAGAGCACGTCTTCTTTGTCCCTTGGGGAGTATGATGTAGGGGAATCGGGTTATTCCTTTAAAAAAAATTTGTTTCATTTTATTTCAGTTTTGTTTGGGAAAATGCAACACCTGTCACCACATGGGTAGGAAGTTAAATAAATTGTTATGCTTTCCTTTGGAGGAATGATGAAGAGGAGTCAGGTAATCGAGCAGTTGGAATTCAATTGTGAAGGAGGGAAAACGAATAGACAGGAATATGTTGGTAAGAGGCATCACATGAGAGAGCTTGGGGGGTTCGATCAGGGGTTTGGTCAAGAAGAGTAGGAAGGCCGATCAAAGAAATCCGATTTGGAGGAGGCCGATAAAAGAAGGTGAATTCAAAATCAGAGGTAATAGAATAAAGGCCGAATTAATAGAGGCCAAATGGTAGTGGAATGAAATAACGGCAGGCCACTAGGAAAGGGAAGTAATCGATCTATAGAGAGTCGGTGAAGATAAAGGCAGATCAAAAAGGAACAAAAGTATGCGCAAAGCAGGTAGTGAAGGATGAACAAAAGAGTCTAAAAGAAGAGAGAGAGAAAAGTCGGGGTTCGTGCAGAGAGTAAGGAGAGATGGCTTGTAGTATGTAGAGATGGCGGACAAAGAATGTGCCAAGAATGAAGTACCGAGAATAAAGTGTGAGACACCTTTGACATGGAGGACTGATAGGTAGAAGGGATAGTGGATTAATAGCTTGAAGTGGTTGGATTATCCGTTGTAGATTTATCTTATCACGAAAATGAATGTAAACAAAGATTTGTAATATATTACTTAATGTTGAAATGGATTCAAATTGTGGATCTTTTTTTCTATTTGTTCAATTGGAACCTTGAATGATATATAAATGTTGTTAGTCTTGGTCGATATCTGAGATTATTGTTAGTCTTTGGTCAATATGTGAATGATTCCTATTGCGTATTAAAATTATGTTTGAACTTTCTGTCATCTATAAGTTGTAGTCCTGAGTCTTTCTAGGTGTAGGCAGAGAGTCTTGTTACTTAGTTTGATACGAGTATGTGGGGAGTAATGAGAGGGTGTGAGAGTTGACTTGCATTAGTTTGGTATAGAAGATGGTGAAGATTAAGATAGAGTGTAATATATTTGTTCAAGAATCCTACTTACCATGTTCGATAATTTATATTGGATTATAGTACCATTTTATAAGAAAATGGTTGAATGCAAATGGTTGTTGTTGGAAAAAGTTAATATAGAGAATATTATTGTTGGTTCATTGATAAAAGTCGAGTACTAAAAATCCTTGGTGCATGAAATTAATGGGCACACTTTCCCTTAAAAAATGAGGGTTTAGAATTGTGGCCCTCTATATAAAGTATTCAACAAGTGGAATAATTGCTTGGCATGTCAACATTTTTTTCAATTATAAAAATTTATTGTTCAATACTACAAATGTGGTAGCTAAATTATTCACATTGCAAACCTGCTTCTAAATTTTTACTGTCCAATTTAGTTATTGGTTATTCATTGTGTTTTCTTATCTAAAACTATACAACCTATAGGAATAGAATTAATGCATACATTACCAAACTATTTACATGTTTTTTCTTTAAGTACAATCAATTTATTATAATTTGATCAAAGAATAGAAAGTTCAAAGTTCCATAGTTAAATATGCTAAATGAACGTTTTACAACAATCTTTACTGATTTTCTCTTAACTAGATGATTATCTTAGAGAAACAATATGAATATTTATTTTGTATTATTTTTATCAATGCATACCATACATGTATACTCATACATGTAACTTAAGCATAATATTTATATAACTTTACAATAATTATAATATTTAAATATAATATTTTTCATTTCCTTTTAATGAAAATATAGTTATTATAACAATCTCTCAAATATAATGCATTGTATTTCTTCCATTCATAAATAGAATGTATCTAACAAACTTCCATTAACTTTATGGGGCTAGTATTCTTATATTCCTATATTACATGTCATTGGAAAAATACATTAAATAAAATGGAACCTATTACGAGGTTTGCATTGGAATCATTCCAAGAAGATATTGTTTCCAATGAAGATAGCTCTATCAAAAAACATGGAGAGAAAACAAATTTTCTAAAAGAAGGAAATAAAGAGTGATAACCACACGTATGATCCTATAGAGGGACATTGTGAGATTTATGAAATGAGAAATATCTTATTGACAATACCTATGATGAATCAATATAGTTCAGAGATAAATTTTCTAAACCCCTTAGATTTGAAATACATTCAAGATATCATTAGTTGGCAAGGTAGAGGAAGAAGTGAGGTTTGATACTTTTAAGCTTGTAAAATTCCATGATTATAATCCTAATATGGTCAAATTAGGATATATGAATATTCCAACTCCATTCACTTAAATAAACATTCATTAAACCTTTATACACTCACAATCTTGTATCCAAAATTGCCTTATTTTGTTGTTCATGATTTTTAAAAAAAAAATTTCCAATTTTTTTAAGTGATTTTTTTTCAAGAACATGAAAAAAAAAGACATCTAAACAAAATAATTGATTATTCTTCTATTCTCTCTTTACAAATATTTATGATTTAATGCATAATAGAAAATTTAAATGTCTTAACTATTTCAATTTAATGCTACAATTTTTGGAGGATGAAAGTCGATTCTTAAATATTTATGTGTATGATTTGATGAGATTTTATCATGTTCATGAAAAAATTAACAGTAATTTTTTTAGTAATATCCTTTTAATTTTGACAAAATTTAATCATTTGAATTGTCTCTCTCAGTCACCTCTAAAACCATACCATTATTTTCAATGGTGGATTCCTCATTGTGGGCCTATATAGGTTGGATGATTTTAGCTTTTGCCTCACCCTTTGCTAGTTACTCTCCTCTTATTCCAAGTGTTTCTCTTTGGAATACTAGATACATGGTCTTGTTGGTGTTTGACTTTGATGGATTTTTCAATGGGGGATCATGTCTCCAAGTCAAGTTCTAGTAGGCGTTGTCATAGGTGGAGTATATCTTGGGAGGTCCTATGTTTCCATGGCTAGTTTACAAACTCCCTAGTACTTGTCCTATATTTTTTCATTAATCTTTCAATGGTAGATAAAGATACATTTCAAAAGAGAATAAAGAAGGCTCTAGATGATTTCTATAAGTAATTGATAAATAATTTTCTTATTATTGTATATTATACAATCTATGCTTGGTTTCCATATTTTCTAAAATCAATATTCCCAATGGATAGATTATGGATAGAGAATGAAATAGTTGAAGGAATGTCATTTACATCAAACACAATAATTTTTTTAGTGTCAATTTTTTACAATGGAATGGATATGATGTGTCTACAAGTCTATTGAACAAATTAAACCTTGTTTACAATAAAAATTACTTTTGAATATCTCATAATTTTCTTTGTTAAGCATGAGTACCAATTATGATGAATGTTCAGTCTTAGGCATGATGGTTTCTAACTCATTCATTATGTATATCATATCTCTAGTGAATTTGGAAGAGAAGCCTATAATCCTTTATGTTTATGATAAATGTGAGAATATTGGAGTATGATAGATAATTTTTAGGATAATTTCAAAATAGGATGTGGCTTTATGAACCATTCTAATTGCGGGGGGTGGATTTCCATGGGGAGAGGGGTGATGAATCCCTCCAACTATTCTTCCAAATGTTAGACTACAACCTCATAAAACCAAATAACTTTACATAATTGAGCATACTTAAGGCATGTTACAATTTAGCTAAAATTGAATTTGGTGTGCAAATAATGCACACCTTATAAACACATTATTGAATTCAAATGTCTATGTAGGTAATTCTCTTATATGCCAAGTGTCAAGGACTCATGGAAAATATTTGATTTAGTGTCAAAGAGAAATGTGGTTCATGGAGTGTCATGATTACAAGATATGCTTTGCATGAAAATTATAACAAGGGTTTTGGATTCTTTAGGAAAATGTAACTCGCAAGGATTGATCCAAATTCTATCACATTTTTAGATGTCTTATCTACTTATAATAATGGAGGTGTTATAGACTAAGGCCATTGATAATGGCATTAAACTTTGATAAATTCATGTCAAATTTTCTTATGCAATTTGAACCAAATTCAGAAGAATTAGGATCTATCACTACTTTATTAGATCAACCTAATGACATGTGGTACACATGTTGACATTTTTGTTTGATGCATGTCAAAGCATAGGAAAGACTTTATAATGTGTACTTGTGTATCTTCTATTGAATCATTCTCATTTTTTTATTTTTAAGATTTTCATTTGACTATTAAAATGAAAGATAATGATACCATTCATCATCTCTCACATTTGTAAAATGTTAAAAACATAGTAAATTATTAGTAGAAAAATGAAGTTAATGTAATCTAAACTTCAACAAATTATGATAGTTATTTCTCAAAAAAAATTAGAGTTTTAACAATGGGCATGAACATGGTGACTTAATAAATTAATATTTTTTAATACAATTCTCTTCAATTTCTATAACAGTTTATATTTTGGGTATGATAATTATTTTAATTGTCTTTCATTCTATCTTTGTTTTATCTTCCTTTTCTTTACAAAATTGTGTCAATTTATGTAAAATATTGTAAACTCTAGTGCCAACAAAAACACTTCTAGTTGTAGAGATAAAAATTAATTGACATTTGCATGTCTCAAATGATTATAGTTTTTTTTTTGTCTAAATTTCATTCAAGTTATATTACAAATTTCTTGACATCGTTTAATGTAGATAAAAATTTACTAATACAAATTAATTTTTTTAGGAGGTAATATAAAGGTGTTGTCAAGAATGAGAATATAATAATACAATAGCATAGTGCAAAAAAAATTAAATAATTTTTAATGGGAAGATTCCATTTCTACAATGTTATATTGCTCAAACATTGTGGCTATTTAAAAAGTATCCTTTTTTAATTGTATGGCTAGTAAATAAAATCTTAATTTTTTTATAAGAGTAAAAAGTAGGTTTCTGAAAGAGTCCAAACTCTTTTATAATAACAAAATTAGATATAATGTTGAAGCCCAATAGTGTAAATATGAAATAACTACAAGGATAAGCAAGATCATTAGAATTTTATGAGGTCCTTATGGAAAAGTTACCAATATGCTTTGAACCCTCTATTTTTCTCTTATCTTTGAAAGGAGTGCTAGAAAAAGATAAAGTAATTTGCAATAAGATAGAAGTATGACTCACCAAGCTATCAAAACAAACAGTCGCCTCCCCTTCATCTACCATACTGCACTTTCCTATATAAAAATTCATATGATTGGTCTCTTTTTCCTTTTCTAAGGAGGGCATCTCTACATAACCCTATTGAATACTTTCTTTCCTCTAAAAAAATTACTTCCTCATATTACCTAGACAAATAACAATAAGATGGCTAGGCATAGGGCACATTTTAAAAAAAATTGATGTCACCTCATACTCAATCCTATACTCACAAATACCATACTTAGAAGATGATGCAAACTACACAACTCTCTGCTTTCCAAACTCAAAACAATACTCAGTTTACAAAGACAAAACTTCCAAATGATTAAATTGCATAGAAACAATATTTATTCAAATCAAGTTTTCAATCCTTTTGTAAAACAAAAATGTTCTCTTTGGCAACCAATGGCCTCTCTCAATCCATTCTAAACCGTAATCTATTCTTCTACAAGTCTTTATTGATTAAATCCACACCATATATATATAGATTTCTGCAACACAATATTTACAAAGGAATTATAAATGAAGACTCTTCTTATGTTTTCTCTCTCTCTCTCTCTCTCTCTCTCTCTCTCTCTCTCTCTCTCTCTCTCTCTCTCTCTCTCTCTCTCTCTCTCTCTCTCTCTCTCTTTGTATCCTTTGTGCTTTCACCGTTGTCATATTATTTCTCACTCTACACTTTCACCTCTCCCTGTTGCCCACTAGATTCTGTATTAAGCCATATCTCGTGTTGTTCTCATGTTCGACCTTCTCACTAAGCCAATACTCCATGCTTAAGCCGATACTCTGTGCTTGAGTCAATACTTTGTGCTTAAGCCGATACTCTATGCTTAAGTTGACGTCTCTATCAAATTGACCCCTTCACCACTAGGTCAAAAACCTTGAGCAATGCCTCTATTTTTCTCTGGCTACTGTGCACCATTTACTCACAAATGTGCATCATTCCTTACTCACCTGATGCACACATCTCCTCTCACTTATTGAGCCACACTATTTATAGCTACCCATTATACATTTACTTGTTGTGCATTATTCTTCATCTAAAGTGCCCCCCCTGCCTTAGACTTTTCTTTGATTCTTGGTCAATTTTTGTTTCTGTTTGATTCTCCTTTTTCCTATCGGCTTCCCATACATTTGCTTTGAAGATGAAAATTCGATTAAGTCGTTCACTTCACTATTTAATTCTTTATTGAATCTTAAATATGTGGATGCCTTTTAATCTTCAATTTTCCTTCTCTTTAACCTAAAACCCTTTGATTACTTTTTTATTTTTGTTTGATTTCAAAACAAATAAAATGTATCTTCTTAACCCACATAGATGCAAGATGAAAAACAACTTCAAGGTTTAAGTTTTGGAAGAATTTCATACATCGTTCTCCCTTTCTAATGCTAAGTCGATTGTCGATAACCATTGCACTTTTGAGACAACATTTTCTTCAGGCACTATGTTGTTTCGCATACACACCAAATAGGGAGTTGCAAATACAACCTCTCACAAATTTCCATAGGCTTGCATTTAACACTATCCAATTATATTTTCTTAGCATTGAATTTAAGAGGTTTAGACTCCATCAAAGAGAGGAAAGCCAAACAAAATAAAACCAACCAAAATTTGAAGAAAATCAAACCAACAATTTTTTTATGTGGTGTTGATTGCCTATTCACTCACATGCTTCTGCACCAGACACGCTGGGTAAGTGAAATGTTTTTTGAGTTGATAAACTTGGGAACATTGAAAAGTGCATGGGACAGTAATCCCATGTTTATTTTTTATCTACAATTGCTCCTTATCTGTGGGAGCCTTCCCTCTTCTACACTTCAACTCATCCTCAACATTTGAAGCACCTCCACTAACATTATCTTGTTTCTCCAAACAACTTCTCACCACCGGTCCATCTCTATGCCCTCCACATTATTTTGGGTTGCTACTTTGTATTCCTTTATTGCCTTGTGGCAATAAATCAGAACTCAATCAGCCCTTTCCTTTTGAAATTTTCCCTTTGAATGGCTGAAAATCATTGCACTCACTTCATTCCTCTTCCTCTACTTGTTGCTTCTCCACACTACAAAAAACAATAGGGTTGGATTCTTTTAGCTATTTTTCCTTCTCTTTTAGAGAATTCAACATATACTTTTTCCCATCTTTTTGGATAGTATACACATTCTTCCTACCATCATAGATGGTCTCCCTTTCAAACTGCCAATGCCTACCCAACAACACATGACATGCAGTCATAGGCATCACGTCACACAACACCTCATCTCTGTAAGAACCAATCTGAAAATTGACTAAACACTGCTCACTCATAGTCATCTCGTGTTCCTTCTGCAACCAAGAGATTTTGTACAGACTAGGATGCTTACTCCTTTTCAAACTTAGTTTTTCTACCATTTCCTCTGAAACTAAGCTATTTGTACTACCACTATCAACTATAACTTTGCAACACTTACCTCCAGCCTTGCACATAGTCCAAAAGAGATTCCTTCTTTGGGATGGTTCCTCCTTCACTATCTTTGGATTCACCAACACTCTCCTCATTATGAGATATTCACCTTCTTCTGGGCCTTCACTTTTCGGCAATGCGTCATGTTCCTCATCTTCTTATGCCAAGTGATTTGTTTTTTCCTTCTTGTATTTGAGAACACTTGTATGCACGATGACTAACTTCTCCACATTGGTAACACCTAAATGGAAACCCTATGTTGCTGCTACCACATCCCCTTGTTGATATATCCTTTTCTTTGGCATTTTGGACCATCTCTTTACTCCATTTTGGCTTGAATTCTTCTTCAATATGCTTTCCTTTGTTGATGCTAGCTTTCCCCTTTTCAATTGCAAATCTTCCCCAACTTTTGGAATTGTTTATTTTTCTTCTCATTAATTTCTCCTTAGCCTTCAACGCATATTGGTAGGCTTCCTCAATTGTGGTGATTTTTAGCATACTCATCTCGTCTTGAATATTAAACCACAAGCCATTCATATATCAAGCTACCTTCTCTCTATCAATTTCATGCCTTCTAGATTGAATAGCTAGCTTGTAAAATTTCTTTGTGTAATCTTTTACTCATATCTTTTTGCTTCATATTTTGCAACTTCTTGAACAACTCCATTTCATAATCTCTAGGTATGAATTTTTTCTTTAATCTCGTCACCATTTGGTTCCATCTTGTTATCCGAGGATATCCATTCATTTCACATTCTCTCTGCAACCCTTTCCACTATAATGCAACATGCCCTTTCAATTTTGTTTGGGTTATCTTCACCCACTGCGGGTCTCTAATTTCCTCCATTTCGAGGTACTCCTCCAGCTCTCCAATCTAATTGATCAACTCTTCTGGATTCAATGTTCCAAAAAAATTTAGTACATTCATTTTATTGCTCTTCGTAACTCTTGAAAGAGCCCTCAAAAATCGCTCTTGTCCGGCATCCTCTAGTTGTTCCTCTTCTTCTTTTCTTCCCTGTTCTTCCTCTTCACTTTCTTCCTCATTCTCAGGTTCTCTTGTATTATGAGTAGCTAACCTCCCTGATAGAATTGTGAAACAAGCACAAAACCACGAGCCACAGGATCAAACAACAAACAAAGACACCTTCCATGCAAGAGATCTATAAATAATATGTGTGATATTCTTCAACAAGAAAAAGCTACAACAAGAGACTTTCAAGAAGATATGAAAGCTCTAGATAATATCTGAGAGATATTTACAATAAGGGTTGAGTGCTTATAAGAGAAAATCCCTAAATGAGAAAGGGATTAGATCATTACAAGTTTCAACATCACAAGAGATGAGACATAGAGATCTAATATTAGCTCAACTAATAAAGCATAAAAGCACTCCTAAGTTTAGCTTAAGTGCAAATAATAAATTAGATTAATAATCAATTAAAGATTAATTAATTATTAGCCAATGTATGATAACTCTAACACTCCCCTCCTTTCTGATTTCATCCATTATCATGTCTGATAACCGTTCTAGCATAGCCTCTAATTTACGTCTTCCTCTTCATGGCGGCATCTCTTCAATCAATGGCTTCAACTCTCAACTATTTAGGACTCCACACACAACTATAACAATTCTTTTGAGCTCTCCTCAACTGTTTCTCACTCCCATAGATCCTGGTGGATACTCTCCATGCTCAGGATTGCCTACTCTGATACCAATTGATGCAAACTACACAACTCTATTTTCCAAACTCAAAACAATACTCAGTTTACAGAGACAAAAATTTGAAATGATTAAATTACACAGAAACAATATTTATTCAAATCAAGTTTTTAATACTTTTGTAAAACAAAAATGTTCTCTTTGGCAACCAATGGCCTCTCTCAAACGATTCTAAATCACAATCTATTCTTCCACAAGTATTTATTGATTAAATCCACACCATATATATAGAGATTTATGCAACACAATGTTTACAAAGGAATTATAAATGGAGACTCTTCTTATGTTTTCTCTCTCTTTGTATCCTCTATGCTTTCACCGTTGGCATACTGTTTCTAACTCTACACTTTCAGCTCTCCCTACTACGTATTGGATTCCATATTAAGCCATATCTTGTACTATTCTCATGTTTGACCTTCTCACCAAGACGATACTCTATGCTTAATCTGATGTCTCTATCAAATTGACCCCTTCACCCCTGGGTCAAAAACCTTGAGCAATACCTCTATTTTTCTCTAGTTGTTGCACATAATTTACTCACAAATTTGCATCATTCATTACTCACCTGCTATGCACATCTCCTCTCACTTGTCACGCCACACTATTTACCACTGCCCATTGTACATTTATTTTTTGCACATTATTCTTCATCTAATGTGCCCCCCTTCCTTACACTTTTCTCTGATGCCTAGTCAATTTTTGTTTCTGGCTAATTCCCCTTTTTCCTATCGGCTTCCCATACATTTTCTTTGAAGATGAAAAGTCGATTAAGTCATTCACTTCACTATTTAATTCTTTATTGAATCTTAAATATGCAGATGCCTTTTAATCTTCAATTTGCCTTCTCTTTAACCTATGACCATTTTATTACCTTTTTGTTTTTGTTTGATTTCAAAACAAATAACATGTATCTTCTTAACCCGCATAGATGCAAGATGAACAACAACTTCAAGGTTTAAGGTTTGGAAGAATTTCATATATCATTCTCCCTTTCAAATGCTAAATAGATTGTCGGTAACCATTGCACATTTGAGACAATGTTTTCTTCAAGCACTATGTCGTTTCGCATACACACCAAATAGGGAATTGCAAATACAACCTCTCACAAATTTCCATAGGCTTGCGTTTAACACTAGCCAATTACATTTGCTTAGCATCAAATTTAAAAGGTTTAGACGTTGTTAAAGAGAGGAAAACCAAACAAAATAAAATGAACCAAAATTTAAAGAAGATCAAACCAACAAATTTTTTGTGTGGTGTTGATTTCCCATTCGCCCGCATGCTCCTGCACTAGAAGATGAGGTAATTGTAGTCAAAAGTGGGTAAAGCACAAACCTATGTCACACTTTTGACCAACTAAATAGTTTCAAGTGAAACAATCTCAACCAAAATAGTTTCAGTCGAAATAGTTTCACCCGAAACTATGTGACCTATACATGGCATGCAATTTCACCCAAAACATTAAAATAATATTTTTCCATTGTCGATTTGAAATCCGACACAATTTGCATGTAATTTTTCGAGTGAAAGGGTTTCGGCTGAAATCCTTTCACTTGAAACTGTCTATGTGGTATCCTTGTTGGTAGCCACCTCATCTTTTTTCACAAATTTTTGAAAATTCCACTTGAACATGACATTTCTTTAGTCAGAATGATTTTCAAAATATTAAAAATACTCTTGTGTAGATCTCGAAGCCAAGAATCCAAATATATATTTTTTTGATACTTTGATTTGTTTTAATATGCTATTCATTTTAAATAATGCAAGTAGGTTGTTAAAATTAAAAAATGAGGCTAGTTAGAAATTAAAAAAAAAATACTAAAACATATTTAAAAAAAGTTAAAAAAATATATGGTGCACTAGAGGAGAGAATCCTCTTCAAAAGGGTATAATTTGTTTTTTGAAAATGATAAAAAAAATAGACAATAGTTTACGTCAAATGAAAACTATCAAATTCCAGTATGTTTGACTTTAAAAAATTATTATGAGGAAAATATACATCAATTTAAAAAAAAAAAAAATCCATACACCAGACATTGAAGTTATCTATTTAGGAAAAAAATTTAAGGAAAAATAAAATTGTTTGCTATTTTTTTACATCAACTCAACGTCACTTTTTCTTGAAATTTTCAACAATTCAAAATTTGCTCTTAAATTTATAAAAAATATTAAAACAATTTTTGTTTTTTTGAAAAATTACAGAAATAAACATCACCAAGAGTTCTACATTTCATTAGTTTACATCATTTTGAAATTAAAAACAAAAAGACCATTTTTATGAGTCGAAGTTGAGAATTTTTGTTTGTGTTGGTTGATTCCTTTGTAAAGTGTGACACAAGTTTGTACTTTTACCCAAGCTCAATTTGAACATTTGCATGCACTAAAATTTGAACAAACAACAAAAAATTCATGGAACTACTCATTAGATCAATAGCAATGAGATGTCCATAATTATTAGAAATTTCCAATAGAACCTCTCTTCCTAATATAACAAAAATAGGCCTATAAGGTTAACCTAAATGGGAATCCTATTAAAGCACTCCTCCAAATCAAAACCTTGTTTCCATTTTTGTAAGAAGATTCATGATTTCCCAATGAACCAAGGACCTCCTAATATGATCTGATTCAAAAAATATTTTAGAAAGAATCCATGAGATAGAATCAAGATATCCATTTGGCCCAACATTTTCTATTTCCTTTGAGCCCATCTTCTCACCACATCAATGTTTGTCCTAGCAGCTAAAAAATTAGCCATAAGGGCATTTTAAAACCTAGAGGAAGATCTTTCCATAACTAAGTTGAGAACTCTAAGTTAAATATATTATTTAGTCACAACTAGGTACTATGGAAGTTGACATAACAAGGCTAGAGAAAGATTTATCACTAGCTGCACCTATCCAAGACCTCTTGTTTACACCATAATCAAAAGGCCTCAACCATTTGGGAACATTAAAAACTATAGCCTTTAAATAAATCATAAAATTGCAACCTTTTAAAAACTCCCCAATTATCAAAATTAGGGCCTTGAAACTATCACAAGCCTTATCAAAAAGAGGGGAAATGCTACATCTGCCCAACCATACAAAGGATAGGAAGGGACCCCACCTCGACCCCACATGGGATATTCCTAGCCTTTATTTATGAGGGAAAATCCTTGACCTCTTCCAACAACACTAAATTCCCCCTAGGAGTAATGTGCTTCCTTACAAAACCATGATCATGGGCTAAATGTTTTTCCTCCAACCATATATCAAAAACATATTATTCCTCCTCATCAAGTTTCTCACTCCATTTATACACAACATCTCTACTTTACCAATCATCCTCTTTTTTTCTTCCTTTTCATTGTCCCCTTTAGCGGTTTGCAATTTTTTCCTCTTAATGATGATTCAAACCTCCACTTCTCACTCGCCAAAATTTTATCCTAATAATAAGAGTCGGCATATACTAATTATGAAATTCTCCCATTTTAATCTATAATTTAAATGAAAAAATATTCTTAGTCGATTTGAAAACTAAGTTAAAAATTTTGACAATTTTTCTAGTTTAAGAGTTCACCCAAGGGTGTGTGTGGAAGTGGATTTTACCAAACCTCTGCCAGAGAATATTAAACAGTATGGTCTAGGTTTTGAAATAGATCAGCATATAGTCTATATAAATAAGGCTAATTCTTATTTTTTTGTAGACAAGAAGGTCATTTGATTTGTGATTGTTCGATCCGAAAAAATAGGTTTTCTCCTTCTCACCCTACAATAGATCCATTTAACCCCATTAATAAACCTACTATTAATCCTCCTTCTATCATTAAAGCCCCTTCACCACCTTCCTTTCAATCTAATGCTATTCATCCTTCCCCTGGTGGGCATTCCCCCTCGAATTCTCCACCTGCTAGCCCTTCTTATAAAGAAGTGATTATGTCTGATGAATGGAGAGTTGTTAGGAAACTAAAGGAACCCTCTTCCTCTTCTTCATGGCTTCCTTCCTCTACCCCTAAACATTCTCCCCATTCTTCTTGAGGTTTGTTGAAGTCTCCTAGTAGGCCTGTTTATCCTAATTCTAGACATAGGTCTAGATCTCCACCTATTGCTAATGAAAGATTAAATGATGAACAAGTGGTTTCCCTCTCTAATCACTTTGGAGTTTTTCCACAAGAAGAGGATAATAACCTTGGTAATTAATCATGAATTGCAAGATTTTATCTTGGAATGTGAGATGGATTTCTCACCCTCATAGGAAGTTTAAAGTTAGAGACATAATTTTGAAATGGAGACCACACGTCCTTTTCTTACAAGAAGTCAAATTAAGTAATGAGTGTGTAACAACCCTAGTGTTCTACTCAGTAAAATTCCAAAGTTTTCATGTTAAGTGAATGATCCATGATGCCATAACATAGCAATAATTTTTTTTCTTTTCATAATATAAATTACATGCACATTTGAAACAAGCACTATTCCAAACTTCCATTGCATTTCACTATAGTTTCACAAATCTTTCAATGATATAGATTTCATATTGAATAAAATCAAGTATATTCAATTTTACATCCTTCCATATAAATGGGTACAAGATACATACATAGCTCTTTTGAGCTTCATCTAGCAATAAATATACAAGTTGGTCTTGATGTCATCGCATCGGTGCATACACTCCAATTGTCCCCAATACTGGTGCAAACATCCGCAAACCTCAACTTTCATCTGATGAGGAGAAGCATCACTCAAATGCGGTCCCTCGCACATTTGTCACATGTGACAAGATGGCCCTACCCTTCGATGAAGAGATTGATTGGTAAACCACATAACGATAGCCTATCTAAGCTTAGTTTTGTGTCCTACAAACCAAAACCTAATCATACAATCATTTCCCCTGTGAGTATGAAAATCCTGAACTAGAATGCATAAAAGAAACACAATGTACTGACAGTGTAACCAGTGGCACTTACACTACTTTGTCTAAAGTATTCTCACCCAGTACTTTGACCGACGATCTTCCTATTCACATACACTTCTATAGCTTGGTTTGGATTATGACCATTCATATACTATGCTTAGGTAATTTCCTTCCTTAGGTAATCCTTAACCCTAGAAATAACCTATTCCCCTTTTCCCAAAACACAATGGTATCTCTACCAATAAAGCCTATGCATAAGTTACCCCCTTCAATGGATATTCCAATCTCGGATATAGCATATGAGCTTTTCTATTCTACAAATTAACTTTGCATAAAAAAGCTATTCACTTCAAAAGACAACCTAGTCCCAAGTATAACTTTATAATCTAAAGTATAGCTACATAAGCTTTATCTAATCATGGATTAAATATTCATAAATAACTGACTCCATTTAGTAATATATCACATTTATAAGTGGTTCTCATCAAGAGTATAGCCACGTCAATGAATGGCCTCAATAAAAGAATAATCATATCAATAAATGATTCCATTTGATAGTGTAATCTCCTTAATAAAAATAATTATTCAAAAGAGTAGACGCTTGTCAATAATATGACTTCATCTCAAGAGTGTAGAGAAACTAACTCAAGTAGCAACTCTAACTCAATAGGTAATCCCATTTATGTTTCCAAACATATAGTATCTCATAAACTCAGGTGATCTACTTAACCACATAGGTGAGTCTCAACCTTGGTATACCCTATTCTCGGATATAATCAATAATCAACAATTAATGTAATTAAGTAGGTTAACTTAAACCAATGTGATCAAACAAGAATAACATACATCCCATCCAAGCAATTTATTCTTAACCTATTGGTTCCAATGGGTAATCAAGTAATATTCCAACCTAGTAGGCTAATCAGTTAGGTTTCCACATACTTCTCAACCCAAACATGTTACTCCCAACCTAAGGTTTCATCCAATAGTAAAGCAATGATCAAGTGATCATACAATTACAAATTAGCAATGACTCATCCTATCATTTCTTCCCAACTGTTGATGTACAACTAGACCTTATCATTCCTAAGGTTTTTTGACATCAAAGCCAATAGTGTCAAGTCACTTCTTGACATTGATACATTTTACATTATGAATAACCCTTAAGCTATTCTTGTTTCATCATTCCTAGTATATAATACTAATGACAAACAAACACTTCTATTATGGAGTATATACAAATACTTCATAGGAAAGCATAAAATAGCTTATTTTCCTTTCCACAAGCAAAGACTATGATTCACTAATGCAAGCATTTCCAAGAAATTCCAATCAAAGCAATTAAACTCATTCTTTTGTAATAAAAGACAAATAAAAGAAGATTAGATCCTCAAGCCTGTAATACACTAGTTGATCCAATTGACTAACTTGATTCTCAACCTTCCAGTGGCAGCTTGCTAGCTTCACTTCCACTACCTAGAGCAATTCTTTTCTATATCCTCCTCCTCTAGGCTCACAAATAACTCAATCCTCTCACAATATAACACAATGCTCTTAGAATATAACTCAATTCTCTCAAAATAATGGTAGTAGAATAAAACTATAGAATTGAGTGTCCCAAATGAGAAAGCTAGCCCATCTATTTATACATAATATTGAGACTTTGATGTGTAAAGAAAAGGTATGCTAGTTGACACCACTCTAGCATGCAGACCGACTCACCTCTCATAGTAAAAAGGTGGCAAAAATCTAAGTGAAAACTCAGCTTGGAATTCTGTAGATCGACCCCTTTGGCTTGACAACAACTCAAGACTAATTCAAATATGCACATGCCTAAAATATGAGAATCGACTTGCATAAAAGATAGACTTCTACATAAACAAATTTTTCATATATTGGCACCATGTATCATCCATCCTCCTATTCTTTTGGCACGGTTTATCTCAATGAAATGGCCCTCAATTTGTAGGCAACACATATCTTATGTTGACTTGTTCATAGTCTATTCTATTGACAGAGAAAAGATGAGTCAACTCCACTAAAATAGTGTTTAAGTATGTGCTTTGACTAAGCACATTACTTGTTGATTATTCTCTTTTTCATGTGTTTAAACCATTTGCATAGCAAACATGTTACTTAATATTTCCATCGCTTTTATCTCTTGGATAAATACGTTCAAAGTAGAAACAATTAAGGTTTTACTTACCTTTTCCAATTCATATAAGAATTATTAAATAGTCTTCCCTTGTAACCTCACTCCTTGCAATGTTGTCCTTGGATCTTGCATTGAGTGTCCTTGTTAACGCATAGGGAGAACTTGTGTGCCTTACACATACTTTATCTCTCAAAGATCTTTATACATTATAATCATATTACCTCATTTTTTGTACATCTTAAGTATAATAGTAACTATATACCACATGACACCTATGTCACAGTGACTGGAAAACATGTTCTCATTGGCCAATGAATTTATCCTTAGTGTAACCCAAATAGATAAGGAATGTCAGTGTATTGTACACTACACTGTGGGTCCCATCCTTCCCTTTGGTGTTTACATCTTTAGATAACTCAAAAGCCGAGTCTATCCATCACTTACACATACATTTTCCTTAATCATAAAAGTAATTCTCTTGACTACTGTCCATCTTGAGCATAGCATTGCTCTTGGACACCTATCAATTCCGAACATAATGATACTGTTTCATATTTCAAGATTTGTATCAACAAAGTTTCTCATTGATCTTTCGATCTTTTATTCCATTTGACAACCTTTATGATCTAATGTTAACCCCATTTCTTAGCCTATTTCAGATTAATAGAGTTTTCAACCTTCCTTTCCATATAGTGGATCAAACCTCAATGATAGAAGTTTATAAGTATTCTACAAACCATTCAAGATTTGGTTTATCACTTTTGCCTATCTGGCTATAATAATATATTGAGCATATGCTCAATTGAATTTCTCATAATATGATCATGGTTTACAAAATATTATCATTACTTGTTCTTATCTAAGATAACCTTCTTAGGAACACTAAGCAACTACTTCACACAATATATTATTTAGGACCGAAATCTTATAAATCAAAATTCCAACTAGTGTTGGTTACCTTGGTGAGTCTATCCACCATAAAATTATGTCAATTCCATTAACATAGACAAATTAACTATCTTGTGTTCTACGACTTCCCCTCACTAGAATCTTAAGAGAGTACACATGGCTTGTCGATGACGACATTATGTCTTCATCTCCTCGCACACTGGATAATAACTTGCTACCTTCCTTGCAACATCTTACTCTATCTTTTCCAAATTATAGTGGTTCCTCATCCAACAAATAATTTTGTCATTTCCATGTCCTAAATATGATATTATTTCCTCATTTCATTCCTTAATCTCCCAAATTTTGGGGCACATAGGTTCTTTTACATCCCATATTAGTCTATTTTGACTATGTGAAAACCTATTTCGTGGACTCATGCCACATAAGTATAATGGATAGATATCTTGCAGAGATAAATCTCCTTCATCTTAGGACATCCATACCTTGAATTCTTTTGTCCTTTGATCATTTCGAAATTTGTAATATGATTTTCAGCTCATTCTATCTTTCCCGATGAGCATCTGTACCTTTTCAAGTAACAATTCTCGTTCAAACATGTTGGTTCTCAAAAGATATCAAACTTAATTACATACCTATTTACCAAGAAAGAACATTTCTCAAAATCATGAGTAATTAGATCTTCCCTTGTCGATCCCATAGGCAATGATCTTCCCTTTCATGATTGAGTAATCTTCCTATCCTTTTCTAAGGCATCAATGATAATAACAATTGATCTTTCAATCAATCATATATATAAAGTGTTGAGTGATAATATTCCTTTCTCATTGGTCATAATCCTTGACCTTTTCATTATCTTACAATAATTCCAATACTTTATTCTCCTGGTCATGAAATATATGACTTAATTGACATCATGACTTACAAAGAAGTCAAAATTTCTTCCAACTCAAAAATTATATTTCTGATTTCCATTGGGTGGGGGTACTTAATCTGAGTCAATCCACTCTCTTTCTTCCCCCCTTAGTGTTTTTAAGACATTCGATCAACTCAAAGTTGAACTCCTAGCAAACATTTTCTTTCTCGAAATGATATATCATTCCTTATTGTTGGCTTTCTATTGCCTTTTTATTGCCTCCATGGCATACCTTGAATATACTTATTCCCAAAGTTAGATTCATCATTGATCTTTAACCTCATAGATTCAACAATTGGATCATCAATAAAGTGATCTATTGATTAATCAGCAACTTTACAAGCTAAGAGGAACTCTAATATTCCAATTCTCTTTTTTATGTATATCAATATCCTTTTTGTGGAGGAATTTTCATATCCACAAAGCCTCTTTTGTTGATGTTCCTTCAACTTAGAGCATTGTTTCCTTACTAATTCTATTGTTTTGACACATAGTGTCACACTGTGTCCCATTTCCTTTTGGAAGCTAGAAACATAAGTTTATTTTCATTGGAATGTTGGTGTGTTTAATCTACACTTCTACCAAACTTAGTACTAACCGAACCTTTTTTAGTCCAATCCGATTTACCTTTTCTAGTTTCTTTCTTACAATCACCTATCCAAGTGACTTTTCCCCCATTCTTGGTAACTTCATAACCTTAAGCACCCTAAGTTGCTTGGTTTCTTTTTCCCATTTAATAAGAACTCCAAATTGATCTTGTCAATTTTGGTAGGTGGAACCATGTCCACTTCATTGATTTACTTCATTTCTGACGATTCTGGTCGCTTTCCTTATATCAAGGTACTAACTTTTCTCGCAAAAACTTATCTTTGTTCAAAATCAGATTTTATCAAAGGTTATCCACCTCTTGGACACCTCCTTCCTTGATTTAGATTCATAAGACATTGACTTCCTACTTCAGTTGAAGTTTCCATTTTATGCCAACAATACATACTCATAGATTCATATTATTCTTACTAAATCCAAAAATCCTTGACTCTTTGCAAATATAGGTTGCTACTAATAAGGGGGTTATTTCAATTCTTCCTATTCCCTTAGAGTCATATAGTTTACCATAGGATGAAGGTACCCATTAGTAAACCTTCATATCCTTCCTACTAAACCTAGTTGCATAATCTTCTGCAACCAAGGGGGTATCATAATGAGTTGTTGGTTTAGGAGTTTTCAACTCCAGGGGCTACTCCTCTCTAGACCCAAACTTTAAAAAAAATTTAGGAATCTTATCTTCCTTTTCATTTCCCCTTGTTCTTTCCTCTTTCCATCTTGGCACAAGAACTTTTCTACCATTATCTTCTCATAAGGTTTATGTAACACTTACGTAAAGAGCCCATAGGCTCCAGAGTTGAACCTGGAAGCTTTGATACCACATGTAACAACCCTAGTGTTTTACTCAGTAAAATTCCAAAGTTTTCACATTAGGTGAATGATCCATGATGCTATAACATAGCAATAAAAAAAATTATTTCCATAATGTAAAGTACATGCACATTTAAAACAAGCACTATTCCAAACTTCCATTACATTTTACTATAGTTTCACAAATCTTTCCATGGCATAGATTTCATATTGAATAAACTCAAGTATATTCAAGTTTACATCCTTCCATATAAATGGGTACAAGATACATACATAGCTCTTTTGAGCTTCATCTGGAAATAGAAATACTAGTCTTGATGTCATTGCATTGGTGCATACACTCTAGTTGTCCCCAATACTGGCACAAACATCTGTAAACCTTGGTCGCCATCTGATGAGGAGAAGCATCACTCAAGCGCTTTTCCGCCAACCACAAACTCAAATGCGGTCCCTTGCACATCTATCACATATGACAAGATGGCCCTACCCTTCAACAAAGAGATTGATTGGTAAACCCCATAATAATAGCCTATTTGAGCCTAGTATTGTGTCCTACAAACCAGAACCTAATCATACGATTGTTTCCCCTACGAGTATGAAAATCCTAAACTAGAATTCATAAAAGGAACACGGTGAACTGACAGTGTAACTAGTGGCACTTACACTACTTTGGCCAAAGTATTCTCACCTAGTACTTTGAGCAACAATCTTCCTATTCACATACACTTCTATATCTCAGTTTGGATTTTGACCGTTCATATACTGTGCTTAGGTAATTTTCTTCCTTAGGTAATCCCTAACCCCAGAATAACCTATTCCCCTTTTTCCTAAAACACAATGGTATCTCTACCAATAAAGCCTATGCATAAGATACCCCCTTCAATGGATATTCCAATCTTGGGTATAACATATGAGATTTTCTAGTCTACAAATTAACTTTGCATAAACAAGCTATTCATTTCAAAAGACAACCTCGTCCCAAGTATTACTTTATAATCTAAAGTATAGCTACATAAGCTTCATCTAATCAAGGATTAAATATTCATAAATAACTAACTCCATTCAGTAATATACATTTATAAGTGGTTCTCATCAAGAGTATAGCCACATCAATGAATGACCTTAATCGAAAAATAATCATATCAATAGATGATTCCATTCGAGAGTGTAATCTCCTTAATAAAAAGAGTTATTCAAAAGAATAGAATCTTGTCAATAATATGACTTCATCTCAAGAGTGTAAAGCAATAAACTTAAGTAGAAACTCTAACTCAATAGGTAATCCCACCTATGTTTCCAAACATATAGTATCTCATAAAATTGAGTGATCTACTTAACCACATAGGTGAGTCTCAACCTTGGTATACCTTGTTCTAAGATAAATCAATAATCAACAATCAGTGTAATTAAGTAGGTTAACCTAAACCTATGTGTTCCAACAAGAACAACATATATCCCATCCAAGCAAGTTATTCTTAACCTATTGATTCCAATGGGTAATCAAATAATATTCTGAACTAGTAGGTAAATTTTAACCTAAGTTTCCATGTAATGCCCCGCCAAGTAACCCTAAAGAAAGTTGTAATTAACGACTTAAGTGAACCAATTTTTTTTTATAAAGTGTAATAACATACACATTCACTTACTAATTAACAACAACCTCTAAGGCTACAAGGTTAGGATTACTTAAACCCACACATACATCTTACATAAACCATAGCAATAAATACTTTATGAAATAAACATCATACATCATAAGAATACCACATAACATAACAAGATGAACATCCAAGATACAATCTCATAAACATTAACTTAATCCAATAGTTACATCCCTCATTCCCAATAATATAAAACTTTTGCTCTTTCAACTTAATTGAAATAATTAAACAAGTATCTTCAATCTACAAATACAAAAAATACTAATTTGAACAATTTATATCAATTTCAATGTTTACTTCTAAAACTAACATCAGTTCTCTATTAACTGGATTCCTTTCATTTTCCAACTAACTCAAATGATTTAATTATTTAATATAAAATACCTTTTTCCTATTAAACTGAATTATGCATACTAATCAGTTCCAATAAAAATATTTCTTTTAGATACACAACTAACTCTTCTAATTTCTACAATTCATTACGTAATTCATTATATTGATAAAACTGAATTAAGAATTCATCTTTTCAGATAGGGGAGAAATTACACTAATATTTAATTCTCTAATTGCTCTTAACAAAATAAGTATTTTCAACTATAACTCAAAACATTTCGCTTTAAATTAAATAATCAATTGCCCTTGCAAATTAAATCATTATAAAATTAATCAAATTAACATTTGGTCTCTTCCATAACTTATTGTGTTAAAATAAGATCAATATTTGGACTATAATCCAATATCATATATATATTTTTCCAATTAAATCAAATTAATAATTGGACCTTTTACACATGAATTTAAATTTCACAATTAAATCTTAAATTATGCATTCTTTAAATCAGATATTTAACTCCTTCAATTAAACTTTAACATGCCATTTTAGAATAAACAATAATTTCTCCATACGTTTATAATTTTATTTCCACTAATCTAATATACACATTTTATTTAAAATAATATAAATAAATATAATACTTTAATATTATAAATTATAATATAAAATATTATTAAATAATATTTTAATATTATAATAACAATACATAAAATATTAATATTTATAAATATCAATTTATTATTATTTTATTATCAGAGCAGCCATGGGAAAATAACTTAACAGCAGTCTCGTGTTTCAAGGATAACTCAAAAACTACGATCTGGGTATTTGCAATTTTTTTGAAAGGATAAGAAAATTCCAAGGTGCAGAAACCCTTTAAATTTCCTGACAACCCAGTTTGTGTAAAAGGAGTTATACGTGACACAACCAAACCATTTTACCATGAAAAATATAACTACCCTGCGGATTTTAAAATCCGATTTTTAATAATAAACAGAGGGTTTCATTTTTTAAAAACATTCTAAAAACATTGCTCAATCTCTATGTTTGAATCCAAAACAAAATAATCGATTTCCTCAAACAAATTAAATTCAACTGAGGTTTTCACAATTTTCACTTAAGAATTTTCACAAAACAAAAGTTGCAAATTTATTTGATTCTTTTCTTTTAACAACAAATTTATTTTTTAAAACAGATTTAACAAACAAATCTTTACTCATTACTATTTTAAAAACAATCAAGAACAATAAAAAACACAGAAGAAAACCTGGCTCAAGAAGCTACAGGAAGAGATGAATTTTTGCTGTAAGTCTTCTCCAAAGATTTCCTAAATTTTCTTCAATCATCCAATGAATCCAATCCAAAACCCAACAAATGCAAATAATCTTTCCTCCAATCAATTCTACAATCAAACTTTCTTCAAACCCTTCCTTTGTGCAAATTTTTCCAAAATTTCTTCTCTGCTGTAAAAATGAATTTTTCTAAAAACTTTTCTGCCCTAAAATTAAACATGTATTCTTTATATATCAAAAATACCTAATATAACCCTAATTCACATTACATGCAAATTAGATATTAATTTCAATTCCAATTCCAATTTCAATTTTTACAACCCTAATTCACATTGCATGCAAATTAGATATTAATTTCAATTTCAATTTCAATTTCAATTTTTGAAAACCCAATTTCAAATTAAAATGCAATTTCAAATAATAAATTAATTTCCAAAGTTGAAACTCATTTCCCAAATAAAGATTTAATTACAATTTTTAATTTAATTCCCACACGTTGCAATTAAATTCCAAAATTAATTTTAATTCTTTTATTTCCTTTCATTTTCTTGCATCACGTTTAATTAATTAATTTAATTATTTAATCACTAAATTCAACCCCCTTGGATTAAATTTAATTGATTAAATAAATTAAATATAATTAATTAATTTTAAATAGAAACTTTTATCCACATTGCATTATTTAAATTAAACAATCATCAACATGATTTAAATGCAATTATTCTAAATATCTATTTCCAAATCAAGAATCCTTCAGAATTAAATAACATTAAAGCAAGACCGACAATGACTTGACACACACGACTGATGACACACTAAGGCTAGGGTGTAAACTTGACACATGTTACCTAGCTACTATCTCCCGTTCAACTTAACCGTTGGATCGACATGCTCAAACCTGTGAACCCAGGTGGAGTCGATGTCATGTACCTGCAATCCTGCAACCAAGTACACAATATCATACAATATATCCAGCATATAATACACACCATGAAGAAGGAATTACGGATTCGTAGGGCGCTCACAAGCGAGTGATGCGAACCCGTCTTTTTCACCAATACACTCATTGAAACTGACACTTCCATCATAATTCCAATAGTCTCATAATAACATCTCATGCTAACTCTACAACATCATTAATCCATAATGCATATGAAACAATAATTAGATCAACACATCACACAATAATAGTTGTCGCTCAATAGTAGCGAACAAAACATCATAACAAAATGTATCCAGTATCAATGTAACTGCAACCAAACATAACATAAAGCAAATCGAATAAGGAGCAAAATGGAGGGGTATTACATTCCATATACTTCTCAATCCAAATAGGTTACTCCCAACCTAAGTTTTTATCTAGTAGTAAAGCAATGATCAAGTGATCATAGAAGTACATATTAGCAATGACCCATCCTATCATTTATTCCCAACTTTTGATGTACAACTAAACCTTATCATTCCTAAGGCTTTCTAACATCAAATCCAATAGTGTCAAGTCACTTCGTGACATTGATACATTTTACATTATGAATAACCCTTAAGCTATTCTTGTTTCATCATTCCTAGTATATAATACTAATGACAAACAAACACTCCTATTAATACAAATACTTCATAGGAAAGCATAAAACAAATTATTTTCCTTTCCATACGAAAATAGTATGTTTCACTAATGCAAGCATTTCCAAGAAATTGTAATCAAAGCAATCAAACTCGTTCTTTTGTAATAAAATACAAATAAAAGAAGATTAGATCCGCATGCTTGTAATACGCTTGATCCAATTGACTAACTTGATTCTCAACCTTCCAATGGAAGCTTGCTAGCTTCACTTCCACTACCACAAACAATTATTTTCTATATCTTCCTCCTCTAGGCTCACAAATAACTCAATTCTCTCACAATATAACACAATGTTCTCAGAATATAACTTAATGCTCTTAGAATAATAGTAGCAAAATAAAACTACAAAATTGTGTGTCCCAAATGAGAGATCTATGTAATACCCCTTCGTTTTAGCTTCTTGTTCAGACAACGTTCCTTGCTTTGTTTTAGTTTCAATTACTGTGATACTTTGCATACTTTATCAATTGTGTTATTTGATTGCTATTTATAGAGCGACGGAGTATTTGTGTGATGTGATATATCTTATCTGATGTTTTATTTGACATGCTTTAATTGGTGTTAAAATACTTGTTGCTATAACATGTTTATTGTACATGAGATATTTGAGTATTATGAATTGTCAGTTTATGATGAGTGTATTGGTGAAGGGGACGAGATCGCATCACTTGCTTGCGAGCACCCTACAATTCTGTGATTTCCTCTTCATGGTGTGTATTTTATGCTGCTTATATATATATATGATCTTTGTTATCTCGTTTACAGGTCTGCAGGTACATGACATCGACTCCACCTGGTTTCACAAGTTTGAACGTGTCGACCCAACGATTAAGTTGAATGGGAGATAGTAGCTAGGTAACATGTGTCAGGTCTACACCCTAGCCACAGTGTGTCGTTGGTCGTATTTGTTGTGTCATCGCTTGCCTTGTTTTAATATTATTAAATTCTGAAGGGTTCTTGATTATGAAAATAAATGTTAAAATTATGCATTAAATAATGTTGGTTTTTATTTAATTAATTTTAGACATTTTGATAGAAGCTTTGTATTTAAATTAATTAATTAAATTTAATTTATTCAGTAAATTAAATTTAATCCACGGGGTTAAATTTATTTATTAAGTAATTAAATTATTTATTAAGAAAGTTGTAAAAGGGAATTAAATATAAATTTGGAAATTAAATTTGAATTCATAATTATTTAAATTATATTGAGAAATTAAATGTGATTGTTTTAGATATTTGTTAATTGCCAACATGTGTGAGTTAATTAATTAAGAAGTTGTTGAAAATTGATTCACGGAGAAAATTTGGGATTTTTGGTTAAAGAAGAGGAAAGCTTCTTCACGGGAGTGTGAGGAAATTTTTGGGAGAAGATATTTTTTGGAAGGGAATGAAAATTGAAAAAACACAGAAGATTTGGGAGGTTTTTGCTATTGGAAGTTAAAAGAATTATTTAGGAATAGTTTGTTGTGACATTGGATACATATTTTGTTTTGGAAAATTGTGTTTGTTGGGAAGAAGTTTTGAAAGCTTTGGAAGAGGCTCGGCATCAAAGCTTCAACACTTCAGAAACTTCTTGATACAGGTTATTTTCTTGTGTAATTAGATTTGTTTTAAACTTGTATTGAAATTGTATTGTTGCAGTTAATTGTTGTGCTAGATCTATTAAGGAAAGTTAATTTGTTTTAGGAAAAAGAAATTTAAAGCTTCTGTGATTGTCGTGAAGAAACTTAGGAAATTTTAGTTAGAGTGAAAACCAAAGAATATGAATTGTGTTATTTGAGAAATTTATTAGACCTAAACTGTGAAATAAATCTTGAGGAAAACAAATTTAGATTTAGAGAAAATTAAACCTCAGTAGAAAAGGAAAATTGAGAAACCTCTGTGTTTGGAAAATTTTCCATGAAGAAACCCAGAGGAAATGTAGAAAATTATTGAAAGATTATTAAAGAAATTAGAAGATTCCAGTAGTTGTCCTTTCTTTTCTTTGTGTTTTGATTTTTGAAAGCTTTTGGAAGATTTAATTGTACAATCCTTTGTGAAATTTTAATATTTTTTGGAAAATTTATAGTTTTATCTGTAGAGTTGTTTTCTGGAAAATACTCTCCTTATTTAATATTTTGAATGTTTCAATTTATTTTAATTTATATATATATATATATACACATACATATATGAATATATATAAATACGCATATATATATACACTGTTGGTAATTGGATTTAAAATCCATAATTTAATCAAAATCGCCGTATGTGAATTATCCTGGTAAAAGACGAAATTTTGGGTTGTGTATTTTATTTTTTTTAAATATAGTTAAAGTTTATATTCATGGTGGTTGGTGGGGAGGTCAAACCCCCACCGCCCACATGTGTGATGGTGGGAAAGCACTGCCTATGAGGCAATGCGCCCACCATATAGGGGGACGTACTGCCCCCAAAAAGGGAGGTGGTCGGATTGTAGTCTGTATAGCCGTGCCCCTCTCTCTCCCATGATTTTCTTTAAAAAACTGTGTAAGATTTTCGTTCGTCAGTTCTTTTATTCACAGATTTCGATTTTTATGTGTATTTTGTTTAACATTAATAAATGTAAATATATATATATATATAATATAACATGTATATATACGTATATATATTATATATATATATTTGGAAATCATATTTTGGATATTTAAATTGATTAAAATAATGTTTTAGTTTGTAAAATTATTAATATATATATTTAATATATATATTTAATATATATATATAATATAATATATATGGGTATATAAGTGTGATGTATATATTGCATGAATATATATATATATTTAATTGTGTTTTTAATGATCTTTAAATAATTAGTTTCGTACAATGAAAAATAGAAGGAATTATATATTTTAGTTGGGAAATTGAAAGAAATAATTTGTAGATGATTTATGTTGTTTTAAAAGTAATCTAAGGATTTGATTTTACTGAAGAGGCAATTAATTATTTTAATCAGTTATTTTGTTAGGGAAATTGTTTTATTTACTGTGAAATGTATTTGAAATGGAAATGGATATAGTATATCCGAAAATAGATTATTTCCTTGTAATTGCTTTGTTGTAATTATTTCTTTTGTGTTCATGTTTGGGGAAATGGGTCTTAAATATTGTAAGTCTTCCAGAGGATCATAGAGGATGGGGGTACTTGATTTATTATGTCAACCTATTTTGTATATCCCTTGGGTAGTGCATGGTGCCTTGTCAATAATTTACCTGATTTCCACGAACGGGGATGATTTGTGCCACCTTTGAAAGGAGTGTATTATGTGTCTTGTTGCCTCCAAGCCTTTGGAGTGAGTTTCATTATATGTTGCCTCCTAGAGTTGGAGTGGTTGTTTTGTCTAGTTTGTATGCACTTGGGATTCCCTTGGTGATTGGTTTTGTTTGTTATGTTGTCAAGTAAAAGAGTGGCTTTTGTTAGGCGCCAAAGCCCAAAGAGGTAAAATCGGTAACCTTCAGAGGTAGTTTAATCAAGTGATAACTAAATTAATGTACTTAGAATATTAGGTATCATTTCACACTAATTAAGATAATTTAGCCTCACTTATAGACACAAGCGCTCGTTTAGGCTTGGGATGAGTGGGAAGGCCTGGAATGGAAAGGTCATCTATCTTGTCCTTATGAGAGGTATTTGATTCCACATGAGTGAGTATGGGGGCCAAGATTCGGTTGAGGTCATTGTAGTGTTCTTTAATCAGCTTAATAACTAGGAACATAAATTGCTCTACTTAGGGATTGAACATCACAACTGGCAGTCATAACCCAATAAAGAACCTTATTTAATCATCAACCCAGGGACGTAAACTTGAAATGGGTCAGCACAATATATGCACGAATCACCCTTCCAGACATACATGATTCCTAAAATGCTTCATACTATAATTTAAATTACTAGAAAAACTTTACTGGATAACTTGCTTGGAAATGAAAACTTGAAAGATAAAACTACTTTGTGCCTAGTGGCTACAGGAATAGTTGACAGCTCTGTTTTTCTATCAGCTGCAGGAATAGTCACTTTAACTTCTATGAAAGAAAATACAGCTATTCTATCTTGCAGAATAAAAGTATGGACAGTTCCCTAAGTGGGCCCCCTTAGGTAATGCCAAAAGTAAGCAACAGATTAGGTAAAAAACTTCATAATCTTTATTGATTCGATGGAAACAAGTACATAGCACAAAATTTTGATTGAATTTCTGAAACTGAAAAATGTGTTATAGTACTAACTTCTTCCAGCCCATTCTCTGAAGGAGAAGGGGCTATTTATTGAAAACTGACTCTAACTACTAACCAACCTTTCCCTTATAAAATGGGAGGCATTTATTATATTTAACTAACTTAAGCAAGGAGGTGAATGACAATGCAAGACTGAGTCAAATCGGTTTAACAGTCTTAAAGCGCCATCATCCTGGATTCATGCATCACCAAGACGCCTAGCCTAGATTTCTGGAACACTCTCCCTGCATGGCGGATGAGTTGAAACTGTCTCCCCATCTTTTGTTGTTGAACCAGTCTTTGCGGATTTGGTCTTCTACTCTTCAAGTGAAAATTGAATTCCTTCCTCCACTCGTGGTACCTGCAAAATATCTCACCATCTTTTCCTGGAGGAGAAGGTTAGCTCAACACGTTCATCATTTAAGACAATCCATTACTTTTATTTATTCATTCATTAAGTATTAAACTAAGGCAAACATTGTTTCAGATATGGCTGCAGGAAGTTTTGGTAGTAGAGGTTGCAGGAAGGTTTTATGATCACAAAAGCCATAAAGTATTTATCAGACTAATAAAACATTAAAGATAATAATCATGGGACTTTTTATCAGAATATACTCATCATATTTAAGTCATAAAAAGGTTTATGTCCTATCCCATAATCAAACTAAATGTTTGTTTTAGCATAATAAAAACAGAAAAGTATTTATAAAAGCATGATCAAAATGCGCCAAAAACTTGGCTCATCACTCCCCTCAACCAACTGCTTACTGGACCCTTCAGCAAGTCTAGCATTCCTTCTTCTGGAAAACTCTCTCAGATCTGCACTCAGTTGCTGCCCACATTCGTCATTCTAAAAACTCCAGAAGTGAGCTCTCATTGCCTCCAGCCTTTTCCATCTATTATCTTCAGAACTTCTGTTATAAGTGTTGTTGTCCCCTTGTATAGCCAATAATGGCCATAGAAGAATAGGTGGTTGCATAACCAATGGCAACCAATTCTCCCTCTTTGTTTTGGCATTCCTCATATACCTCTCTGCTCTTCTGGTTGCTGCATACAAGGTGTTGGGAGTATGTGGTTCTGCTTTCTTCAATTGAAATGAAAGATGCTCCCATCTGTTCTGAATGTGCAGGATTGCAGCATTGAAATCGTTGTTTATGATTTGGGAATATTGAGAAAATACCTCTTGTCTTAGAGGCTCAATCAGAGGCCTGGCTCTTTCATCCCTCAACAGTTTCTTCTAGTCAAAGTAAATACCCATTCCATTTCTAGATTCATTTCTCATAGACAATGGCATATTTACTGTATCATGCATATGGCTATTAAATTGTTCCCCTCTGCTGATTTCATTGGTGATCTAGGAGATTAAAGCGCTGATATGAATATCACCGACATAACATAAAGGATTCCATTCTTTATCCTGGGATACAACCAAATTGTGCAGATAAAATTCACACAGGAGGATCCTGATATGCAAAGGTGAGTCCCTGTATGCTTCATAAAACTCCTCAGTGGTATTTAAAGAATGATTCTTACCTTTCCAGACTCTAATTAGCTGGAAGTTCAAATACAGCTCCTAGAGATACATTGCGTAGATGGGTGAAGGTGCTCGACAATGCATTAGCTATGGAACGAGCTCTACTACCTGGTTGAGAGTGTCATTCAAGTTAGCAATTTCCAGATTCTTGTTCTAGATTATCCTTTGTAGTCTCTCAATTTCCAGTGTAGAAGCAGTCTGTTGTTGCTGAAGTTCTTCAAAGCATGTCATTCCTGCAGCAAAGTTTGTGACATGGAGTGGTGGTCTATGATTATAGCATATTGCAAGTGTCTCTTGTACTTCTTCAAGTACATCCTCCTTTTCTTGTTCTTCTTCTTCTCCAATTACCTTTGCATTATGTGATTCTTCAGGGTTATCCTGTCCCAAATCACCATCCTGTTGCTGACCTTCCTGTAGCTGCTCTTCTTCCTGTAGGGGTTCTTCCTTCTTCTTATCACATTCCATACCTTCTTATAGCTATTCTGCAATGGCAGCCAACTCATTCAGGCCAGCCCCTTCAGGTGTACTCATGATCTCCTCAATAACAGGGTCTTCTTCTCTCAGTTTAGGACTAGAAGAATCTGAAGGTGGTGTGGTAGGAGTAGTATTAAGTGACTGGTGGGCTACCTGGTTCTGGAGCCTAGAGCTCCTTCTTATGGACGTAGGAACTGTCTTATGCTTTTTGGAAGGTTTTTCCACAGGAACAAAGAAGTCTCCCTTTGGCTTCCTTTTTACAGGCTCAGGGGTTGCTACTACAGGCGACTTTCCTTTCCTATCCTTGGGAGACGGCTTAGGAATTTTGTTAGAACCTTGTGCTGGTGGCTTGAGAGTTCTTTCAGAAAGAGGAACATCATCCTATGAGTCGGATGATTCCTGAGGAGGGAACCTAGCAGCAGAGGTCTGGCCTACAGCCTAGGAGGTGCATTGCTTAAAGGTAAGAGGTTCACCCCTAGGTCCTACATTTTGAATTTGAGGGTTGAATTGGACAGTGAATTCCTCCCAGGTCATCCTTGATGCGTCATGAACGGATTTTTCAACAAGCAACTTAATAAGACAGTGGTGAGATACAGAGTTAACCCTACCCTTCCTAAATTTAGTAGCACTGTTGGATAGCAAGTTATAAAGGAAGTCGGGAACATTCATCAATAGTCCATGGCATAAATGAGACAAGAGTTTGAAATGATGAGAATGTAGGACTGAAAACCTACCTTCACAGGTTATGTATTTGATGATGTACCCTGCCCGTGACACCCAATCCTACGACATACTCATTCTTTGCACACCTTGCTTATCCACCTACAGAGGAGGATCATTTGGCCGAGTGAACTCAGCCCTGGCGCTTCTTGCATCTCTTCCTCTGGGAAATGGTTCTCCGACCTGAGATAACCCCGTAATCTCAGCAATTCTGTCAATTGACGCATTGACTGTTATGCCCCTAACTTTTGCTTCCCCATCCTGAAATGTCCTCGTAAATTCCTCTGCAATGTCTGTATTGATAGTCTCGAGCTTCAGGAAGTAATTGAACCACCCATATTGTCTGAATAGTGGCATATGCAGCACATCCTATAACAGGATGCTATGGTTTGTAGGCTCATGCCGAATCGGCTGACCTCCCATTTCCTTGGCTTTTCCTCACCTATTTTTTTTCAATTGAACTCCCTGTAGCCCAACTATTAAATCTTCTGCAATTCTTCAGTACTTTGCCCTTCCCCTCAACTGAAACTTTTGAACTACTTTTCAAAAGTGATAGAAAAATAGGGAAAACGATATAATCATGCAATCTTTTGGAGGGAGAGAGTAATCATGGATAATTGGAATACATTCAGGTTCATTATTACAGGAAGGAAAGACTGTTTGATTATTAATTATAGTTTCCAAATATTGGGGGTTCGTGACAACAGATGGGACAAGATTTTGGCGGCGATGTGGCGGAAGTTAAGTTATAAAGAAGCGTGCTCAATCGTGCGAACGAGCCAAAGGAAATGGCAACCATATAGGAAATTTGTTTGCACTAATTAATTCTAAATTAAATGCAATAAATAAAGTAACTTAAACTATCTTAAAGTGAATTGGAGCGTACCTAGAGAGAATCACCGTAATTATCTGATGTGACCTCCTTCTTCATTGCAATACGTGACACAGAGAAACATGGATGATATGGGAATGACAGGTGGATGATGTGGAAGAGAGAGAGTGAGTACGGATTGTGGATGACATGATGAAATGGAATGGGGATCTTAATAGATAACCCCTTTATTATGATTTTATATGAACTTTATGCATGGCCTGGGAAATTGAGTCTAGGCTCAATTCCTTTGGCTGCAGGATCACTGTTGTCCTGCTCAATTTCGAACTGTTTCAGAGATGTTTTCTTTTCAATGGGTTTAGAATAGAGCTTTAGGAAATGCCCATTGACTAATAGCTTGAACCGGACTTCATCAATGGTCCTTAATTGAACAGCACCATTGGTGAATACCTCTTCTATCTCATATGGACCCAACCATCTAGTTTGCAGTTTTCTTGGACTGTCCTTATACCATGAGTCATAAAGCAGAGCCCAATATCCTACTTTGAATTTCTTTTCCTTGATATATTTATCATGCCACCTTATTCCCTGGTTTTGTATCATCTCAGTGTGTTGCAGGACATTCTTTCGGAGCTCGTCCAGTGCATTGAACTGCATGAATCTATCCCTTTGTGCATTTGTTAAATCCATGTCCATCTCTAATGTTGTTCTTAGAGTTTTATGTTCGAACTCAATTGGCATCATAGCTATTTTACCATACACCATTTCAAAATGTGTATATCCTGTAGCAGTCTTCTAGGTAGTACGGTAGGCCCATATAGCTTCTGGTAACCTTGCAACCCAATCCTTTCTATGCAAATCTACAGTTTTATTCAAAATGGCCTCTATGTCCCTGTTGGTGACCTCAACCTGGCCATTAGCCTAGGGATGATAAGGAGTTGATTTCTTGTGACATATATTGTATTCATTTACTAAGGCTGTGATAAGTGTAGAAGTGAATTGTGCTCCTTGATCTGTCACTATTTCCCTAGGGACACCAAACCTGGTGAATATTTCCTCATACAGAAATTCGGCCACTTTATTATCCCTAGCATGCTTCCTAGGTTTAGCTTCTACCCATTTTGTCACATAATCTGTGCATACAAGGATGTAGGACTTACCATTGGAAGGTGGATCAATTGGTCCTACAAAATCCAGTCCCCATTTGTCAAAGGGTGTAACAACAATTTGTGGAAATAGAGGCATCTCATTAGATCTAGTTGGTCTTCCCATCCTTTGGCATCTGTCACACCTCCTGGTATACTTGGCTACATCACTATGCAGAGTTGGCTAATAGTAGCCAGTATTTAAAACTTTCATTATTGTTCTTTTGGCAGCAAAATGTCCACCACACGGCTCATCATGGCTTGCATGGAGTATATCATGAGTGTCTTCCTCTTGTACACACCTCCTCATAACTTGATCTGGCCCTGTATAAAACATGCAATCTGCAATCCAAGAAAAATTAAAACTTTTCTTTGCCAATAATCTTTTTTCCTTAGGGGAGAATTAAGGAGGAGTTTTGCCTGCAGCCAGATAATTTGCTATATCGGCATACCATGAGTGAATAACCTTGATTGCAAATAGGTGCTCATCAAGAAAGGAGTCTTCAATAAGTGTAGAGTCATCTTGCCTTTGAATTCTAGAAAGGAAATCAACAACCACATTTGCTTTACCTGACTTGTCCACAATTGTAATGTCAAATTCCTACATCAGCAACAACCACCTTGCCAGTCGCCCGACTATTGAGCTTTTTGTTCATGAGATACCTGATTGCTGCATGATCCGTATGGAAAAATATTTGATAACTTCTGATGTAATGCCTGAATTTATTGAGGGCATAGATGATTGCCAACATCTCTTTTTCTGTAACAGTGTAGTTTAGTTCAGCCTCTTGCAAATTTTTGCTTATGTAGTAGAGTGCATGTTCTGTTGAACCACTCTTCTGTCCTAACACGGCTCCAATGGCATAATCTGATGTATCTGTATGAATATGAAATGGAAGTGACCAATCGGGTCCTTTCAAAATAGGTGCATGTGTAAGGGCAACTTTTAAATCACGAAATGCTTTTTCACATTCTTCAGTCCAAGAAAAATCTGCATCCTTCTTCAACAGACTGTATAAAGGGCCTGTTGTTTGGCTGAAGTCCTTGATGAATCTTCTATAGTATCCAGCATGGCCTAGAAAGCTTCTTAATTCTTTCTGCTTAGTAGGAAAGGGTAGATTAGAAATGACCTCAATCCTAGCAGGATCAACCTGTATTCCTGCAGCAGAAATATAGTGACCAAGCACTATTCCCTCCTGCATCATCATGAAGCACTTTTGACTATTCAGGGATAGGTTATGATCTTCACATCTCTGTAGTACTTTCTTCAAGTTGGCTTGAGCTTCCTCAAATTTTGCACCATAGGCGGTAAATTCATCCATGTATATTTCCATACAATCATACGAGATGTCTGAGAAGATACTGATGACTACTCTCTGGAAAGTTGCAAGTACATTATAGAGACCGAAAGACAAAACTGAGTAGGAAAACGTTCCCCAAGGGCATGTAAAAGTAGTCTTTTCTTGATCCTCAGGAGCAATCTTGATTTGATTGTACCCATTGAAGCCATCTAAGAATGATAAATACTTTTTCCCAGCTAAATTATCTAGAACTTGATCAATAAAGGGAAGAGGAAAGTAATCTTTCTTTGTTGCCAAGTTAAGCTCTCTGTGATCTACACATACCCTCCATTTTCCCCCTTTCTTAGGAACAATAACTAGTGGGGAGACCCACTGACTATCAGAAATTGGGTAGATAAAGCCAGCTGTTAACATTTTCTGCAATTCTTCTTTAAATTTTTCTCAAGGCTAGATTTACTCTTCTTTGAGGTTGCCTGACAGGTTTGAACTCACTGTTAATGAATATGCAATGTGTACAGAGTTTTGGGTCTAAACCCTTCATGTCACCATATTCCCAAGCAAAATCTGACTTATGACTGGTGAGTATTTTGACCATAGATTCTTGTTGCTCACTGGTGAGGTTTTTATTGATACTCAAGGTTTTTCCTGCTACCACTTCAACTTGGGAGGTTAAATCAACCATAGATATTTCAGGTAGGAATGGCATTTCAACTTCATGGGGTAGCAAGGTGTGCAAGTAGTCAGTTGCTGCAGGGTGATGGGCTGATGTAGACGGAGGAAGAATGGTTTGCAAGGAGCATGGATTTTTTTCACAATGAAAGTATTCGGTACCATAGTTATTCAACATGATATTGGATAGTATATCCTCTTCTTCTTGTTGTGCAATGAAAGGCTCTCTGGAAATCATCATTAAATTGGCCACGGAGTTCACTCCCTCCTCTTCTCCCAAATCTGGCCAAACAACCTCTCCAGACTCAAGTTGGGGCTAGGCTGGAGAATAGAGGGTAAACTTCTTTGTGCTATACCCATCAAATATTGTCATGTTACCTGACCTACAACCAACGTAAGCATCAGCAGTAGCCAACCAAGGCCTTCCTAGTATGACAAAGTATCCACCCAATGATGCCTTTGGAGATAAGACCATAAAGTCAACAGGATACTCCCAAGAATCCAAGGTGACTACCAGGTCTTCAACTACCCCATCAGGTTTGAGAGTTGAGCTATCAGCAAGCTGCAATATTGTAGGTGTAGCCCTTATGTTAGAAATACTAAGTTTTACAACCAGGTCTTTTGTCATGACATTGATAGCTGCACCAAGATCCACTAAAGCATTCTTAATTTGCACCCCATTAATATTGATCTCCACAACAGGGTTGCCTGAGTCTGAATATTTTGGGATGGTAAGCTTCCCTAGCATTAAGTCAGAGAGTTGGCCCATGACATGGACAGTTTGAGGGTCCTTCTGTTTCCTCCCCGACTTCTTCAAACATGCCTTCTTGATGGCTTTGTTATAGATAGGTACCTCTTTGATTGCCTGAAACAAGGGAATTTTCACACATATATGCTTTAGTTGGTCAAGGATGTCAAAGGCAGGTTCTTCTTGTTTTTTCACATTTTCTCCTTCCAACCTTTGTGGGAAAGGAGGTGACACTTTATTGGATGCCTTAGGTAATGATGGAATCTGAACTGGTTCATTCGGTTGGGCTAGGTCGTTGGTATCTTCTTCTTGGTCAACCACCTCAAATGACAATTTTGATATTATGGGAGGAGATGGTGTGGGCAGCATAGTTCCTAAACGTAAATTGATATTATTCAAGTTGAGAGCATAGGTAGGCTGATGATTAGGATCAGTAAAATAAACTTGTTGCTGTTCCTACTGCTGGTTATTTGGATTGGGTGCTGCCTGAGCCGGTAGTTGGGTAGGCTTTGGATTCTGACCTTGATTAGTTGTAGGAGGTGGCATAATGGATTGCTGCTGGGGATGTTGCAGGAAACCGGTGGGTGGATTTGACCATTGCTGGCCTCCTCTTCATTGGTTAGACTGCTGGCAATTCCCTTGTGAAGGCTGCCATTGATTTTGCTGTGGTGATTGCTAATTCCCTTGTGGGGATTGCCAATGGTTTTGCTGGGCATTTGGCCAAGGGTTATTCCACTAAGGTTGGGAGTATGGCCCATAGTTTGGAGGGTACTGGTTTTTCCACTGACTATTATATGAACCAAAATTTTGCAAAGGGTCTTGAGGCATACCTTGTCTTGGGGCCCATGGCCTGCGCTGAGCCACAAAGAACACTTCCTCTTCTCCTTCAATGGTTTTGAACTCAGTAGGGAGATGCTGCACCTCCAAATTGGCCACTGCTTTGCATCTGCAGTCTTTCTTTCTTTGTCGACAATGGGAGCAATATTCAGCTAACATTGCCTCAGCTTCTTCTTTCTTCCTTCTAGCTTGCATAGTATCCAGTTGAGTAGCTACATCATTGATGATATCCTGCTTGAAGTCGAACAAGAGATTAGTAATCTCCCCTTTAGATAATCCAGAGTCACTTCCTTTTATAGAAGAGGGTCCAAACCCCCTTCCCTTCTTTACAACTGCTCTGGAGTAATTGAGACAGATTTTCTTGATATCATCCCAATCGCTTTGGGTGACATCACCTCCTACCATGAGGTCAAGGGCCTCCATGCAAGTATCATTAACTCCTCTCAAGAAGAGAAGTTTTTGAGATTCCTCATTCAGCTCATGATGAGTATTCTTCTGCACACTAAACAAGAACCTTGACACATAATCTTCCAAGGTTTCATCTTCCTTTTGTGTCATTTTGAAGATGCCATCTCCTCTCATATCATTTCCTCTACAATATTCTTTATATTTACTCAAGAACAGAGTCTTCATTTCATCCTAGGTGTTAGCTACATTGGCTCCCGATCCCATAAACCATCTCAAGACTGCCTCTTTTAGAGTGGAAGGAAACAATTTCAGCTTGTGTGCTAAGGTTGTATAGTCATAGCTTCTGCAAAGGATGTCAAATTCAAACAAGAAGGTATGAGGATCCTCAGTAATAAGTCCATAGAACTTTGGCAGTAGTGAGGCAGGGATGTTCTTGAGGTTATTATTGTCATGCAAGTCAGGGATTGGGAATGGAAAAATAGGGTTTTCCATTCTTAGTTGTGTTCTTGGATTAGCTCTTGGTTTATGAACTGTAAAAGCAAAGGAATTATTTGATTCTGTCTTTTCGGAGGAAGAAGAAGATGAGGCAATTAAGTCTTGGCCAACATCCAGATATGGGGTGTCCTGGAATAGGTTCGGTTCAATTTCTTCAATATCTATGCTCCCAAGAAGGAATCTTCCAAATTGGTCTCTTCTTCTATGCATACAACAAAAGTGAACTAACCATGGGAATGCTGGAATGCAGGATTCTAAACTAAAAATACTAAGAATGAAATCTTAAACTCTTTACTAGCATGCCTATAATAGGTCCTTAGTTTGACACCATCCCCAGCAATGGCGCAAAAAATGTAGTTTTCTTTAATCAGCTTAATAACTAGGAACATAAATTGCTCTACTCAGGGATTGAACATCACAACTGGCAGTCATAACTCAATAAAGAACCTTATTTAATCATCAACCCAGGGACGTAAACTTGAAATGGGTTAGCACAATATATGCACTAATCACCCTTCTAGACATACATGATTCCTAAAATGCTTCATACTAAAATTTAAATTACTAGAAACAACTTTACTGGATAACTTGCATAGAAATGAAAACTTGAAAGATAAAACTACTCTGCGCCTAGTGGCTATAGGAACATTTGACAGCTCTGTTTTTCTGTCAGCTGCAGGAATAGTCACTTTAACCTCTATGAAAGAAAATAGAGCTATTCTATCTTGCAGAATAAAAGTATGGATAGTTCCCTAAGTGGGCCCCCTTAGGTAATGCCAAAAGTAAGCAACAGATTAGGTAAAAAACTTCATAATCTTTATTGATTTGATGGAAACAAGTACATAGCACAAAATTTTGACTAAATTTATGAAACTGAAAAATGTGTTACGGTACTAAGTTCTTCCAGCCCATTCTCTGAAGGAGAAGGGGCTATTTATTGAAAACTGACTCTAACTACTAACCAACCTTTCCCTTATAAAATGGGAGGCATTTATTACATTTAACTAACTTAAGCAAGGAGGTGAATGACAATGCAAGACTGAGTCAAATCGATTTAACAATCTTAAAGCACCATCATCTTGGATTCATGCATCACCAAGACGCCTGGCCTAGATTTCTGGAACACTCTCCCTGCATGGTGGATGAGTTGAAACTGTCTCCCCATCTTTTGCTGTTGAACCAGTCTTTGCGGATTTGGTCTTCTACTCTTCAAGTGGAAATTGAATTCTTTCCTCCACTCATGGTACCTGTAAAATATCTTGCCATCTTTTCCTGGAGGAGAAGGTTAGCTCAACACGTTCATCATTTAAGACAATCCATTACTTTTATTTATTCATTCATTCAGTATTAAACTAAGGAAAACATTGTTTCAGATATGGGTACAGGAAGTTTTGGTAGTAGAGGTTGCAGGAAGGTTTTATGATCACAAAAGCCATAAAGTACTTATCAGACTAATAAAACATTAAAGATAATAATCATGGGACTTTTTATTAGAATATACTCATTATATTTAAGTCATAAAAAGGTTTATGTCCTATCCCATAATCAGACTGAATGTTTGTTTTAGCATAATAAAAGCAGAAAAGTATTTATAAAAGCATGATCAAAATGCGCCAAAAACTTGGCTTATCGGTCACCAGGATTACCGAAGCCTATGAAGATTCCCAGAGGAGATCCCATGATGAGCTATGCAATGACACTCTGTCTAGGAGAACAATTGGTACATGATTTTATGTGTATGGTTTTCTTAACATACTCAATCTATTTTATATCTGGAAGCAATGTGACCATGTTAGAGTTGGACTTGTGTTGTACATGTGATTGGTTATGTCAGTATGAGTTAGTATGAGTCAGCCTGTGACTAGTGGTTGTAGAGTTTGTCCATGTTATGTTGTTACTATCTCCTAGCATGGGGGGTGGGCCTTCGGGTACCACTTGGTTGGATGGAACATGCACCATACACTGTTGGGTCCCCCTTTGATCTTCAGTACTTGGTGGCGAGATATCTAGTTGGAGAGCTCGCAATTCCCGTTTTTAATTCAAGCAATGTATTTATTTCAATTTGAATCATGTTATTTTACCCCTCATATGTTTACGAGGTGGATTTATGTGTATTGTAACACATTTGTATTATTGCCTCATTCTGGGAATGAGTGATGTAACCTTTTGATTAAGTTAATGAATATGGAGTTTTGTTGTATATTTCTTTATGTTATGTTGTATCTTTGTTTTGTTTAAGTACTCAATTCATATTGTCATTAAATGCTATGGTTGTATATTGATGTATGTATGGGTTTAAGTAATCTCGATTACGTAGCCTTAGAGGTTGTTGTCAATTGTTGGTGAACATGTATGTTAATTACACTTTAATAAATAAAAAAAATTGTGCGCTTATGTAGTGAATTGCAACTTCCTTTAGGGTTATGTGGTGGGGCATTACACATGGTATTAGAGCCCAGGTTTAAACATTGGGTGCTCTGGGATTATGATGTACCCATTAAGCTTTAGTTGTGTAGGTTTTCTAGTGTTACCTTGTCTAATACCTTTATGTCTGTGTAGGATTATGCCTCCCAGACGCGGAAGAGGCAGAGGACGAGGACGTGGTCGGGTAGGTGGTCGCAATGGGAGTCAACATGACTCTCCTCCTCATGTTACGCATATTCCAAATTAGGAGGAGCAGCAGGCATCACAGAATGGCCTAGGGGGCGGTGATAGACAGCGGGATCCTCCAGGGATTGAGGCTGCACGTAGAGCATTTGAGGAGGCATTAGCACTCCTTGGTCTGAGATAGGTAGATGCATAGGGTGATCCTATTGTGAGGGTAGTTCTGGCACAGAAAAAGACGTTAGCCTCTTCATATATGAGAGACTTACTCTGGGAATGACCACCATGGTTTGATGGAGTAGGCAGTGGATTAGAAGTTGAGACTTGGCTTATAGGTCTTGATCAGTGCTTTGCTATGTACCCGTACTATAATAGTACTAAAGCGCGGTGTGCTATCATGCACCTGCGGGGATTTGCATCCACATGGTGGAGGATGGAGGAGCAGAAGCTCCACATTGATATTAATACAGTGTCCTGGGAGATATTTCTTGAGCAATTCAGAGCCCGCTTCCTTTCTGGCCATTGGCGTCAATGTAGAGGCAATGAGTGTCACGCCTTACGACAACTAGCCATGACCGTAGACCAGTACGAGCAATGTTTCTACGAACTTAAACAGTTAGCAGGAATAGGTGATGACGAGGGGATGCTCGTTCAACACTTTGTTAGGGGATTCAATGCCCGTATTAGTGATGGTGTGAGGGTCTTTGAACCCAAATCTATGGAGACAGTTGTGGAGAAGGCATAGCTTGTGGAGGAGAATTTGACCATGGCACTGGGAGGCCATACAGGTGTATTTATTGGCAGTGGTTTAGGAGCTGGGACTAGTGCACGAGGGGGACAGACTCAAGGAGTTGTGCCTCCTAAGACACAGTAGGGACCAACACAGAGTGGTCAACAGCAGGTATCTTAGGGGAAACGTAAAGGTTTCCAGTAGAGATAGGGTGACAAAAACTAGAGGCGCAAGAAGCGTTTCAACTCTGAGTAACCCGCTCAGAGCTTTCAGTCAACTTTCAGAGGTAGTCCGTAGCAGTCTAGCGCACCAGCTGGAGGCAGGGGTTATGGTAGAGGCACTGGTTGTTTCACATGTGGCCAACAAGGTCATATTGCTAGAATGTGTCCTAACAAGGGCACATCTGGATTCACACATAGACCAGTGGCATCTGAACCGACAGTGGGGGATGCAGGCAGAGGTCATCATGTATTTGCAATGGTTGATAACCGCCAAGTAGAGCATCAGGGTACCGTCGTTGATACATATGGTATGTTATTGGGTAACCCAGTTACCATTCTATTTGATTTTGGAGTGTCAAACTCCTTCATTTCTTCTTCCATAGTGTCACGTTGCAGACTGGGGGTCATAAGGCAAGCTGATAAGTGGCAGGTTGAGTTAGCCTCGGGTGCGAAAGTCGCATCACATTCTTTAGTACCAGAGTGTAGATTGGAGGTTGGACCTCTCCTTAATACATTAGATCTCCGAGTTATACCATTGGGTTCATATGACATTGTCATAGGTATGGATTCGTTAGAGGCTCATCAAGCAGTTATAGATTGTCGACGTAAGTCGATTCAATACATTAATGCATCTGGTAGTGAGGTGGATATAATGGGGGTTCAGAGATCGATATCCTTGAGGATTATCTCAGCTATGCAGTTGAGAAGATGTGTACGACAAGGATGTCAGTTGTTCATTGTTATAGTGGAGGATTTGGGATTAGGAGATGGAGAGGAGAAGGTCTCTCTTGATAGTCACCCCGTTCTTCAGGAGTACTCAGATGTCTTTCTAGACAATATTCGAGAGATGCCACCTCAGAGAGATATAGACTTCAAGATAGACCTAGTACCTGGATCGGAGCCCATTTCATGAGCTCCTTACTGTATGACCACTCAGGAGTTGAAAGAGCTTTGCTTGCAGCTTGAGGAGTTGTTAGAAAACGGCTTCATTCACCCTATTGTTTCTCCATGGGGAGCACTAGTTATCTTCATGAAGAAGAAGGACAGTTCACTTCGGTTATGCATTGATTACAGACAGTTGAACAAAGTGACTATCAAGAATTGATATCCACTTCCTAGGATTGATGACTTGCTTGACTAGGTCAAGGGTGCTACAATCTTTTCAAAGATTGACCTTAAGTCGGGTTATCATCAGCTCCGTATTTTTGACTCAGATATCCATAAGACGGTGTTTCGGACGCGATATGGTCACTATGAGTTCACAATAGTACCATTCGGGTTGACGAATGTGCCTTCTGTGTTCATGAGTCTAATGAATGGAGTATTCCATACATACTTAGACAGATTTGTCCTTGTGTTCCTAGATGACATTTTGATATACTCCAGGACAGTGGAGGAACATGAGGAGAATTTGTGATAGGTATTACAGTGTTTACGAGATAATTAGCTTTATGTTAACTTGTCAAAATGTGAATTCTTCAAGTAGGGAAAACTTTAGTGACGAATCTTCACCAATTGGCGAATATTTGAAATTGGGACCTCCAAAAATGGCGAATAATACAAGCTAGAAAGGATGCCGAATCACCAGGTTTTTACAAAAAAAAAATTTGTCTCGATTGATTTGCCAATGCATTATTTTTTAAACGACGCATCATCAGAACTGATTCGCCAGTAGTTTATACTGTAAATACAAATATTACTTATATTCGCCAGTAATTTTATATTCTTACAATTAATTTTTGGGAAATATCGCCATTAATAATAGTTTACCATTTCATTTTAGGGGTATTTTAGCCTTGAATAGGTTTATTATTTATTGCCATCGATTATCTTTTTAATCGAATGGCTACAAGTGAATTCTGTGACTTTATTTACACGTGCCTTTTAAAAAGGTTGTTGAGGCCCGAAATTTGTTTTGGGCCACACGATTAGATTTGATCATGTGGCCCAAAACAAATTTCGGGACTCAACAACCTTTTTAAAAGGCACGTGCAAATAAACTCACAGAATTCACTAAGTCACAGAATTCACTAAGTGCATATAAAATTGTTGCCCTAAGTGTCCCACCGATGATGTTCACTCACACCGATATTAACTCACAAAATGAACTTGCAGCCGTCTGATTTAAAAGCTAATCGATGGTAAAATTTTCAAGTTTCATTTAGTCTTACTTTTCAAGTGATATTTTTTTAAAACACTTCATCTGTGTGTGCTCCAATGGAGTTTCAATAGTGAATTTATGCTTGGTGGCGAGGGGCTCTGCCCCTCGACCCTGCCTGTATCGCAATAGGAGCGCATCGGGGCCGATGTCCCCGGACCCCGCAAGGGGGCGTTGCCCCCTCAACCCCCACAAGGGGGCTCTGCCCCCTTGACCCCACTGGTGGTTGTCACCCCCAGGCCCCTACTTCAATATTAAAAAAACAAAAAAAATATGGGGGAATTGCGCCGACCAACTATGCAAATTTTTAAAGGAGAGATTCACCATTGTAATTAATCGTTTTATTGATTATTCACTAGGATTCGCCAGTGTGATTATTTTTTTTTACCAATTATTCATTAAGATTTTCCAGGATTTTACAAATTTTTGAATAATGTGCATAAGATTCGCCAGGGAAAATTAATAATTTTTTCAAATAAAAGGAAAGATTTGCCAGGATTTTAAACCTTTGCTGAGGGGGGGGTTTCTTAAAGTTATCCTTGTCTTCAAGACTGAGATCAAGTATCTTGTTGATAGATCTTAGGGGAAGGTATATCGGTGGATCCTTCAAAGATCCAAGCGATCTTAGATTGGCCTGCGCCCACGAATGTGGCAGAGATCCGTAGCTTTATGGGGCTTGCAGGATATTATAGGAGGTTTGTACAGAGCTTCTCGAGGATAGGACATCCTATCACCTCCCTTTAGAGGAAAGGGAAGAGGTTTGCATGGTTAGAGCAATGCGAGATGACATTTTAGACTCTTAAGGAGAAGCTGACCAGTGCACCAATACTAGTGATACCTGATCCTACAAGGGACTTTGTAGTCTGTACAAACGCATCCTTGGAGGGGTTAGGAGAAGTGTTTATGTATGTTCACCTCACCAATTAAGCATAGTAATATAAAGAAGAACCCATATGCTCCAAACATATAAACATCATCCAAGAATGCACTCAACAATAATCAATACCCTTACTAATGCAAACACATCATACTTAAGGATGACTTACCAATTCCCAACACTTATAACTAGACTCAACCATTCTATTGTGAGTGTGTGTATAAGCTCGGTAGGGTTTCATAAAGGTTACCTGACCAATCACTTCTCATGAGTGATACTTCCCCTCCCTTCTGGAGGATTGAACCTATCCCAGCAACCAGCTTAACACATTTGCAATGGTAGTTAGACATTCATAATAAATCCATATGCATCATAAAACTTTAGCATATTCATATAGCAATACATGTTCATCATCAATGTAAACATAATTACTCTTCCAAGGCAATAATACCTTAATACCTATTTCAGTATTCCATTTCTTTAATAAGCATATCAAACATTAAAAAAAAGAGAGAAAATTGGGGCTATAATAGATGGAGGTAGATTACTCTTTGACCCTGCTGAAATTACTAATTTATTCCATAGTTTCTATGAGAAATTATTTAAAGAAGGGGATAATTGGCAAGGTTTTCAACAGGCATTGGAAGAAGATGTGAAAGACTTTATTCCTAACATGATTGACCCAGGTTATAGTCAAAAAATTTATCGAGTTCTCTCTATGGAAGAACTTGAACATGCTCTTTTCTCTATGAAAACTAATAAAAGTCTTGGATTCGATGGTCTTCTAGCTGAGTTTTATCAAGTAATGTGGCCTCATATTAAAGATGACTTTTATATGTTTTATTTGGAAGCACTTCAGAAGGGATCCTTAGGCCCTAGAATTAACAAGGGCTCAATCAAACTTATCTGAAAGGGAAAAATGAAGACATCATTGTTGGCTAGCGACCAATTACTTTGTTGAACACCTCTTATAAAATTATTGCCAAAGCATTAGCAATCAGAATTAAACGTGTTGTACAAAGAATAGTGAGAGCTGAATAAATAACATTCGGCTATTCTCATGTTGGCTTGGGAGACTATAGAATGGGCTCAATAATCATGCTAAAATGTATTAGTGGTTAAGCTCGATTTTGATAAAGCGCATGATAGAATTCGTTGGTGTTTCATTCTTAAAATGTTGTAGTGGTTGGGTTTTGTTCCAAGGATTGAAAAGCATGTTCAATTGCTATTTAAAGATGTAAATTCCCACCTTGTAATTAATAGTGCTATTACACCTTCCTTTGAGCTGCAATGTTCTATAAGACAGGGGTGTCCCCTCTCTCCTTTATTATATGTTCTTTTTGTTGATGCATTGGATTATCTTCTTCAGAAGGCTAATCAAATGAAGCTTATTATAGGTATTTTCATTCCTCGAGATAAGGTGGTTATTAAATGCCATTTTTTTAATGGAAACATGTTGTTTTTGCAAATTTTTGAAGAGGAACTAAATAACACCATGGACATCTTAAATCTGTATTGTGAAGTTTATGGATCCCAATTATCTCATAATAAAACTAAGTTTTTGATGTCTCAAAATGGTTCTATTCCACATTAGATTCCCAAGGAGTGGAAGCTTATCAAGCATGAGGAGATAACAAGATATCTAGGCATTCCCTTCGGCTTAAGGGTCTCCCTTTTAGACATGTGGAGATGGTTTTTAAATAGATTAAAAAACAAATTATTTACCTCGGGTAATAAATTTTTATCCTTGGCAGGTAAGATCCAAGTTTCTAACAAAAATTTATTGCTATGCATGTGTACCACACATCTTGTTGGATTCCTTCCAAGCAAGGATATGAGGAGTTAAATAAGATGATTCAAAAATTTATTTGGTCTAAATGGGATGGAAGTTTTGGTTTCATTTTTGCTTCTTGGTCTCATTGTATTCAATCAAGGAATCATGGAGGACTTTTCCTTGTTGCTAAATGGATTGTTAGAGCTGGTAATGGAGATGAACCATGGAAGATTTTAGTTCATCATCGAATTATGGAAGCAGTTGTTAAAAACAAGTGGAAAGCAATCAATTGGTTGGATAAGATATTAATGTCTCCTTTCTTTAAAATTAAAGCTTCATTTCCTCTTCGGTCTATTTGGAAGGCTTAGCAACAAGTTTCTCACTTCTTAAATTGGAAAAATTATTCCTTGTAACATGGTTTTAGTTTTGCCTCGGCTTCAATTTGGTGGAATAGAATTATTAATCATCACAATCAGCCACTTGTTATTAGCTTCCCAAGGTATGCTTATTATTTTTTTAAAAGGGGCAACCATAGATTCAAATATATTTGGGATTTTAACATGTTTGATTGGGCTTCTTAGAAACATCTCAAACAACAATATGGGTTAGGCGATAAATATAAACAAAATTGATCTTTGTACAATCTTTAGTCTTTATTGACCTTTCTATGAAGCTTTGCACTCCTAAGGAATGTAATTTTGTCAAAGACTAGAAATGGTTATCTTTTAGTCCTTTTAATTATTTCCCTTTGAAGAAGGTTTACTCTCGTATCCGTCCTAGATGGCCTCTTGTTCCTCATCTTAATTAGAAGTGGAAATGCAGGTTTACTTCCAAATTTTAGAGCAGATTGAGTGCTCAAATATGGAAATCAAAAGTTGATTTTGATACTCGAGTGTTGGCTTGGAAAATTCTATATTGCAAGCTTCCGGTTGGAGATAGATTGAAACATATAATTTTTCAGCCAGCTAATTGCCCTTATTGATTGCATATTGAAAATATGAAACACATATTTTGGGACTACACTTATGTCAAGAAGCAGTGGGCAGTTGTTTTCAAATCATTTCCTATTATTTTCCATCATGAATTAAACTAGAAGGAAGCCATCTTGGGATTGGGTTTGCAAAATAATGTTATTTCTAATTCTATTAGACAAGTTATTTTGAAGCATATTTGGAAAGCTAGATGTTCAGCTATGTTTTCTAATAACTATTATCATGCAACTGCAACTTTAAGGCTTTACTCTGACATCCTTCTTTAGGTGGCTTTTTTGTTTTCATAGCAACAAGTTTTATGCAAGAAGAATTGAAAGGCCATGGTTCAGCTTCAACAAATTAAAGATCAAGTCTTATAGTTCCAGTCTGATAAAAAGTTTTTTCATTGTAAAGTTATACAATAGATGAAATGATTGTCCATTTCAACCTTCTTTTTGCTAAGTTGTAATTATGGTTTGTTTGTACTAGTTTCCTTCTTATGACAGTTTTGTTTCTCTCAGCTATGTGTTGGTAGCTCTTATTCTTTGTAAATTGCTTTGATTCAATATAAAAAAAATATTCTTAGTTATTGTATTAGACTTTGAGCGTAAGATTTTTGTGTTTTCTTTTGTAATGGATAAATAATTTGATAGAGGATATATGTTACCAATATTTTTTAATACATTTGAATATGTCCATATTTAGTTGAGAATGTTTTAGACTTAATATAAGATTTCCCTTTTCTTTATTATGAAGATTAAATGTTTTATTGAAGAATATTGAATATTAAATGTTTTATTGAAGAATATCTACATAGTTGTTCAAATATTTGTCGTGTCAAGAGGACTATGTTACATATATAGCCAAGGTTGATATTGGTGGAGTGTAATTCATGTTATATGTTTACAATAATTGTTGATCATGTAAATTTTTCTTCCTTTCAAAATTAACTTGCATATAAAAAATTGGGATTTCAATTCTTGTTTAAAGGATATTAAAAATTATCTTAGTTATAAAGTCAAGGAAAAGGTGTTCATTTTCAAGTTCGTTGGAATTTTTTAAATTGTATAATATTTTCATATTGTTTTTGAGTTAATCCAATAACCAATTTCATTGAAGATTCATGAGCATTAGACCTTATTTTAGCAAAAAATAAAATTATTGTTGTTCTCATAATATTTGAAAAGATTGACTAATCACACTAGGATTAATAAAATATTTATATTATTTCTCTTTTTTATCATTAGTTTTATTTTTGTTTTATATTTTTGTTTGATCTTCATTGATATATAAGATTTTACCATTGTTATATCACGAGGATTGCACCCTAGCTAAATGTAAAACTTAGTTGTCTTTTGAAACATGGGATCATCTTCAAGTTGTGGGTTGCTTATGGTGAAGATGAACCTCCAAAGATTGTCGGTTCCCTTGATGAACCTCCTATAAACTACTAATTGATAATGAAAAGAGATAGAAGGACTAAAACTGAAAAGAGTTTATGTTAGGAGGTGATGCACCAAACTTCAAAAGACCTGTACCTATTGTTTCAACTCATAATTTCTCTCAAAATTTGTCCTACTCTATGCACAACTCAAATTTTGCAAGCTCACACAATAGTGTTTCACAAGAAGGTTATATTTCACATTTTTTAGAAGGAAAACTAAGTGTTTTCACAACTATAAATGCTGAACAATTAACACAACCTATGACTTGTATGGTTTTTTCTTATTCTTGTAAAGAAATGTTCTACAATGGGACATAATTCAATGATCTTATATTGATAATCATAGAAATTAGATCAAATCATCTACAAAAATATTCAACATATGAATTTGAGAAGGCACAACATGTTGCTTTTATTGAAATAATAAGAATTTTTTGTTGATACAAATCTGAAAATACTTGCAAAAATGCATGAAAAATGTTATATATTGAAAAATCTCTCCCTAAAACTGAGTTACAATATCTTTCTCTTACATACAACAAAAAGAAGAATAGAAAGAACTACCTCAAAAATGAATTGGGTGCTTGGTTTTGATGAAAGCCACCTCTTGCATAACTGAAGATTTCTTCAAGGAAAAGGTCAAGTTTGTGTGTTGATTGTGTTAGATGTCTTCAATAATTTACATAGAAATAGGCTCCTTGGTTGTGTAAAGTGAAAAATCCTTCTTTTTAGGGCTCAAAATTTCCCCAAACAGCTTGCATGTGCCTTGAAAATTTCACCTAACTCAAGTCCCACCCATGCAACCTCTTTATCAGCTCCTAAATTGATGGTAAGTGCCTCCAAACTAGACTTTAACCAGTCTTCAAAAACATTCATGATGTTGATTAGGAGAGTTGTCCTCTATCATTTTGCATGAGATTTTTAGATTGATGGGCATACAAGTTAAAAAAAGCCCTAATTTTAGGGCCCAAAACTGCCCCAAACTACTTGCTTATGGATCCAAACTTCACCCAACTCCTAGTTATATCCATGTAGACTCCTTAATAGGCCTAAAATTGATTGTGATCACCCTAAACTAAACTTTCTTTAGCTTTAATATATTAATGCTCTTGCATGAGGTTTTTATATGTTGGATTCACTTGAAGATAACTAGTTGCTTCAAGGTGGCATAGGATACCTCTCTGGGCTATTAAAAGATGCATTCTAGCCTTCTAAACTTCATCAGAATGTCAAGAAGATGTGTGATGAGTGTTATGTTTGTTAATGCCTCCAACTTTGTAATTTGCTCATGTCAATTTGAGTTCACCTATAATTACAAGATCATACTAGTTGGATGATAGTTTAACCTCCGAGCTTTCATTCTCATCAAGGATGTAGTCTTATAATTCTTAGTGGCCATGGTTCTTATCCACTGTCTTTCCATAGAAACTCTGCTCACCCATCTTCAATGTTTGGTCTTGAAGTCTTAAGACTATCTCCCATACTTCGTTTGGAACATCCTTCCATCATAGGTTTTCCAACTTGCAACTCTAAAATCATCCTAATTTCTCATCACTCTAATAATCCTACCATTGTCCCACTTGATATGACTCCATTATGCATATTTAAAATGTTAAAGCCTTGGGAGATTGTCCTTTATTTGACTGCCCTCTGCCATAAGTGTATACTTGTGATATGGAAACTCATTTCATTGTTATGGCGATTTTCTTCTATTCATCATAGGTCTCTCTTATTTCTTATCCTTTGAGTCTCATCACATAGTTGGTTGCCTTTTGATTGCTTTCAACTATCATAAGACTGGCCTTCCTTTATTTATCTTCCATGGCCACTTCCATTTTAAAATTATCATGGCATATGTCCAATGTCAAATAGCATGGTCATGTGATCTTTGCGATTTATCTATACATACAAGCCCTCTTATACTGATAAATCCATAGAGTACATGTATTGACTATCCTTCTCTTGCTAAAGGACAATCCCTTGGTTATTAGTGATGATTGTATTCTAAGATGAGGTCACTGTTTTCCTCTTGAACTAATACCGATTCTCAAAACTCAATCCTTCATTCATGACTACTATAAGATTCATGAAAAATTCCATGATGACTACCATCTATATCATAAATTGTCCCTTCTTCACTTGACTATTGTCCTCTTTATTGTGCCTCTTTATGCATTTAGTCTTCAAACTATCTTTCATGATCCTTAATCTCTTGAAACTGCCCTCATCTCAAGAACTTCATGGTCATTGTTCATTCTCATAGGTCTATCCTATGGGATCTTCCACTATCCATTTTATTTTTTCAAATATGTATAAACATATTTATGTGACTATCCCTTTCTATCTCATGGCACCTTCATCATAGTCATTTGTTGAAGTGATTGTCCTCTATTCATCATAGGCTATGACTCCTATTTTTCTATGGTTAGGAAATCATGACTGCCCCTAAATCTACCCAACTTGGTATAGACCTCATTGAATGACATCATATCTATTTCTCTTCAAGCTATTTTCATGCCCTTCATTTATTTGGTTGTCCTTTATTCATTGAAGTCATTGCCCTAGCTCTGATTTTTGCACAGTATGCTACCTTTTGATTGTGGATTTGGAAACCATAGTTATGAACCATATTTTTTAAAGGATTTTATGACTACCATTACTCATCAAACCTTGCTCCATGGTTTCTCACCATTCAACACCTCTAAGATTGTCCTTATGTGGTAAGAATTGCCCACTTTTGAAATTGATTATTTTTTCATTCATGAATAAGTCTCATCACTCCTTATGAAGAATATTTTCCTAGATTTCAAACTCACTATCTTCTTGCATGGTTTTATCTTTACCCTTGTATCTAAGACTCTGGCATGGTTTTACCTTTACAATGTAGTGTCATGTGTGTTACTTCCTCTTATGTATTTGTGAATGTTCATTGGTTTTGAATATGGATTGTCCTCTTGCTAACCCTCATTGTACCACCCTTCCATTAGCTATGTCATGCTTACTACAACCCTATGATTGACCTTTGACATTTTCATGGTGATTTGACTGTCCTATGTCAATCCACTATCCTTTTTTCCACTATCTTTTCCTATCATAATGACAAGAATATAGGTCTTTCATTGCCCTTCTAGATGAATTCACTCCCCTCTATCCTTGTTTCCCTTGTACATAATATTGTCCTATTTTGATCTATTGACTATCATGCTTAAAAAAGGACTATCATGATTTATCTTTAAGGTGAAGACCTCTTGCCCTCTTTGAATGCTTTCCATGATGACTGCCTTGTTTATGTGTGACCTTTATTGACTATGCATAACAAACTTTGGAGTAACTATCATCTCATTCCATAAAGAATCGTTATGCGTAATAGGACTATCATTACCCCTTTTAATAAAAGATTATCATATTGCCTTTTGATTTGTCATACTTAATATTGATCCTCTTTTCATTTATTATGCACAAGATTTAACAATGGCAATCTAAAGGGAAGGCAAATTGTTAGACAAGATGTCATCCATTTTGAAAACCCACCACAAAATGAAAACCTTCTGACTTGTTTAACCATGAAAAAGCACGGTGGTGTTTGAGAATCAAGAGGAAACAATACATGGATTGATAAGACTTATCAAAACAATGATTCCCATGACCTGATCAAACCCTTAAACACCTATCATGATTATCATTGATGAATTTTAACACGTAGCTACTCTTAAACAAGTGTTTAAAGCTTAAAGCTTAGGAGTGGAGAAAAACTTTAGAATACAGTGCATACAAACTCCGCGCCATTCTCCAAAAAATGTGCTTGAAAAAGCTTTGGTCATCGTGAAAACCTTTTGAACTATTGTGTAGATGGCTCCAAATAGTTGGAAACCCTAGGTAGTCAACCTCCTTTCATGAAAGCTCATACTTCACCAAAGTTTTTCCTCTTTTCCATGCACGTGAAGCCTTCCTTTTGATTTTTATTTTGGGTATAGTAAATAAAACTTGAGATAAGTTTTATTAAAAAATCCTTTTTAGAAAAGCTTTACATAAAGCCAACATGACCACGCCTCTCTTAAGGGATAATGACTCAAAACAAAATATCAAAACCAATTTTTTTAATAAATTGTCAATGACTTGTCGAGAAATAGACAACAATCATAAAATATTTTATTTTCATTTGCAATATTCAATATGTAAGCTCAACTTCAATGTAACTTTACTCACCATTTTCTAATATATTATGTCCTTCATTATTATTATAACTAGAGTATTAACTTTACCATCTTTTATTTATATACAAGATGTATGATTATGAAATTAGATTCAATCAACTTGCAATCGCTTATGTCAAAATAATATGGTATGAAATATTACATGCATTAATAGAAATGGTTCATATAACTATAAATATTTCATAATTTCATAATTCTTTGACAATTATATATTTATTAGTATAGATATCTTAAATGCATCTATCTAAAAAAATGTTGAGGTATATCCATTTCTTGAAGTGCATATATTAATTTTTTTATTTAGGATGAATAAGCGCCTTGAGACTAGATATCTCCATGTCTTTTACATAGATATATTTTAATTTATTTTTTAATTCATTTAAGAGTTAATCTATTTTGCTTTAGATTTTTTTTATTTGTTGCATATTTAAAATTTCAATGTTTAGTGTCTTGTTTTTATTTTACTATAGAGCTATTTTATTTATTTTCAAGTTGGAGTCTTTATATTTAAAAAATGAATATTCTCTAAATTAAAAAAAATGTCAACAATTCTTCCATGGTCATGACATCACACGCTTCTCCCCCAACTACCACTATAAGTTATGTCTCTTAGCACATAATAGATATCAAGCTAAAAGGAAAAGATGAAAATCATAAGCTAATAATGTTGGAAGTATGAGTAGCTTGTGTGTTTTTATTGATGCCAACAGTTATAGGTTGTTGCACTGATGTCAATGGGTCTATAAGGAGATTGTTGGAAGTTTGTGATGATGATTTGATTGGTTGCATTATGTTGTCATTAGTAGTATCACTAATTTCAACCTCTAGTGTTGCTTTGATGAGCATGTGTTGGTGATGTTCAAACTCTTGTATGGTTGAGATGCTGAGAAGGTGTTGTAGGTGATGAGTTTTGTGTTTGTAGTGATTGGTTTCCAAGTGCTTTTGAGAAAAAATGAAGAAAAGAGAAAATAGTGTGGTTGAAGAGGTGTTCAGTATAGCAAAGTAGTGATCTTGTTTTGCTCCACATTTCTTCATGGTTGAAAATATCCCTATGCGGTTTAGATATATTGATTAGAGGTGTTCATAGGTGTTATATCCAAAATTTTAGGTGTTGGATCATTGTGTAGAGAAAGTTGTTTTCACCCATGTGTGAACTGTGAAAGCAGTGTTGTCTGAGAGAAATGGTTTTGCTTTGCATTTCTTCGTAATTTGGTTTCTAGTCTTGCAGATCCAAGGGTGTGCTTATATTGCTCATATCTATCTTCAGTATGAGTCTCTTGTGTTTTAGTGCTCTACAAGGTTGGATTTAGGTATTATTGTGTGTGAAAGGTTAACTGGTTGTGCAGGATGAATATGTTCTTCTGGTGTATGATGTTGCAAAGGAGTTGTTAGATTTCAGGGTGTTGATGGAATATTCCAGATGGTGTTTAAGTGGCGTGTGTGTTCTGCGAGTCATCTTTGAATCAAATGAAGTGTGTGTTTAATTGTTTAATGGTGTTAACATAGTTTTGGTTGACCTTGGGTATTTACACTAATTGTGAATTTTCTTTGATGTTTGTGGAAGCATGGAATGACATGTTTATATATATTTGGGTCTGAGTTAAGGTATGTTATGGTCCACTTTCATTCCTTTCCACCGTGGGAATGTTTTGGTGCCAACCTAATTTGAATGTTTACGGTTGAGGTGCATAGCCGACCTTGTGATTTTTTTTCAAGGTTGAGGACAGTATAAATAAGTGTTCAATTGATGGAAAATTATAAATGTAATGTGTGTTCAGATGTGAAGTGTGAATGTGTGAAATGTAGTATAGGCTTTAATGCCTAAGACTACTAGAATCAGTTGGCAGAAGGTGTCTACTATCTACAAAGAGAGTTTGAATGTTCTGGTGAAGCAGTGGTGGATTTTTTTGTTGCTCTAAGATGAAATTCTCATTCTAACATCCTTCTATCTTCTTCTTTCTAATCTGGAAGTGATCCCTTCTTTTCTTTTGGGCAGTGAGCCCTCCAACAATGAGCCTATTGTATTCAATGTTGTAATTACTTTATATTGTGAGCTAATCCTCACTATGATTTTTCCCTTATTGGTTTTTCCATGTAAATTTGGTGTTATTGTGTGTTTGGTTGTGTTTGTATTACTGTTTCTCATTTTGCTAATGCATGATAAGGGTTTAATGGTTGTTAAGGGTTTAAGGACTAATACAGATCTGAATCTTAATGAGTTTTTTTATGTTTTAGTGTACAACTAATTCCCCCCTCTTATTTGTCTTGTGCATTCAACAAATAAAAGTACAAGAGTTTCTCAATGAATTGGTGTTGATGAATGTTTCAATCATCAATTATCTTTATTTATTATGAAATTTGAATCTTATATAAGTTATTTTAGGACTTTTTATTTGAATGATCACCGAATTCTTAAAATATATTATACACATTACTTCTTTCATAAGAAAAAAAAGATCTACACCCCACATTAAAGAATCATGTTTTTTAAATGTTTAACAAAAAACATTAAATTTAAAATATTATTCCTTCTATAATAACTAATCATTTCAATAAAAAAATTAAATATAAGTCTCGAAGTTAAATTTCAAGAATAAATATTGCTCATCTAACATCAATCACAATCATAGGCTATATTTTGACTCATTTTATACATTTCCTTTAATAAAAAGTACATTGTCACACCTTTTCCTATCTTAATAGGAAATAGGACCTTCCATAGTAGCACCAAAATACTATAGAAATGGTTCAATCAAAAAAATGTTAATTATTTTTCTCTAAGATATTTATAGAATCTTGTTGTAGTTTCATCAGTATCCCCATCGTATTTATTAGACCTTGATGTTAAATTATTAATTTTTAATGTCTTACAACAATTTCGCACCAATTCATGAATTGTAGTCTTGAATTTATTTAATTTTCTCAAATGTATTCGCATAATTTTAATCATATAAAAATATTTTTAATAAGATGTTATATTCGCACAACAAATTATAATATAATTTCTTCATATGATCTTTAAAACATGGTCATCATATTCATATTTTTTATGTTGTTATAGTACATATTTTGCTATTTATTTGAATTTCTTAGTCAAGTTTTTAATGTAACCAATACTTGTATTGTACACTAACCCATTGTAATCATATAAAAAAGATTGTGATAATAAATAAACATTAAACATTTAAATGCATTCGATAAGTAATTTAATACACACACACACATAACATAAACCCCCATGTTAGAAACCCTAGATCATACATGCAAACCTAAACACCTTCCACATAAGAGAAAACATAAAAAAGTAGAGCTTTGCATGTCAATGTGCAAAATGATATTATTCAGGAATTCAATATTACAATGAGATGATTTGCTTTATAAAAGCAAAGTATGCAACCCTAATGTTGACCTAAAATTAGCTCAACCTAAGTAAAGTTATGCAAGTGTAATTAAATATTAATTACACTAACACCCCCCCATAAGTGCAACTTAGGGAGACTAGATAAGCATGCACCTAAAACTAAGATGAATGCAAGAAAGCATGAATGGGTCCCGGCAACAAGGCTTGATCAGGTACCCATGTACAACCAAATCTCTATAAAATGGAGAAATAGAGAAAACCTCATGGGAAAAACTATCCTCCAAAAAGAGAAGCTGAAAGCCAAGAAGGACAACATCACTGAAGCAGAAGAAGTTGTAAACAACTGTCGAAAGATGACTGCTATGGTGCTGAAGAACCTCCACTAAAGATAGGATGATCAGGATCAAAAAGACAACAATCTGTATGAGTGCCCCATATGACACTACTCGAATCAGATGGCAAACAAAGGAAAACACCTGGAACGAAGATACAAATGGTACAATAACCAATAGTCTGAAACACTGATCAACTGAGAATGGAAGATTCCTTCCAAGGTGAAACCAAGGAAGCATTAGCACGAATAGTATAATACCCCCCCATAATGTTGAACTGGGAGCCTGACAGATCAACTGAAATGGTGTGCAACACCCTCTAGTACATGAGGAAGAAAAAACAACATCTGAAAGTGCACAAGAAAGCACCTGCAACTGAAAAAGTGGTGTGCAACAAAGCACACATGCATGAGGCTGGAATAATATGGATTCACTGTTGTCGTGGAGGGACACTCACTGGACAAAGATGTGATAGAAAAACAAAGGAAAACTACACAACCCCTCATGGCACTTTATAATATCAGTGCGAGTAAAAAATATGGCACAACCTTATGTGCAAGATCCCCAAAAAATACATGTACAATAGTGTGGCACTTTATCTCAGTGCGTTTACATAAAAGATAGCTTACAAATGATGCTCAAAATATGGCCGAAGGAGAGAATGCCTAGTTGTCGGGACCCATATTTGCTTGCATGCATCTTCTTCTAGTGTTTTAGCTTCTTCCTAAGTTCATCTTAAGGGGGAGTGTTAGAGTAATAAGTTATTACGCTTAATTAATTACATCATACTGGTTAATTAATTAAGTCACTTATTCTTCTAGTTGCTTAAGCTAAACTTAGGCACATTAATAATTGATTAATTATTAAGTGTGCACACTAGGGTTTCATTTAGGGTTTCCCTTTTAGGGTTTATTGATCTCCTTCATAAGGATTGATCTCTTTGTAATACGTGATTCTCATAATGCATTTTACACTTTGAGGTTTACAGATGTTCTCTAGTTCTAAATGTCTTTTGCATGTGACAGGTGATTGCATGCAGGTGATCTTGGTTTTTAACATGGTATCAGAGCTCTGATACCATGTTAGAAACCCTAGATCAGACATGCAAACCTAAACACCTTCCACAGAAGAGAAAACATAAAAAAGCAGAGCTTGCATGTCAATGTGCAAAATGATATTATTCAGGAATTCAATATTACAATGAGATGATTTGCCTTATAAAAGCAAAGTATGCAACCCTAATGTTGACCTAAAATTAGCTCAACCTAAGTAAAGTTATGCAAGTGTAATTAAATATTAATTACACTAACACCCCACTCCCGCTCCATCAGGGGCTTATTCTAAGGCTCTATCATTTTCATCTCGTGCTCTATGCCCCAAAACCTATTTGTGTGACCCTTGTGGAAGAGGAGCCTGAGATTCACTCCCCCGTTGAAACCCCTTGAAGCCCCCCATTACTGCCAAACCAAGTACCAAGCATAACCTTAATCCTGTTGCTAACCAACCCACCCCCATTACAAACCCTAAACCCCTAGATAAAAAGAAGTGCAAATCTAACAATGTGTACAGACAGGAAGTTATCGCAATGGGGTTGTGTGATTTAAAGAACACTCCTGTTAAAAATACTGGAAAACATGGGTCAATAAAAACTCAAATTATAAAAAAAACTCTATCACATTCTTTGTGGAAGAAGCTAATTTTGAGGACGTGGGAGGTGAAGATAATTCTAAAGACACTAGTGGTGATGAGAACTTGACTGGAAATGAACCTAATGTTGGTACTGAACCTTCAAGTGTGAAAAGATCTAATAGGTTGGTCGGAGGTTGTTATTGATGAAATTTCTAGCGGGTCTAAACATGACACCATACAAGTTAACAGTAATGAGAAGATGGAGGAGGATGTTGAAGACTACATTGACGGTCCTAGCCACTTCCCTGAGCTCAACAAAATGATTATGGAGGACTCCACCCTGGACTCCTCTCCTTGTCATGAGCGTACTATGGGTGCTAGCCATCTCTATGAGGAAACTGCTAAAGGTTACAATTCTCTACTGACTCATGTCAACAATCTTGAAAAGAAGCTTAATCGGCTCACCTGCTTCACTCTAAAAGTGATCCATCATTCTACGTTCACTCTGGCCTTCATGCTGCAGGAGGAGATTAAGAAACCTGAACCTACTATTGAACACAACTCTAGTAAGGCCAAGATGGATGTTTTCAAATTCTCATAGAGGATTGGGAAAACATATCCAAGTAATGGGCTTGGGGATTATCTAATGTTTGTTTCTTATGTTTGTTTTTGTTTCTCTGTTATTAGTCTATTGTTTCTAGTCTAACTATTTTTTTAAATATGGTTATCTGAACTTCTACCCTCAAGACGTTTTGTGTTAAGGGTACGACACCCTGTAAATGTTTCTTATTTCATCAAAAACATAAAAAATAGACCATGCTTGGCAGCATGGTTGCAATTGTCTTTAGTATTGTTTGAGAACTTGGCTATAGTTGTATCATATACATCCCATTGGGTGACTGTTGTATCGGCTTTGAGTTTCTCTTTCTAATATACAAGGTTTTTGGTCCCCTCAAAACTAATTTATCTTGATAAAAAATATAAAAAATAGACCAAGCTAGAATTAATAATATGTTTTAATATGGTGTGTTACATGATGTATCCTAAAAACACAAATATTATTAAAAATATACATGACTTAAAATACCTTTGAAGCTATTTTTTTTAATTAGTGAAAATCCCTTAAATTATCACCAATAAAATTCTTAAAAACGGATAACACCATCTAAGGGAACTATCAAATAGCTAATAGATATAGAGTCAATTAAAAAATATAAACGTGCAATGCTTTATGAATAGGTCTATAATTATTTTTACTTGTCAAATTTAATAGCACCTTTGGGTATTGTCACTATTTTTTATTTCTTAGAATTTTTTTATTATTGTATTTTTTGTTTATGCTTGTGTATTCTTGTAAAATTATGGTTTTAAATTTATTTTTTAATTAAATAGGGAAAAAAATCCTCAGTCCCTTTATAGAAAAATAAATTTCATTGGGCTATCCCAAAAGACACAAAAAATAATGGACAAAGGAAACAAAAAGTTGTCAAAAAGCATCATTTAACACAAATAGCTCAAAAACTAACGAGAAATAAATAGGTTCAGTAGGTTCAATATCAATTGTTGGGAAATTCAATCTCTATATAAAAATGACTTCAACGGATGAGATACAAGGCTTAGATTACAACAACATGAAAATTTGAAACTTATATGCAAATCTCAAAATTAAGTTGCCTTAATATGGAAATACCATGATTAAATCCATCTTCTTTATGATGCTTAAAATCAGCCAACATAACATGCTTAATTACACCACCTTATGTGAACTTATAACAACAATATATAAATAATAACATCAGCATAAGATAGCAGCAATGAGGCACAAATTAGCAACACAAGATCATCACATAACATAGGATTTACATGGTAAAACCCTTGTGAAAAAAACTCCACCAAGAAGAGAGGTCAAGTATGCATTATCTTCACATAAATGAGATTACAATACAATCACTTTCATTCTCCTCTTTTCATCCACCATGGAAGCACCTGTGCACCTATGAACAACCTCCTTATGCCTCAACCTATCCTTGTACCTACAATGGAACTCTACTTCCAACTATGGCTCATAATTCTACATCCAAGAGGCTATATTTATAGATTTGTGAAGACATCTTAAGCCCCAAACAAGGATCCCAAAGATGACCTTTTCATTCCAAACATCCCCAACCCTTGGAATACCTCCTTGGAATGTGAAAGAACACCAATTTTTGCTCCAATGCTTCTCTCCAACTTGGGCGCCCAAACGTGAGAGATAAACATTACATTAAATGTAATAAATGATCGAATACCAAGAGACATCTATTACCTCATTCCAATCTCCCACTTGGAGAATCCCAAAAGTCACTCATTTGTCTTTTTCCTTATCTTTTATTAATCCATTTTAAGTGTCCACATGTGGGAAAAAGAATATTAAATATTTATGTCCACAACTCACCTTTACTGCTTTTAGTGGACCCATCACCCCTTATGAGTATATTACAAACAATGGTGAGAATTAATATTACAAAATATTTTCCCAATACACCCTAAGTACCTAGAGACACTTTCCAAGGATGTTAGAACCATGCAATATGAAATAGGATTTACAAGGTGGATGGCACCTTAATCCTAACAAAAACAACATAGCACACAAAAGACAAAAAATTCCTAAATATGATCATAGAGGGTGGTTAGATCCCCTCAATCCTTTACAAGACTATCTAACTCCACCTCCCAAACATAAATGATGTCAGTTTCAAGTTGCATTTCTTTCAACTTCTTATTGGCCTTCTTAGCTCTATCATTATAGACATGTTTCTTTTACCTTAAATAAATCATAGCATCATCCTTAGTACTTGAATATTGAATAATCGATCTTTGCACATTAATGATGTTCTTTGAAAATATAACCTAAAAAAAGAAAATTTTAACATTCATGACATTCTAGCTCATTACTAATCAAGGGGATAACAAAGTTACGAATACTAGTGACAACAATCCAACAATTCTAGTCAATAAAATTAAGACCATCATTAGCTAAGCCATCCACAACCTTTTTTCCTCCCGATACACATGACTAATATTATAATTGATAAAATATTTTAGAAGGGCTCCAATCTCTAATATTTGATCACTTAATTTCCAAGCAGGAGTCCGCTTTCCCTTAATTAGATCAATAACAAATTTTTAGTCCCCATCAATATATAAATTTGGGATACTTATAGAGATGGATTTTCTCACCTCTCACCATGCAGTAATAGCCTCAACCTCATTATTAGTTTTCCTTCCAAAGAAGGTTACAACATAGATTTCAATCATCCTCTCCTTTGTCATTTCTAATAATACCCCCACTCTTGCCAATCCTAGATTTCCCTTTGAAGAACCATCAAAATTTAACTTGATCTAGAGGGGAACCTCTACCTAGTGTGTTTTCTAATCATAGCTTTTCTAAATTCAACATTAGATAAATCTTTGACATACTCCAATTGTGAATAATTTTAACTTCTTGAACTAAAGCTCACTTTTGGTTTTTCTAATTCTAATAGCAATAACACTTTCATGAATAGTATAAAAATTGGATTAGAGCACTTCCCTAGCATTCTTTTTAACCTCCTAAAATATTTTATTGTTCTTTTCTTTTGAAATGCCCTATACCAAATGGGGGAAGGTTTGATGCCATAATTCTCTCAAGGCAAGATGTTTGAAGAGGGGAATTGGAATTCAAGAAAACCAAGACATTGTTGACCTCCTTCGACATAACCCAACTAACCTCAAATTTAGTATAGATGGCTTCCCAAATTTCCCTAGATAAAATACAATGAAGGATCATATGGTTGATATTTTCCTCATGTGGAGCATAAATAAGACTTGTTAGGGAACTGAAAACCTCTTTTTAGTGCGTCACCCTAAGTAAGGATCTTGTTATAAGCTACAACTCATGATAAATTAAATTTCAATATTAAATTGTTGCTCTGAATAATCCTCCAAATAAAATCAAGTCTTGGAAAATCAAGGAGTGAGGAATACCCATAAGAAACAATGTAGTTCCCTTTAGGGTGAGGAGCCCAAATAATTTAATCATCTATGTTGTGATGAGCTATAAAAAAAGACCCATGGAACTTGTGAAATTTATCAATGGCCCCATATAAGGAGTTGTCCTCAAAATAGTCCTTATAGTTCCTCCATTTAGTGATAATACCATCCTTAACCACATATCCTTCCAAGAAAATATCAAAAAGGTTTGAAAGAGGGTGACTCAACTAAGCAAAATTATTATGAGACAACAAAGGACTACAATCCATCCAAACATCATCCCATATTTTAATTGTATTCCCCACTCCCTCCTTTCATCTTAGGTCTTTTTGTAGCAACCCGCTTGTCTTGATCAAATTGTTCCAAATGATAAATCCCTTGGGAATATTAGAGTTAATGAAAAAATACTATTTTTAAAATATTTAGCCTTCACATTTATATACAAGTCTTTGTTGTCTTCAACTAGGGTTCAAACAACTTTTGTCATAAGAGATTTATTAAACAATTGAATTTTCCTTAAACATAGACCCCCATTACTTTTAGGTTTACAAATAGCATCACAACTGACCAAAGCAAGTCTCTTATTTTCTTCCATTCTAGTCCAAAGGAACCTTCTTTGAATTTGTTCCATTTTTTCCCATAAACTTGGGAATTTTGAACATGGACAAAATAAATAAGAATATTTTTTAGGGAGGCTTTCAATAGTTGAAACTTACTAGCTTGACTTAGTAATTTTCCCTTCCATCTAGCAAGTTTTCTCTAAATGTGTTCTACTATATCATTACAATAATTTGGGAAAATATTTTTGACAAAGAGAGGTAGCCCCAAATAAGTAGTGGGTAGCTCAACTCTAATGCAACCTAAGACATTAGCAATCCTCAACTACAAAGAAGTTGGTGTATTGAAGAAGTAGAGAACACTTTTCTCATAATTGATATGCTATCCAAAAATTGCAACATACTTATTTAACACATCCTTACAAATATGGGCTTCAACAATAGAAGATTTACAAAACAAAATAGTGTCACAAAACAAATTGCTGATGGGAAGACATGGTTAAAGTAGAACCATAATTCACAATGGACAAGGTGTGAGAATTTATAAGTTTAGAAATATTTCTACCAACAATCTTAGCCACAATATTAAAGAGATAAAGGGAGATGGGGTCCCCCTATCTAAGGAATATCCCACTACTGAAGAACCCTTTAGGACTACAATTTATGATGACAAATAATATAAGAATGGACACACTTTCTTGGATCAACTAACACATTTTTCGCTAACCCCAAACCTTCTCAAGGCATCAAACAGATTGTTGTGGGAAACTCTACCATAAGATGTAGAAATATCTAACTTAAGAGCCATGCCTTCTTATTTGATTTTTGTCATGGAATGAAAAGCCTTATGGGTAGTGAGGACAAAATCTAGAATTTTCCTCCCTAAAATAATATTTTTTATTCTATGAAATAATTTTAGAGAGGAAAGGTTGGATACAAACAAGTAAAATATTAGAGAAAACCTTATAGATGGTATTAAAAATACTTAAGGTTTTAAATTTAGTATGGAAGAACCCCCCTTCTTAGGAACAAGAGCAATAGAAGTGTTGTTGACTTGCCTCAGTAGTCTTCCTAATCAAATATATATATATATTAGTAGCAATGACATCCTTCCCCACAATCTCCCAAAAATCTTTAATGAAAGGAGGGAAGCCATCTAGACCGAGAGCCTTATAAACACCAAAATGAAAGACAACGATTTTAACTTCTTTAGTCACCTCCTTAGTCATGATTTAATTATCATCTTTGGTCAAGATGGGAGGGTGGGGGGGGGGGGGACGGGGTGGGCATCTCATCCAAAAAATCTTATCACTATTATCTTAGGTATGATCCTTTAAGAGATTATGAAAGTATTGAATATTAATAGCCCCAATCTCTTCTTCATCTATAACCATAGAAATGTCCTTAGCCATGAGTTCTAATATTGTATTCCTTTTTCTCTGTCTAAAGGTGGATTGATGAAAAAACTTCGTATTACAATCCCCCTATGTCAACCACTGGATTCTTGATCTCTTTCTAAAAGGTTTCTTCCCTCGAGACAAGTTTATATCATCTTGTCTCAAGGTTTTCTATTGATTACAACATCATCAATCTTCCCAAGAGCCATACTTTGTTGGATGACCTTGAGTTTTGAAGAGAGATTTTATTTTATTTTGAATATGTTGCCCAAAGAGTATATGTTCCAAGCTTTGAGTCACATGCTTAATCTTATGCACTAGTCTAAACATGAAAATGCTTTTGCAAGGGTAATTTCACCAATCTTTAATAAGCTCCTTGGAATTAGGATGGAATCCCACATAATTTCATAATGAAAAAGGATACAAACCTTTTTTAATCTAAGAAGTCCAGTTGAGCACCAAAGGACTATGACCAAAACCCACTCTTGAAAGAGAAGAATGAAAAAGATTAGCAGTCGAGCCTAACGAATAAGGTTATTTTGAATCTGTCTATTTGACCAAGTGAAAGGATTGCTTTCAATATCAACATCCATAAGGCATGCCTTAGGAATTAAGTCAATATCAATATTTCCAAAGATGAATCAATCGAGCCTAACGAATAAGGTTATTCTGAATCTGTCTATTTGACCAGGTGAAAGGATTTCTTTCAATATCAACATCCATAAGGTATGCCTTAGGAATTAAGTCAACAAGATCATACATACTATCAAATTAATCTTCCAATCCTCCAAATTTCTTAGAAGGAACAAGTGGAGAGTTAAAATCACCAACAAGCATCCAATTAAGGCTTGGTTGATTACTAATAGAAAATACAAGTCCCCCCAAAGAGTTTTCCTAGAAAATCTAAAATTTGGGACACACATTTTGAAGCATCCATTCATCCTTAGATTGAGCATCTAAAATAATACCTCAAGTCTATGCTTAGATGAACTAACAACTCTTCCACATAGAGAAGTAGGACTCCACACGATAACAATATGACCTGAAGCACCTTCAATGAAACTAATGTCAAAAGTATCCCTAGACCAAATTTTGTTTGCAACTGTAGAAAAATAATCAACCAACATTTTAACCTCGTAAACAAGCACAATATCTATTTTATTTTCACCAATGCAATTTCTAACAAAAACTGTTTGTGAGGGCCATATTAGCCCCTTTATGTCACAAGATGAAATCTTCATCTACAAGACTTCTTGAAGGCAACCATCATCTCTAAGGTTCTCTGCCTATCATTTGTGACTTATTGTGTTGTTTCTCTGGATCTTGTTTCTCTTTGAGTAAATATTGACAAATTTCCTACTATCCTTTTTCTAAAGTGACTTGCCTTTGTTGGGAGTCAAACCTTCAACATCTAGCTTATGGGGGAAATTTCTTTAACTCTATTTTCTTTAGATGAGGCAATAGACCGATCAATGGTATATGTCTTTGCAATATGACCAATAAAGCCTCCTTCCTAAGTCATGTTGTCCATTCACTCCTTTATAGTTGTTTTTATGGGTAAATTCATTGGGATTAAATATTTCATCTCTACAAAATTCTCAAATGCTTCTTCATGAACCACCACCTCTTGAAAGTTGATAGGCCCATGTTTAATTAGTTTGTTTTGAATATCTCCTTCATCTTAGGTAATTACTTCAAATTTAAGAAATCCATTTTGACCTTCCACAACAAGAAAAGCCTCTATAATCTATAGCCCACCCACTTCATCTTTTAATGGTGTTTCCATTTCTCCTTCAATGTTAAAACACCAAGGGATTTTTAAATATTTATCAATTTCTTTTCAAAATACTCAATCTTCCTATTGATTATAGGTAGGCACCTCCTTATCTTTTGGTTCCACTTATCTATGATGAAATTTAGGGCATTTATTTATCAAAGATCCAAACAAAATAGTTTTGGCAAAAAGGGTTTGAGTTTTGCATAAATAATTTACTAAGTCTATTTGCCAAACTTAGATTATAAAGTGATTTGAGTAGGGAGGGTTTTGTTAAGCTCTGCATTGACATAGGAACCTAGCAAAAATCAATCAAGTCTTATCTCTAATGACTTTATTAATTGCAAAAATTGACCAAAGGAATTGGTCATATATTCAAAAACGAAAGCATCCCAATACTCAAGAGGAAGAATAGAGAAATGAACCTAAGTAGGGCAACAATGCAAAGATCAAAACTTGGATTGAATATTGTTTCCTCTTAAAAATGGAAAGATTATCACAATTATTGTGGTCATAGATCCAAGGGCCTTCAACCAAAACCCTACACAGATCCTCCCCGACGAAGAAATGAAAAAAAAACATCACAATTATTGTGGCCATAGAACCAAGAGCCTTCAACCAAAACCCTACACAGATCCTCCCTAACGGAGAAATTAAAAAAAATCTCCTTACATGACACTAACTATAATATTGCCTTTGATCTCTCAAACATCATTAACCCATTTTCAAACCAAATCAATATATGGTCGAAGAGAGAAAAACCTACTAACAAGGGTATTCTTCATCGTGGAAATAATGCCCTCCACCATTGAATTGGAAAGTTTTAAGGGTCAAACCATTGTCCCTCTAGGATATTGGGAGCATTAGTTTTCCCAAAATACAAACCCCAAGAGAATCTTTGTCCAAAGGAGCCCAACCCATTGATCACTTCAAACTAGTGCAAAACCTATCTTTTGTGGTGAGAGGACAATTCAAAAAAAGATGTTCAACATCACATGAGGGGACAAGGGAGCCCCTTGAGAACCCCTCGACCCATCACCCATTAGCACCAAAATCTCACCCGATCATAAATTCAAACTTCAAACAACATGCAAACCAAAGAGTTCAAGTGTTGTTACTAATTATGTTTGATTGATTCTATGGTTTTTGATTGTTACTGATTACAACTTGTTGGATTATTTTTTAGGTTCTAATTATTTTTTAAACTTTTTTCCATCCCATGTCAATTTAAAAATTTAGTGAATGGCTGAAAAATAATTAGAACCTAAAAAATAATTCTATAATATGAAACTATAGAATTCAATTGCCAATTTTACGAAAGATGTTTTAAAATATTTTTTTATATAGATTCATTGAATTTGAATCCAAATAAAATTGTCAAAATTCAAATCTCATTACAACACAAAAGGAAAATGAACCAACCATCCCATGCAAGCAATTGCATTAACCATGCACCAATGATTTCATCTTCCCTCCCCACCCCCCACTGATTCCCCAACCACCTTATTGCAACAACCCATATTCCAAAAACTCTTGCAACCCCTCTACGTTTTAAAGCTAATGATACACAATCTCCCAAAACCAAAACACATCCATAATGAAAGTAAAAATTTTACCTTCTCAATTTAATATAAGAGCTCATTTTATTTGAATTACAAGAAAATTCCTCTTTCTTTTTTAGTCAAAAACAATTCTTTTTAATTAGTCATTAAGGAAGCCATGTTTCTAGTGCTTTCTAACATTTCTTCAATAGGGAATCTACGCACCATGGCTAAAAGCCCTAGTTGTTCACTCAATTCTTAAACTTGATGCCTCTTTGTGAGTATATTACACTTGTTTATTTTTATTGGAAATATCAATTCACTAGTTTAAACAAGATTACCATTCTTTGCAAACTTAAAGCTCATACTTATTGATGAAGATGTTAGTCGCAACAACAGTGCAAATAAATTCCTCGCAGGAAAATTGCAAAGAACCTATTTTTACTTGAAAGATTGAACCAGGGCAACCTAACAGTCCGAGGAAAGGGGAAAGGTTGACTTAGCTTAATCCCAAGGCTCCGGTAGTCAGGTCTTGACCATACTAGGTTCACTTCAGGGTATGATGTGATATTGTTGTTAATCTCAAGGGGTATATGGTTATCCTTAGTTCTTAAAAGAATCGCAGGTATCAAATGAAATATTTTCAGTTTGAACATTAAACAAATTCATGAAATCGATAAATTTTCAATAATATTTCATGAATATCAAACGATTTTGCTATCACTTAAGTAGATTTAGCTTTAAGCATTCAACAATTTCATAGAAATGAAATATTTTCAATAATATTTTCATTCATTCATCTCTTTTTTGAAACATTTTCTAAAATTTAACATCTAATCTAAAATAAAGCATCAAAATACTGAAAAAATAAAATTGCTCTCGGATATTCTCCACACATGCCCCAATATTTAATCAAATCAAAGCAAACTGCTTTATACTTCGCCAGATTGCTTCATAGCTAGGCATAAACAGTGCGAGCTTTTAAAGAAGGGGAGTTTAGTTTGGACATCGAGTAGGTTTTGTATGCACCCTTAAACGGCGCAACATACAGTCTTGTCTGGTTGAACAAACAAACCAACTACAAAAGATACATGAGATAGGTAGCTTTCAAATTGGCTTCGATATTGATTAAGTTCTATGTGCATACAATTTTTTCATTCGAAATTATTCAAAAAACAGGAAAAAAGAACAAAACTTAGAGAAGTTTTGGTTCTTCTGACATCCACAAATTCTAAACTTAAAAATAAAAGTAAAGCAATAAATGATCTTTTATAGGAAGTTTAAACTTAAATTCTATCAAGAGAATTAGAAACAACAAATCAAAATGTAGCATGTGGCAGATGCCAGTTGTCATTAGAATCTTCCAGACAAATTCAAAGCTTTGACTTCTTCAGTAGCAACAATCTTCGACTTCAAGCTTCGGTACGCAATACTCCACACAAATCAAGGTTGTTGATACTCATAATACCAAACGGAAAACATCCACCGAGACCGGGAACAACCTCCAAAATTAACTTTAGCTTTATTTCTTTGTAATACTTTTGGTATCCGATATCCAGGGATTCATTGCCTTGTCTCAAGTTCCGGGTCTGGAAACCCTTCTCCACCTTTCTTCAATTGATATTCTTGAAAAGCAATTAATATCAGATGAATACGTTCTTTTGAAATTCCTTGAATTGCTTTCCAACTATACTTGAGCTTGGTGTAGTCTTTTGATATCTGGAGGATGTTTGCATTCCTTTGCATTTTCTTTGTTTCATACTTAATCATAGCATTTCTGCAATATATGATTTCATCAATGACTTCCTAGTTTAACAACTGAATAGGGTCTTTGTTTATTCTTTCAATCCATTCCTTAAAATATTTTACTTCTTTACCCTCCTGTCCTAATGTCCAGGGACCACAATCTTGTCGTGCTAGCATTTCAATAAAATATTGATCTTTGTCAATCAATTTACTACACTTCTCGGTGACTTTTTCAAATTCTTCTATACATTGTACCAAAGTGTCACCTTCCCACTTTAATTGCTTCTTCCATTTTTCACATACTAGAACTTTTTGTTGCAAAATTATCTTTTCTCTTATCAATTCTTGGGCACATGTTTGTATGAGAGCTTCCATGCTTTGCATTTCAGCATCAATTTGTTCTTGGTGAAATTTGCATTCTCTTTCCAATCTTTTGGACTTTTCAAACCAACGGTATGCCTCTTGGCACTTACCAATTGCATCCGTGATAAGCTCTTCTCCCTATCTTACCCAATACTCAATCCATTCTACAAATACATTCATTTTGTGACAGAGTGTTGCTATAGCATCCACTTGCTCTTGTGACATGAAAACTGGATTTTGAGGTAAATCAATCTGCGCCTAACCAGATTGAGTTAATGATTTTATAAAATTCTCTAAATTGGCAATTTGTTCTTTCAGCTCTTTTTTTTTTTGTTTACTCTTTTGTACCTTGGCAACAATTGTATCCAAATTCATCTTCATTTCTTCTAGTTCTTGCGTCCAGGATGAGTGTCCAACATTGATACTTGTTATCCTTACTCCTTAGGCATTATTTCACGCCTGTTTTTATCTACTACCAGAGTAGCTATATGGAGTGTTCTGCCTCCATCTACATTTCTTTGCATGAGATGTTTTGTTTTAGCTCTTCGCCTAGGCTTAGGAGTCTCTACTTCCTGCATTAAACTTTTAAGATCTAGTGGTACTAATTCCACTTCCAATGGGGAAGCTAATTCTTTGATTAACCAATCAGGTGCATCTTCATTATTTCATACCTTTGTAACATTTATTTGTTCTTGGTTTTCAGTATGTTCAAGAACTTCTTCTCTTACACTTTCAACTTTATCGGTCATACCTTATGAAACTAGGACATCTTCAGCATTCACTGGCATAGATTCAGGATTATTGAGATTCAACACTGTCTCTTTAGTTTCGAGACTTGTATTTTCCTATCCAGCTAGGTGTTCAATATTAGTTTCTAGGACATCACCTTGTTCATATCCTATCACGTCAGGATTCTCTTCATCTTTGACCCCATCACCTGAGATTTGTGAAGGCTCATTATCTTCAATTTCAACCCGATCTTCTTTTGACTTTTCAAAAACTTGCGGTTGTTCAACATCATTTTGATCATTCCCTAGCGAAGGCTAGGAATCAAAGGTATCTTCAATAACAGTATTATCAATAGGAATCTGTCCTACACTCTCCCTTGTTTCCTTTTCAAGAACTTCAGTGTTCCCCACCTCTGAGGCAAGTGTTCCTCTTATGAATCCCTCTTCTTCAACGTTCATAGGAATTGACCCTGTATCTGGAATCTCTTCCACCACTGGTTGTATCATGGATTTCTCTTTAGACTTATTTTCTTTTACTCGTTCCCACATGGCTCCCAATTTATCCATTTGTTCCTTGATTATAGCTTCATCTAGCTCGAAACTTTCATCTAGAACCACAGGAGTTTTTTCCAATGTCTGTTTTACAATAACCATATTGAGTGAAGGGGGAGAAGTAAATAATGTTGCAGCTCTCTGAGATGCATACCTTGTTTGTGCACATACATTCTCTGTCGTTCCTGCCTCTTCATCAATCATAGGTCGAGTCTTTGGTTTAGCTGTGGAAGAAGATGCCACTTTTTATTTCACTTGTGTTCGAACCTTACCAATTGGTTTTAATGACACACCTTGGCTTGAAGCCTCAGGAGTTTTCTTCAATATGTATAGCAACAACTGCTTTACCAACTTTTCTCTTTTTCTCGACAGGCTCCTCATGCTCAAGCTCATTTTCTTCTCTATGTTTCTTCTTGTATCGAGTATGTGGGCCTTATTCCAACTTTTCTTAAAGCTTTACAAAAATCATTTATCCACTATTGAGTCTTCATTAAAACAGGTTCAAAAAATTCATCAACAAATGTTATTTCTCTACTTTCATAATCTGGATCCGAGATGGGCTCATCAAAGACTGTTTTCATCGTAAGCCGGATTTAATACTTTACCATCATCTTCCTCCAATTGATCTAGGATGTCATGAATCTTAAGAATCCACGTAGAGTGTAATGATAACCTTTCATATTTTATTTTCCTTACCTTATATTCATCATCACAATTGAGCCAGTAATCTTCCAAATGGAAAACATGAGCATGTTTACCGACTATCCACTTGGCAATATTCCCTTTTGGGTCATAGTTTTTCCTTTGGAGTGGAAAATACTCCAACTTGTATGTCTTTAGCTCCTCTTCACACAAATCAGCTACTTTACTTGCACTGCATTTGTAGTTTCCTATCACAATAGGAAATTTGAGGGAAAACTTCTTATGTGCCGAGCTGTAAAGAGTTTGAGACAACTTCGACTATCTTACCAATTCCAACAATACTAATTTGTCTGTAGGGTACCTGGGCAACACGAAGGGATATCCTTCAAACCCTTCCACCCTAATATAGGTGAAAGTGGGAAACTGAATGTACCAACCTCCAACCTGTTTAACAATACTTTGTGCTTCCAAAGACAATCTTTTAGCTTTGTCACCTTCTATTATTCTCATCAACTTCATGGAAAACACATCATTTACTCTCTGATAATGTTCACTATATTCATGGATAGTAATTTGAGGTAAATGAGCATATATCAAACTATTTCCTGCTTCTTTGCCCAGAGTACAGACTCTATTCAACCCTTGCTTATTTGCCCTTAAGGCGTAGGAATAGATCACATATGTAGACATAGAAAAACATCTTTACTTTGGAAATGCCTTTATTTGGTCATGCAATTTATCGTTGATAAAACATCCCCAAAGCATTTGCACAAGACCTTCCATTAATTTGGCTATGATTACGAACATCCATGACTCATATTTGCTAGCGTCTCGTAGTCCAGCTATCTTGCTTAACATGGTTATGACATCTTGAACATCTAGGTTGAACATAGATCTTAGAATTGGTTTAGTCTGCTTTGTAATTTCCTCCTGACACCATTGGGTACTCATAATTCTTTTGTTTTGTTCTTCGGCGTTCAAGTAGACTTTAGCCTTCCCTTGTATATATAAGGTAAGGAAAAGAAAATATGAAAGGTTATCATTACACTCTGCGCAAATTCTTAAGATTCATGACATCCCAGATCAATTGGAGGAAGATGATGGTAAAGTATTGAATCTGGCTTATAATGAAAACGAGGAAGATGATGGTAAAGTATTGAATCTGGTTTACAATGAAAACAAGTCTTTGATTTGGGATGTCATGAATCTTAAGAATCCGCACGAAGTGTAATGATAACCTTTCATATTTTCTTTTCCTTACGTTGAGAAGCAAATGTATATACAATCCCTTTCTCGAAAAGATCTACATAGATTCTTCCCTCTTTCTCAACGACTCTTGTTTGGGTTATAGTAATTTAAACATTCCATAACCAATTCAGGGGCCTCCATTACTGGCAGAAACCCTCCTGCTAAATGTAACCCACTTGCTATAATATTCTTTGTACACTGAGAAGCATTTTCTTGTCTGGCCCATGCGAGGAATTCAACATTAGAGAACCATCCTGAATGAGTATCATTAGTTATCCCACCAATTGGTATAACTAATGAAGCACAATATTTAAATTCATTTTTCGGTCTTGCTTCAAAAGTACTCATTTGAGCCAACATATTCTACATTTTTAAATGTGCCTTGTGTGCGAGTTAGGGTTAAACTTAACCAATTATCTTTAACAATTCATAAAAACTTTCAATTCAACAATCGATTAAATTTTCATTAGAATAATCAACATTTCAATTATTAAGGGAAATATCACAATCTCGAGACTTACATATGTAAAATAGTTAACATAATTTCAATTATTCGAGACATACCTGGTTTCGCTAATGATAACAATCTTTCAAAATGTAACTTTGAAACCCTTGATAGCTGCATTCTTAGTTTTTCGAAATTTACCTTTCCTTGCGCACCACAATACTAGTCTCGTTCATTGAATGTCCTTTGCAAATTTGCAATATAGCACAAGGTTGAGTGTTATAAAAGCAATTGCATGTTCAAGGTGATGCCAAGTACGTGTGTGCAATTCACCACTTTCATTAATTACCTATTACAATGCATTAATTTCTCGAATAAAAGTGCAATCATGGCTGATTAGGGTTCAAATTACGAACACCTTGGTTTATGTACAAGCCCACCACTAGAGAAGAAGACGACGCAAAAAGCTTACGTGGCACTCTTGTGTCACTTTGATTTTTACGAGGCAAAGGCCCTTTTGGATACATGATCGTTGAGAATCACCGAAATTGACAACCTCTGATATCGAACCTTGGAAAAATTACCAAGAACCAAGACACTTACCTCCAAGCTTTGTTAAAAAATAAAAAACTGAGAGTAAAGAAAAGAATCGGGAACCGAGTTCAAACAATATCAAAAGTGATTTAAGCATTTTGTAGTGTAACCTTCAGTTTCCAACCTCCAACTAAAGAAAAAGAAAAGCAACCATCAAGCTACTTGATGAAGAAAAGAACGTGAAAACCGAGATTGATCATCCAAGTGACGACTCATCACGCAAGACTAGGACCAATCAAAGATACATCTTTTACACAACCGTAGCAACTCCGAAATTTTGGTTTCCAGTAAACTGATAAAACTTCATAAAACAACCGAAACACCAAATTTGGGAAAGATCAAAGACTTAAGCAAAGACCAAGCAGATTGAAATGAAACTTGCATTTACCAAATCCTCCCAAAAACACACCAAAGCAAGAGGAAAGAAAAAGGGTCCACATTTTGCTAAGGAGCAAAATGGGGCATGTTGTGAGACCACACAACAATCCTAAAAGTTATATTTGAAGGATTCAAACCAATCATAAAACATCCTCCTCTTGCATAAGGCTAACACTTCCTCACTCTTGGCTCTTCTTTGTCCACCTCATTACCTCACTCTAAACATTTGTATTCTACATGCTACCCAATCAACAATCACACTATTGTAATGCATCTAACTTTAATAGAAATTCAACCTCATTTTAATCCCTCATGTGTTTAATTAATATTCTTGGTTCCTTCTTCACCAAGGATGCTTCTTATTTTCACTAGCATATCTCTAACATTAACTCAAGAGCTTGCCTCCATGTCCCTTAAACTTCTCGACTTTGATACTTAACACAAGATCCTCATTTGCCCCTCTAAAAATTCCAAATGTTTGCCTTCAATAGGAACCAATAAATTTGTTGATTCCAAACAACTATATGTTTCATTGCCCACATTGTCAACTATTTTACTAACTTCCATTACTCATTTTACAATGGTCTAACTCTCCAAGATAGAGAAAAATGATGTTATATTTTGTGGTAGCATGGCCAAGCCCATCTAAGATTTGACCTTCCATTGTTTATTTTATTGTGATCCTTCCCAAGATGTATAAGTTAAAAGATTTATATTGTTGTTGTGGCATGGCCAAGCATACCTATGATTTATGACATGATAGGCATTTTAATCCTTTTCTAAGAAAATGTTCCAAATTAAAAAATTATTTGGAAAATTTGATTGATTTTAATGTTTGCTAACAAATCCACCAACCTATTATATTCTTTATTACAACGTTGAAATGTAAATTCCCTAAATAATCTATCTACCTTTGCTTTGCTTCAATGCTACCTAATTTCCAATTTGAAATTTTCCTCCCCATTAGCTCAAAAGATTACTTCTAAACCACATTTAACTTAACAAATACTCATCCTTGAACTAGAACAATGGCAAGCCACCTTTACCCTTAGAAAAGGCTCATCCTTCAACTAGTGAAATGGCTTCAAACATAGTCCACCTTAACCCTTAGAATAGGCTCATCCTTAACTAGTGAAATGGCTTCAACATCATTTATTTCTGCTTTAATGGGGTTCGCTCCTACCCCCTTCAATGTCTCATTAACCTATCTATACCCATAAAAAATTCAAATTCGTTATACCATTCAAAGTTGACCACTTGACTTTCATGCACTCCAACTTCTTGCCTTTTATCCAAGAGATAAGGTTTTTCTATTACATTAATCAATAAAATCTTTACAAATAATACACTCATATATTAAATTGTTATTTTTTCAAAGTCATTTCTTCTAGCATTGATAGAAAATTAAATATCAGTACATGGACTATTTGACTTCTTGACTTATTTGGGTCTAGCATTTATTTTCAGGTTGACTACTCCGACATGATGTACACATTCAAACAGGAAAAAAAAGCTCTACAATGTAGTAGGACATTCAAAAAAATCTTCAGCGAAGGGCCGTGTGTTCGTCGTATAAATTTATCTGAAAAGACCTCTATGAAGGATAGCTTAACAGCAAGTTGTCTTTGGCGTTAATTAGTTCCCCTCGTTTAGCTTTTCAACCAATAAACATGATAATTCCGCATGGCCAATGACAAAGAGAAGTCAATAGCAAGGGAAGCATATTATCTAATTCTTTCGTGGCAATCTCTTTTCGGAAGAACATAAAATGTGGTCATAATTATAAAAGTAAAATGTTAAATGATTCGCCACTTTGCTTGCACCATGTAAAAGGGATATAAACAGAAAGCAAATGTAGCCATCTATTAAGATTGAACACTAAAACCTAAATTCTAAATCCTAAGAATTGGACATTAATCCTTTAATTATTTGAGATAAAATATAAACAGTTTAAATTAGAAGTTCGCACTACTAATTTGATGGACTGTGGAAAACTTATACCAACTAATTATTTGTAGTTATCCTGACATATGCAATAAATCAATAATTATAATACAAACTACATAGAGAAAATGATGTAATGCCCACAGAAGAAGCAAACTAATTGGCAAGAAACTGTTTCCACCGGTATCCTTATAGAATATGGCTATCCATTTAAGCTTTCAGTTTCCCCCCATACGCTCTTTCCTGCAAATAAATATTTGAATGACATTAAAACAGAACAAAGTAATTTATATTGAAATTCATTGTCATACATACTTACAAATTACAAGACATATATGCTCTTCTTTAACCTCTCCTCATAGGCCAGCCTTTGGTGACTTGCTCTTCAGCACAGTGCCCTCTGTCTCTCTCATCCAACATGGCACATAATAATCAAGAGTGAACTCTATAACCAATAACCACCTTGCCTCTGTAATCCCACATGGCACAACAGTATTCCAAAGAATCAATCCTAAAACCGTTACGTTTTCCTGAGCTTAACCATCACAAAAATTTATAAGGCATCACTCACATTCAATCAACACTAAAAAAATCAAAATTAGGAATCAATAGCTTTTAAGAAAAGCAAGCTATATCTCATTAAAAATGGCAGCTTCTGGACCAAAAGTAGGTATGAATTCAAAAGAATAACCAAACATATTTATCAACAAAAAGAACTAAGCAAGAATTACAAATATATATATAAGTTTCTTCAGTAAAATTTAAACTTTAAATATTGTGCAATCTTCAAAATTGCCTAAAACATTGTAAACCCAAGATGTTTCATTCAAGTTTTTTAGTTTTAAGAAATATATTAACAATTGTTCAATTTAAATTTACAGCTGTTTAGTTTTGAGAAATTCAATGTTTCAAACCATTAAAATATTTGATGTATAAACTCTATACTTGTTGTCCACATTTTAAAACTATATATTTCCCAAGCGAAGGATTTTTTTTTCAAATAAACTTAAATTTACAGCTGTTCAGTAGCAGAAAGTTAAAAAATTGACTTCTAAATAAAACATAAATTCTATTTTTGTTGACCAATTATTGAACACTATATATTTTCCCAAGCAGAAAAAAACTCATAGATAAAAAGGGCACATTATAGTAGATCTTCATCTTAGAAGAATAAAGTTGAGTTCAAAGTTCCTATAGTTGCATTAGATATACACATTCCCCACTTGGAGAATTTCACAATGTGAAACAAGTCCACGGAGAACAATAATTAGTATCCTTGAAAGGAATAGCCAAGTCAATGTCAATCATGTACCCTTCAAACACCTGAATCATATTGATCATGAAAATTCATATCACTTCGCAGAGAGGCTCATCCTGCAGTTGTTCAAACAAAACAAAATTGTGGGTAGCAATTCTTAATCTTAAAAACATTCATGTTGTAGAGCTAAGCATCTTCTGTAATAATCGCATACGCAACATATTATATTATAGTACATGCAGTATAATGCACAAGTTGATAGAGACAACAACCGCAGAAACATGCTTGTAAAAAAGTTGTATGGAACATAAAAAATATAAAGATTTGGAAGGGATAAGAATTTTGTGTTATTCACTGTGCAAGTGCCTTCTTGCAATTCCTCAGGGCCAAACAATAAACAAATTTGAGAAAAGAAATTCTCCAATCTTGTAAACATAACAGAATCTATAGTTCAAGTGTACAAAGGAGCTAAACATTTTGGTACATAATTACATCACAATTATGATAGTAAATGCAGCATAATGCATAACACATCAGATGATAGATTATACAACCACAGAAATGTGCTTGTAAAACACAGGCATAGAAGATGATGAAAAAGGATAGGCTTTAGATGGGTTAAAAAGTTTGTGTCAATCAATGAACACTGACAGGGGCTCCATGCAATTCATCAAGGCCAACCAATCTAGAAAACATACAAGAATTTGCACTTGAAGCGAACAAGATTCATGAAAACAGGTCACAGAAGATGATGAAAATTGATAGCATTTTGATAGACTAAAAAGTTTGTGTCATAAACTGTGCATCAACAGTGCTTCCACACAGATAAGGTATACAACTCAAAATCACAAACACAATATGTTATAGTAGATGTAATACAATGCATAAGACATAAGATGATAGAGAATACAACCACAGAAACATGCTTGTCAAAGAGGGGTGCTGAAGATAATAAGATTTACAAAGATTAAGATGATTGTTAGATTCAATGTACACTAACAGTTTCTCCATGCAATTCATCAAGGCCAAATAAAAAATGAAATTGCAAATATCAATTCTCCAATCTAGAAACTATAGAAGAATCTACAGTTGAAGTGGTACATGATTCGTGTTATAGAGCTAGTCATTTCGGCTCAGAAACACAACACAATACATTATGGTAAATACAATATAATGCATAAGCAGAAGACGACAAAATGTAAACACAAAAAACATGCTTGGAAGACGCATATGCAGAAGATGACGAAACACAAACACAGAAAACATGCTTAGAGAACTGATATGCAGAAGATAATAGAAAACAAGAGGATTTTGAATGGATTAGAAGTTGGTGTTATTCACATGCACGACAAGTGCCCCCCCCATGCAATTCATCAAGGACAAATAATAAATAGAGTTCTGAGTAGCAATTCTCCAATATAGAAAACATAGCACAATCCATGGTTGAAGTGTGAAAAATGAACATATCGGCACATAATCACAACACAATATACTATAGTAAATGTAGTATAGTGCATAAGATATAAGACGACAGGAAGATGATCGGAATCAGAAGGGATAAGCAGTTTGTATGAATGCACTAACTGTGTCTTGGGGCAATTTTTAAAGGCCAAATACCAAGAGATGGCTGAATTATTTCTAGAATGACAAATAAATAACACGTAATTGAATCCCCCATTTCAAAGAAAGTGACAAACAAGGAATCAAGAAACCTACCTATACCGGGTGAAATGGTTGACCAGCGTTTGGATAAATTCCTCCACCAGTAACCCTATTTGCGGGTGGTGCTGATTGTCGATGTGGAGGTTGATTTTGATACGACGGGAGGGCATTCCGGGCTGCTTCTGAAAATCCACCCGAACTAGGAGGAGTGGGGGTCCCATAAACAGGAGGTCCCCCATAGGTTCCCATATGACCATAAGCTCCTGCTCCCTGACTCCCATTATAACCTCCCACCTGAGGAGCGCCGTAACCCGCTGCATATCCACCGCCTACCGGGTTTGATGTATTAGGGTTTGAAGGCAAACCCTGGTTCATGAAAGACGAATTGGCTGAAGGCAACATGGAACCACCAGGAATGTTGCCTGGGTTTGGGGTGCCTGACATTCCATTATGTCTCACACCCTGATACGCAGGGAAGCCCGTATTGGCAAAACCACCACCCAACTGCACAGAAGAGCCAAACTGGTGATGAGATTGAGGCTGCGGCTGCGGCTGATTTACATAGGGCTTTTGCTGTTGCTGCTGCTGCCCCCCTTCGACGGCCAATTTGCAGATCATCCTATTCCCGTCGACAATCTTTATAGGCTCCTCTAAAGCAAACTTTGCACCCTCCGCCGACTTGTAGATGAACAATGCAAAGCTCCTCGACTTGCCAGGATGCTTGTCAAACCCCAGCGGCCCTTCTTCGATTTCACCGTACTCAGAAAATATGCTTAAAAGACGCTCAGAGGGCATGTCAGTGGGTACGTTTCCAACGAAGATTTTGCGGTCGGAAACATCGATGGCACCTGGCTGGTTGGAGGCCAAGCGGGTGACGGTCATGCGGCCTTCAATGATCTTGCTAGGGTTCTTGAGGGCATTGAGGGCGCCGTCAAGGTGCTTGAAGGTCAGAAATCCATAACCCTTGCTTTTGCCCGTCTTCTTGTCTATTATCACCACGCCTTCCTGCACTTCCCCGAACTGCGAAAAGAATGTCTTGAAGGATTCAGTAGTGGTGTCGAAGCCTAGGTTTCTGACGAAAAGCTTTCGCAGCGCTGGGTCGGCGTCTGCGATTTCCCGCACTTGCTCGGCAACATCGCTGTGCTTTGCAGACGCCTCCGCTAGAATGTCGAGAAGCTGCTCCTGCGTGAAGCCCTCCATCATTTTGCGCGCTGTCTCCACATCTATCTCCGTCTCTTCTCCCACGCCATTCTCATTGCCTTCCGTTCTTCGCTTCTTCGACTCCATGCTCATCCTCTGCAATCCTCCTCTCTGCTGTCTGCTCTGCTCCAATCCAAATTTATTTTTCCGTCGTTAGCGTTAACAGACAAAGGGCATCAGCGTTACCCTTCCCGCAAGCGCAGTCTTGAGGCCTCTTCTCTAGACCTAAATATGGGAATTTTCCATTACACATTTTCGCTAAAACTTCTTGTCCTCTGAAATTTTACATAGCTTACTATGGTAAAATAAACTAGCATACAATTAATATATGTAGAAAACGCTGAAAGTTATCACTCTGAAATTCTACATAGCTTATTATGGTAAAATAAACTAGCATATATATATTAATTAAATACATATGTATTATGGTAAAATAAACTAGTATATATATATTAATTAAATATATATGTAAAAAACACTGAAAGTTATCATTATATAAGTGTCTATTGATTTGAGGAAAAATTTTTACATCTTCATTAGCATTATTAGACTAGCATACCTATATTTTCAAAATATATGTAAAATACGCCGAAAGATATCTTCTCAAGACGCCTATTTTTAATCAATTGAACCTTAATCCAAATTGAATATTTTTAATCAATTGAACCTTAATCCAAATTGAAGCTTAACCCTAATCATAACCCTATTTGAAGCTGGTTCGGATTACTGGCTCATAGACAAAGATAAATTCCCTAGAAGAGTGTCTTTCAAGTTTGAAACTAACTTCAAGCTAACAATGTAAGCAGAGAAGAAACTCATATTGATTTCATATGAGAATTTAATGATTAGATTTTCTTTGAAATCACAAGACATCCTAGGAAAATCATGACTGTGCTTGCCTTGAGATAGTTTTCCTACAACCGAAGTTACCACCAATGGATGATGATAATAGAATAGATGTCTGAATTAAAACTTTCCAATTTTTTTTCCAAATTGTTCACTCCAATAAGCATACTTTATTTACACTGATGTTGTACATTGAGCCCTCTATCTAACTTTTCATAGTTGAGATTAAAATAGTGATTGGAATATAATAGTGTTTGAATTCGTGATTGGAATAGATGTTTTTACTGCTTTTATTCTATTGTTGACATTGTCTTCCCACAAACAATGTCAACCAAAAAAAAAACATCATAAAAATAAAAATAACAAAACTGTAAGAGTAAACCAAGTTATGAATTTATACATGAGGATCAGTAGAGAGGTCTCCAATATTCTTTCAAACAATAAGTAACATAGGAGGATAATGTTATCCTTGGGTGAATAGAGATATGTACCACAGCCCCGAGTGAATATATTTTGTATTCTTTCCAAAAGAAAAGATAAATAACTAAGAAGAAATAATAGTAACTCATGTATATATTTTGAGGAAACACATAATACATCCATTTTTCTTCTAACATAGATTTACATGAATTTGAAGTAGATCTCTTCTTTACAAACAGGCAAAGATAACAAACGCATGAGAAAAATACAATAAAACAATGACATATAGTCAATAATTTATTCCCTCTACTCTTTTAAAAAAAAAACTTACAGATTTCTTTTATAATATTATAATGAAATTTCAATATGTATGATTTCTTTGCTACCAAATCACTTAGGAATAGATTTAAAGAAATAGTTATGAGTTACATAGTTAAATTTCCACTAACCAAATAGTGAATGGAAAATGCACTTAACCTGCCATAACTTTATCCAATGCAACGTATGTTTAAGTCAATACTAAGTTTCAAGCATTTAACCAGAACACAGTTGAATAGTGCTTAGTGTAGAACAACTACACCCATTTCTATAATTTTTACGATTTAGATCATAAAAATTTCATACCAATTGTTGTACAACAGGTGATCAAAGTCCACCCTGAGGTGCCCACTATGGCCAGTAATCTCGTGAAGGGTAGTTCATTGGCCGCAACCAGGCGATCCATTTGACGCCACTGCTCAATTAAAGTGCGCAAAATAGCACGGAGTTACTGAAACCGACTAACAAAAAGAGTTACGCGGCGGAAAGGTTTGAGAAAAAGAACGATTTTTTTTTTTTTTACTAAAATGCTTGATGTCTGCGATTCGGTTCGTTGACCTTTTTGCTGAAAGTCTGGTATTGAGGAAGACTTGTCTCATCTGGAGAGTATAATTCTGAAGCTCCCGGATCATGAAAACCATTGGAGAAAAAGCCTTCCTCACCGAACAGCAAGCACTTTCCCCTACTTCCTTCAAGTTGTTCTTAAAACGCTCTCCACCTGGTTTTAAATCAATACCCCTCTCTTTGCTCTGCTTTCTCTTCAAAATCCGTCAAGATTAATGTCCTTCACCCGCTTCTGCAAAACCTATACATAGCTGATAGTGTCCCCAACAATCGATGCCTTGTCCATCTACACAAGCAAAAACAAAACCCCCTTCAGTTTCAGAATAAACAAACAGAATACTGCAAAGAATCTTTAATAAAGATTAAAAAGAACAAAGAAACCCTTTAGTTTGCAGAGCAAGAGCCACTGTGGAAATCCTGAGCACTTCAACCTTGGGATCTTCCACTGCTGGAACTCACGGGAATCGAATATGACTCGTAAATTTTTCAAATAAAGCAAGCCCTAAAACAAAAACTGAATGAAACCAAAGAAAACCATAAGAAAATAGTTATCAGCCGAGAAAACGAAAAATCTAAAGGCAAAAGTATTTACCGACGTCCGACGAATTCCCACGGATCAGAAACCTTAAGAAAACAGTTATCAGCTGGCGAAAAAGAAAAACCTAACGGCAAATACTTCCACGTGCCTGTCATTTTCAATACAGCTTCAAAATGTTTACACAATGCTTTCACTGTATAACGCCTTTCGGCGTAATAAAGATTATATGTTATAAAATTATTAATTTTAATTTTTTTATAATTAATATTTTTTCTTTACTTAACATTGTCCTTCTTAAATTTGAAATATAAAAAAAAAAATCATCTTTTAAAAAATATAAAATGCAATTAACTCTTTTTTTAGTTTTTAATGTATTAAAACTAAAAAAAACAACTCTTAAATAATGAATTCTTAAATAACTTATATATATAATAATTTTAAATAATATTAATTCTAAAGAGAAATATTAAATGATTTCATTGTTTCTTTTCAAAATAAAGATAATTCTGTAAAAAAATATTCAATGTTAAAAACAATATGAATTCTTTTTTATAATTAATTCCATTTGAATTTTTTTTTTTTTTTTTTTGATCTTTTAAAAAAATATAAAATGTAATTAACTCTTTTTTTAGTTTTCAATGTATTAAAACTACAAAAAAAACAACTCTTAAATAATTAATTCTTAAGTAATTTAAATATATATATGTAATAATTTTAAATAATATTAATTCTAAAGAGAAATATTAAATGATTTCATTGTTTCTTTTCAAAATAAAGATAATTCGTAAAAAAAATATTCACTGTTAAAAACAATACGAATTCTTTTTTATAATTAATTCCATTTCAATTTATTTTTATCTTTTTAAAAAATATAAAATGCAATTAACTCTTTTTTTAGTTTTCAATATATTAAAACTTAAAAAAACCAACTCTTAAATAATTAATTCTTAAGTAATTTAAAAATATATATATATATATATATATATTATAATTCTAAAGAGAAATATTAAATGATTTCATTGTTTCTTTTCAAAATAAAGATAATTTTGTTAAAAAATATTCAATATTAAAAACAATATGAATTCTTTTTTATAATTAATTCCATTTCTATTTTTAAAATGTTTTTTAATCTTTAAAAAAATAAAATGCAATTAACTCTTTTTTAGTTTTCAATGTATTAAAACTAAAAAAAAAAACAACTCTTAAATAATTAATTCTTAAGTAATTTAAATATATATATATAATAATTTTAAATAATATTAATTCTAAAGAGAAATATTAAATGATTTCATTGTTTCTTTTCAAAATAAAGAGAATTCATTTTCAATGAAGCTTCAAAAAGTTTACAAAATATTCCTTCGTTGCTTTCACTGTATTAATGCTTTCAGCGTAATTATCCCCTACAATTAATTAGAGCCGGCTAACTCCTAGACAAAATTCACCTATGTACATCGAAAAACGCATGAAAAACATACGTAAGAACATATATGGATACATACATAACATGATGAGACGTCGTAGTGCGAGGCCCGCTAGATGCCTGAAACCAACGGATGGGACGAAACGTCTGAGCGATGGTCAAGCGGGAGTTAACGACATTGTCAGGTGGGTTTTCTCGCCCATTGCAGGGCGAAAAAGCGGGCGGGTTAGCTTCGTCGGCAAGTTTCTTTTGTCTGGCGCGGGAAAAATGGAAGGGAATGACGTGGGCCTTTTCTGTTTGGAGAAAGCAAGGTGAAAGTACTATTTGTTTTGTTTCTTGTCTGCACATTGAAAGGGAAAGCTGAAGGTCTGAGTGCACATGGACGACTTCAAGGAGAATACCGACCAAATAAGCTGAAGTGTGGAGTGCATGTGGAGGATTTGGAGGATAATACCGACCAAATCAAGGTGAGGGGTAATTCTGTTGCAAGCAAAGGGTTTTACAAGATCTTTTAATTTGAAATTTGAGAAACACAATGTGGAGTATTTCAATTTCTTGAATGTCTTCAAAATCACACATTCCATTGTTGTGTTTAAATTTATGTTGATTGAAAACAAAGTGCGCAAAATAATTGTGAATGGGAAATGCAGTGTTGGGTTTCAGTTATTTGAATCTCCTTGTTTAAATGTAGAGGGTTTTACAAGATCTTTTAATTTGAAATTTGGGAAACACAATGTGGAGTATTTCAGTTTCTTAAATGTCTTCAAAATCACACATTCCATTGTTGTGTTTAAATTTTGCACCATTGAAAAAAAAAATTGCAAAAAATAATTGTGAATGGGAAACACAGTGTTGGGTTTTAATAAAAAAATTGTACAAAATAATTCTGAATGGGAAACACAGTGTTGGGTTTCAGTTATTTGAATCTCCTTGTTTAAATGTAGAGAGTTTTACAAGATCTTTTAATTTGAAATTTGAGAAACACAATGTGGAGTATTTCAGTTTCTTGAATGTCTTCAAAATCACACATTCCATTGTTGTGTTTAAATTTATGTTGATTGAAAAAATGTGCATAAAATAATTATGAATGGGAAACACAATGTGGATTATTTCAGTTTCTTGAATGTCTTCGAAATCACACATTCCATTGTTGTGTTTAAATTTCGCACCATTGAAAAAAAAAACTGCAAAAAATGATATTAAACTACTAATACATAAGAAAAGAGACGAAAGCCATAAAAATTTTCACCAAAATAATAGACCAAGGCCTTAGTACATGAAAAAATCCAATACGCACCTTGGACATCAATGAATTCACATGGATGTCATATGGGCTCAATCAATGAGACCCTAAATACAAAATAAAACCGCAAAGACATGTTCGACCCATAACTATCTTATGGATTAAATCCCTAAATATAGTTCTCTATTTTGGAGCCACTAACACATGTGGGACCCATTTTTATGACAAGATTCTCAACTTCTTCTTCTAGTACTTAAGAAAGGGAAAATACTTTAAATGAGTTTAAAGTCAAATGTAATATGAAAAATAATGCCAAGGTTACTATTAGAATATAAATAGAAGATACCTCTATAATTATACACTATAGGAATCCAAATTCACATTCTAAGAGTGTTTGAGATACATGAGATAGAAATATGATTACAATATAAATAGAATCTTAATCCAAGCAATGTATTTGTAGAATCCTTTTCAAACAATCTCACTTTAATCTCAATTTTAGTAACATCCATATTCACCTATTTATGAATTTTCTCCATCCTTAATTTCATTCTCAATTTCATTCTTGAACCACTTTAGGAATCTATGTTGAAGATTAAAACCATCATTGAGTGATTTCATTTTAGGCCATAGTCTCCTTGATATAATTATTATTCCTTTTAGTAGTTGTTTATATATTCTTAAATCTAGGGTTATCAATAAACTCAATTGAAAAACCAATGATATCTAGGTATTTTCCTTTTGTATTAGAGGGAGGGGAAATGATATCAATAGGAGAAACATTATATGGATCACCTCAACACTAAGATTAGAGGGGGTAGGACTTCTACTAATACTAGCTCTACCTATAGGTCTAATAAGTTTAAAGAAGATAACACTAGGAATAGTGAAGATTTAATGGGATCATTTGTAGTTTCCTCACCAAGACTAGACCTCTTGTAAGATTCAAAAATATGGAGACTATAGGGAGAAATTTTAGTGATCACATTTTTTCGGGGTTAGAGAATCTTTTCCCACATAAAAGAGACTTGATTCTTATAAAATAAGAGCACTTTTTCATTAACAACCACCCTATGGTTGGATTTGAGAAGTAAGGAATTGGATTTATCACAATTATAAAGTTAAATTATAAAAACTTGGTGTAGTGGACCATTTTTTCTTACCTAGAATCTCATTCATGAATTATTTCTCTATATATAATGAAAGCTACAAAGCAAAGCTAACTAGGTAATTATGCCTTATATTGTTTACAAAGGGAAATTTATTTAACAAAAGATAGATAATTTATACTTCTCATTTAGGGTAAAATATTTAATGAGAAAGAAGTTGAATTCATTTTAAGGAAGAGCCTCCTTGAGATATCTTAATTATCATTTAATGAGCTTCTCAAAGCCTTTTACGAAAGTGTCAATGCTTTCTTTTATTTCACATTTGCTCGCTTGATGGGTCTTGGCTCTTTTCTTAGACATGCTAGCAACTACAATGTTGAACTCTTTAGAGTCTTAAAATTTCAGATCCCTCACAATAACCTTCTTACTCTTCCATTGTACAATGAAATCTCTATGAACTAATGGATTGTAACTATCTATGTATTATATAAATGGATTTAGCTCACCCTTTGCAAGGATTGCCAAATAGTAATTTTTTTATTGTATTATTGACAATAATAAGCCTCTATTCATAGTCTCTCATCTCCCATGATAATCTTCCAAATGTACTAGTCCATAAACAATTAGAAAATGATTAAATGATTAAGTCTCATTGGAAAAAATGAAAGAAGTTGATTCCCAAAGAGGGATCAATAAGGAGATTGATTGATAGGTAGTATCCTTTACAAATAAAGAGAAAAATGGTGATATCATTGACCTCTAAGTTGTAGATTGTGATAAATCTAAAAGAGTAACCCAACTAAATATTTTGATAAACTTCAATTATTATCAAGTCATTCAATAATTTTCCCAAGATCACATAATTTCAATCAACCCCACTTCTCATAATTATTCCACAAGTAATTTTACTAGGAAAAGACTTTCCATCATACCAATGCGATGTTTTCCATAAAACAACTCATATTGTCTAAAGAAATAGTTTTTCCACTACCTCCATGGTAGAGATGATCAACTGTTTCCTCATTTATGGAGTGAATTTTCTTATAGCTTTTAATAATTTTTAAGATATTCCAAGAGGGGGAGAAAGGTAATTGAGGTAGTTTAAAATACCGAGGGAATCTCCATTCATCATTAAGAGTGAAAACTTGATATTTAGATAGAGTAGCAGAATAAATATTCTAGAAAAATGTGAAAAATAGACTCAACATTATTCTCACAAAGATCACACCTATTGGGGATTGTAATGGCTCTATTTTTAAGATTATCAATAATCAATAATTTACTCTAACAAGCAACCTGCTAGATGTCATTGAATTTATGTAATATATTCTTGTTCAAAATCTTCTTCTTTTCAAACACCTCAACATGTATATCATGTTAAAGGAGATAAGTAGATGCAATAGTACACTTCCATATGGAAGAACCCAACCAAATGGTCTATTTTTTCCTATTAAAGTAGACTATATAGAACTCTTTAACTTCTCTATAAGGTAGCTAATAACCTCTTGATTGAGATGATTGAGAGGAGTAAATAAATTAATCAACTTTCTACATTAAGTACCATATTCCTGGTAATTAGCCACACACTATCAAAATAAAGAAGAAAGACCATTCTTGATAGCTAAACAAGGGATTACAAAATTACGGAGAGTGTTTCCCAACCAAGAATCATACAGAAATCTAGCCTTCAACCCATTACCTACATTTCAAATTGGTCTCTTTCTTATGAGTTATCTATAATTTTTTACTTTAATTCATATAAGACATTATATAAGTTATCCAAATTTGGAAAATTAATAACAAGTAACCCATTGAAGTATTTAGCCTCCACTATATTAGTTCAATTGTTATTCTCTTTTGCAAGTCTCCAAATAATTTTGAATGGGAAACACAGTGCTAGGTTTCAGTAAAAAAAAATTACACAAAATAATTGTGAATGGGAAACACAGTGCTGGGTTTCAGTTATTTGAGTCTCCTTGTTTAAATGTAGAGGGTTTTCTCATGGTGGGTTGCTTGCTTCTTAAAACCCATGGTTTTGCAATATGGAATGTTACAATACAGTATGACTGTCTTCCAAATCACGCATTCCATTGTTGTGTTTAAATTTCAGTCGATTGATAAGAAAACTGCACAAAATAATTTTGAATGGGAAACACAGTGTTGGGTTTCAATTATTTGAATCTCCTTGTTTAAATGTAAAGGGTTGTCTTATGGTCAGTTGCTTGCTTCTTAACACCCACAGTTTTTTAACATGGAATGTTACAAAACAATATGAATGTCTTCCAAATCACACATTCCATTGTTGTGTTTAAATTTCGCACTATTGAAAAAAAAACTGCACAAATTAATTATGAATGGGAAACATAGTGCTAGGTTTCAGTTATTTTAATCTCCTTGTTGAAATGTAAAGGGTTTTCTTATGGTTGGTTTTTTGCTTCTTAACACCCACGGTTTTGCAAAGGTGGCAGAATTTTGATCCCAGGTTTTCTTTGACATGGTGCTTCCTAGTGAAGTTGCGGAATGGGAAATCGAGCCAGTACCAGTCATTTAGCCTAATTTAATGTGGCTCGAGGAGGAACAACTTGACATTGTTTCTAAGCTACGTTCGCTTGCATGGAAGGAAAATTCCAGCTACACCGAATATTGGAGGGTGATCTTTGTCTTAGATAGAGAGGAAGAGCGAGCCGGATTTAATAATTTGCTTAATGAAATTCTTGTGAAGATTTTTTGGGCTCCGTTTCCTCCGGTTGTTTAGCGAACTTGATTTCTTTATGCGGTTGTCAACAAAAATGGTTTCTTTCGACAGAAACTGAATCTTTACTTTACATGCATGAAAAATTTGTAATTATGAATAGTGACCGAAATCTTAGGGTGTAATGGAAACAATGTCCATTTCTTAATGAATTATTACAACCTTGGGTCGTTTTTAAGGAGGATTGCGAACAATTATTGGAGAAAAAAAAAAGGGGAGGAAAGAAAGAGAGGAAAAGGGGGTGAGAAGGGCATTTTCTATTTTCAGACAATTTTGTTACGCAACCATGGAGCCTTTGAACCCATATTTTGTATTGAGAAAAAAGGAAATAAGATTGAATCTTTGAGTTTGTTAATATTTTCTTGATCACAAATGTCTTTGTGCTTCTGTGATCGTTCTTCAATATGATATTTGTTGAGTCGAATTGTGTCGATGTTTTATTTGTTGAATCTGTGAATTCTAAAAGAAATCATCTTGTGAAATTAGTCTGTTGTTTATCTTTCCTTGTCTCATGGTTGGTTGCTTGTTTCTTAAATGGTTGTCTCATGGTGGGTTGATTGCTTCTTAACACCCACGGTTTTGCAACATGGAATGTTACAAAATAGTATGAATTTCTTCCAAATCACACATTCCATTGTTGTGTTTAAATTTCAGTTGATTGAAAAAAAAACTCCACAAAATAATTATGAATGAGAAAACACAGTGTTGGGTTTCAATTTTTTGAATCTCCTTGTTTAAATGTAGAGGTTTCTCTCATGGTGGGTTGTTTGCTTCTTAAAACCCATGGTTTTGCAATATGGAATGTTACAATACAATATGACTATCTTCCAAATCACACATTCCATTGTTGTGTTTAAATTTCAGTCGATTGATAAAAAAACTGCACAAAATAATTCTGAATGGGAAACACAGTGTTGGGTTTCAGTTATTTCAATCTCCTTGTTTAAATGTAGAGGGTTGTCTCATAGTGGGTTGCTTGCTTCTTAAAACCCATGGTTTTGTAATATGGAATGTTACAATACAGTATGACTGTCTTCCAAATCACACATTGCATTGTTGTGTTTAAATTTTAGTTGATTGAAAAAAAACTGCACAAAATAATTGTGAATGGGAAACACAGTGTTGGGTTTCAGTTATTCCAATCTCCCTATTTAATTGTAAAGGGTCATCTCATGTTCAGTTGCTTGCTTCTTAACACCCACGGTTTTGCAACATGGAATGTTATAAAGCAGTATGAATGTCTTCCAAATCACACATTCCATTGTTGTGTTTAACTTTCGCATTGTAATACCCCTCCGTTTTGATCTATTGTGCGAACTATTTTGTTTCTCCTTTATGCTTCAGTTTGGTCTTGTACTTTGACTATGTACTTGGTTACAGTGGATCACTATTTTATCATGATGTATCTTGATGTGATGATACTATATTTTGATGTGATTATTATGGCATGTTTGGAATTAGCATAACTGTATATTTAATTTATGATGTTTCATGCTTTCGATTATGTTGCTATGTTAGATGCGTCAGTTAGAACTATTGTATTGGTGAAGAGGACGGTATCGCATCACTCGCTTGTGAGTGCCCTGCGATCTCGTGATTTCCTCTTCATGGTGTGTCTTATTTATGACATATTATTGCATGTGGATATATTCTTTGTTCGCAGGTTGACAGGTACAGGACATTGACTCCACCTGGTTTCACAGGTTTGAGCGTGTCCAAGGCCCAATGACATTCGATTGGGAGATAGTAGCTAGGATTTTTGTGTCGAGTCGTCACCCTGGTCGTAGTGTGTCGTCGGTCCTAGTATGGTCCAGTTGTGCTATTTTGTTCTAATTGCCCGATTTTAGTTTATTTTGGAAGTTAGAATAATGTTAGCATTGTAATTAATTTATTGAGTAATTTAATTTAATTAATAAATATTTTAATCTTATGGTAGATTTATTTTATTAAGTGATTAAGTTATTTATGTGAAAATAATTTACATTATCTATTTTGGAAAAACATGCATATTTAAGTTGGAATTAGAAATTAGGAAAATGAATTAAAAGTCAATTTTGAAGTTTGAAAATTCAAAAATTCAAAAAATAGATATTTCCTATTTTCTGTTTTCTGGAATTTATGAGGGTTGTTGTAGGATTTTTGGTTATCTTTGAATTTCTTACAAATCTTGTTAATGGAGTTTTTGGAAAAAAAATTGAAAAGAGAAGAGGAAGGTTGCTTAATTTTGTGGGTTGGGACGAAAAGCTCAAGGAATATGTGGAGCTCAAAAGGGTTTCAAAGCACCAGCAGGACCTTCAACATACTTCAAGAGAAATAGGTTCTCATCTTGTCTAATTGAAATTTTGGCCGATTCAATGTTGTTGTGTGATTTGGTGTGCAAAATAAATCTATTTGATAACTTTGTTTTCAAATTGAGTAAGTTTGTTTAAGGTTGGAAACAAGACTATTGTTGCAAATTGTTAACTCAATTTTATTTTGTTTCATTTGTTCTTCAATTTATTTGAAGTTCTAGCATGGTTGAATATCTATTTATATATATAGATTCATATATAAATAATAGGTTGGAGATTTATTTTTATATTTTCATATTATAAAGTTATGCTGGCCATTTTTTTTTAAAAAGGCCAATAGGAAAGTTTTTTTTTTTAAATGTTAAGGGTTTTGGTTTTCTGTTTTAAAAAAAAATAAAAAATTGACATCTTAGTTTTGAGATAAAAAATAAAATAAAGGAGAGGGGGTGTTGGGGGCGTCGCTCCCATGGGGACGGAGTGGGGGGCCACGCCCAGTCTCCGTCGTCCGCGACTGCGCGGACTGCATAGGCAGCGACCACCACAGTTGGTGGCGACGCTGTCAGCGCCGCTCGCGCGGTGACCGCAGCGGCTCCTCTGCCATGGCGTCTCCCCATCCACCATGCCCTGCGTGAGTTCTCTCCGCCGCCCTCCTCCTCCGTCTGGTGGTGCCGCCTCCTGCGGCTGCCTCAAGCAAATTCGTCGCCGCCTGGTAAGGAACCCGACGCCAACCTCGACCCAACCACCTTAAGCACGTAGCCCGAGGTCGCGTGGCCCAACCCTAGGTTGGCGTGCAAACCGAGGCTCATGCTTGACTTTATTTATTTTTAAAATATATATGTATATATATATCATTTATATTATAATATTTTCTATTATATTTTAATATTATAAGTTTTATAATATTTTAATATGATAACTATTATAATATCCCAATAACCCAATATAATATTACTTTTAATATTATGGCTTAATATAATATCACATTTTAATATGATATTAAAATGCTTTTAATAGAGTAATATTATGACCTTTATAATATTATATAATGTAATGTGGGAATTAGATAATTATAATCTTATTAATATTTTAATATTAATATTTTGGAAAATGAGAATATCATTTTATTATTATATGATTGCAAGGGGATTGTTGTTTTGTGTTTTTTTAGAAAATGAATTTTATTGAATATGCAATAAATATTTTATTTAAAAATGGAATTTTGCTCTTATTTGCATTACTAAAATACAGGTTAATGTTTTATATCTTTAAGTGCTACGTAGAAATAAAATGATTATTTAAATGGCATATTTAATTCAGTTCAATTAATGCAATGATTACTGAATGCCAGTGAGGAAATGGGTTTAGTGAACCCAAAGTAGAATTTGATTCTTTCCTGGTTTTGAGATGTTCGTATGGCCATTCGGGAAGTGTGGGTTGTAGCATTTAATCAAGTCTTCCAGTTGGGATATCAAGTTTGTGGGTTGTCTTACTGTAATGTCAACCATAGATCGCCTTGGGTAGTGCGTTTAGCCAGTTTGTTTCCCGGTTATCACAGACGGGAGTGTGTTGACTGTATGTCATGGTTAGAGATGTGGTACCCTTATGTCACACTTGTGCACCCTTGGGTTGTGGAGTTGTTCCACGTGTCATCTTAGAGGAGTGGCTTATAACGAGGGCCGACACACAAAGTGGTGCCAGGATAACTCGTTGTAAGTTAGTTAATCCAGTGATAACTAAATTAACTGATTAAAGTATCACGTAGTATCAAACATTTAATAAGATAATTATGCCTCGCTCATGATCACAAGGGCTTGTAAAGACTTGGGTTGAGACGGGAAGGCCTGGAATGGCAAGATCGTTATCTTGTCACTACGAAAGATAATTTATTCTGCATTGGTTTACATGAGGGGCCAGAAGTCGTTAGAGGTTACCAGGATAACCCGAGATGGGGGTCAGGACCTAGGAAGACTCACCAGGATAGCCTATGTAACATTGTGATGACACTTCTCCTAGGTCGACAGTATGTTCGCATCAGTGATGCAATTGATTATGTAATTTTTGGAAGCATTGTAACCTTGTGTTAGTGATGTCACTGTATTTATTTCAGTATGGTTATGTTAGCCCATGTCTAGAGGTAGACGTCCTTGGATAGAATTCTTGTTACTATCTCCTAGCATGGGGGGTGGACCTTTGGGTTCCACTTGGTTGGGTGGAACGTGCACCTTACTCCGTTGGTTTTTCTCATTGTTCGTGTGGACGAGACTTCTAGTTGGAGAGCTCGTGGTTTCAATTGCAGTTCTTGCTTTTTATCATTTCAGTTACTCTTGTAATTATTACCCCTCTTGTTATCGAGGTAGATTTTGTAATTGTAATCCTATTGATTGGACTTGCCTCATTCAGGGAATGAGTGTTGTAACCTTATTGATTAATGAATGGAGTAATGAATTTGAAAGTTATCTATTATGCTTGCAGTAAAATCATCTTACTTGGAATGTATGCGTTAATTTATTAATTAAATAATTGACATGGTTTATATTCATGTTTTTGTTGAGGTTCTATATAACCTTTGTCTCGTAACCTTAGAGGTTGTTGGCATTAGTTAGTGAACTTAATTATTAATTATTCCTTTAAAAAAAATTATTCTGTTTAAGTAGTTCCTTGCAACTTCCTCTAGGGTTGCGTGGCAGGGCGTTACACGCATGATTGAAAAAATCAATTGAAAAAAAGAAATGTGATTTGGAAAACACAATGTTGGGTTTCAGTTATTTGAATGTCCATGTTTAAATGTGAAGGGTTGTCTCATGGTGGGTTGCTTGCTTCTTAAAACCTACGGGTTTGAAACATGGAATGTTACAAAACCGTATGAATGCATTGAAAATCACACATTCCATTGTTGTGTTTGAATTTCACATGATTGAAAGAAAAGTGCAGAAAATTATTGTGATTCAGAAAACACAGGGTTGGGTTTCAGCTATTTGAATCTCCATGTTCAAATGTCAAGGGTTGTCTCATGGTAGGTTGCTTGATTCTTAACACTTATGGTTTTGCAACATGGAATGTTACAAGACAGTATGAATGTCTTCCAAACCACACATTCCATTGTTGTGTTTGAATTTCGCATGATTGAAAGAAAAGTGTAGAAAATAATTATGATTCGGAAAACACAGTGTTGGGTTGTTCGACTGTCTGATTTCCAACATGCATTTTTGTTATATTTTATGTGTAGCTTGATTGAATTTATCACCTTTAATTTTCCTCGGTTGAAGCCAGAATGTCCTATTGGTTTCATGTGGGTGAGAGCAATGCAATCACATTTTATCTATGTTTAATGAATGATTTTTTTTCTTTTTCTTCACACAATCCACACTAATTTTAAGTATTCATCCAATCTTGTGATTTCCTAGAATGGGGAGAGGTTTGAAATGGAAGAAGCTAGATGAATTGTAGGTGCAAGATGTACAAAATGGAGGCTCTCCTTTTTTGTCTTTCGATTTGGAATGGGTTGCTATTTCCGTCAACAAGGATAAGGTCCCTGACCTTATTGCAACAATTCCTCTTACAAGACTTGATCATTTCATTCACGGTGAAATGTCCGTTGAAGGTGTAGAAACCAAATTTGTGGACAAGAAAATAAGAGAACCTACCACCTCGTGTCCCTCTACGACAAAACTTATAGCAAAACAATTTTGTATAAGAGGTTTGTATATATTGACATTCATTTCTATGGTCGAATGATATTTTACTCTCTCTTGGTTGAACATGATGAGATGATACCTTTCTTGTAGCTACCGGTGTCAATACGGTCCTGAAGGCAAGAGAGACCAGCCTCCACCAAATAAGAAATGACATAAGACATTTATACAAATGTGAGATTGTCAATACCACTTCATGGTAAAGGTTATGGAAGGAAAACCCGATGTTGCCTATATTATCTACAAAGAAATGTTCCACGTAGATAAAAATAGTGAATTTTTCCATGGCATTCATGACACAAGTGGAGAGAAGCATTCTATGTTTGCCACTAATCTATCCACGAAGTGCAAAAGCTATATTGAAAGCCTTTTGCTCATGGACATCAGTGTCAATGCGATAATGGATAGACACATCAGAAATCTTGTATTATGTGGCATGATGTCCAAGAGAGATCAATTCCTTACAAGAAAGGATGTAATGAATTCCTGGCGAAAGGTGCGTTCTACTCACGTACAAAAACACAAAGTCAATTCGACTAGTATCCTATTGTGGAGTGGACAGGACTTTGACAACTTCTTCTACTTTCAACGGCCCGATGGGAACAATACGCCTTTTGTTATCGAGGTTCAAACTCCATGGATGCTAGATAGGATGGTTAGTTGCTCGCACAATTCAGTCATCTCGATGGATTCCACGTTTGCAACTAAAAAATATGAGGTGAGGCCTTACAAACATTGACAAATAGTTCGTTGTGTTTTTAATGATCTTCTTGGTTGTAAACTTCACAATGCTCACGCTGAGTTGTTCTCTCTACAGTACCCATTGTATACTCTCCTCGTTTTCGACGAGCAACAAAGTGGTGTGCCGGTTGTGTGGGTAGTCTCCTCACGAAACAAGATTGACGACATCTCTGCGTGGCTACGCGTATTGCTTGAACATGGAAGAAGAGCTAGGCTCAACTGGAGAATCAATTCATTTTTTACTGATGATGCGACTGCAGAGATCCAAGCCATACAGTATGTGCATCCCTTTCTTCATTTGTGTACCTTTCTCATTTGCTATTCATTTTCAATGCCACTTTCTCATGCAGTTGAGCGATAAACAATATTATTTGTATTGTCTATTAGGGTTGTCTTTCAATGTCATGTGCTTCTATGCCTTTGGCATGTCGAAAGGGTTTGGCTAAATAATATATATAAGTATGCAACCAAGGAAAGGGCAATGGACATCTTTTGTTGTCTTGGCATGATCATGATGGAAATCGTTGACACCGAATATTGCGTCACTCAGCTATTGAACTCTCTTTCAGGAGTTCAATGATTAGCCCTGATTCTTAGAGTACTTCAAGAAGACTTGGTGTGAAGGAGAAGGTAGAATTGGTGAGTTGACAATTTTCGTCACCTCGCATGATTCGCACCATTCAAATTCTTTGATTTCACATCTAATACGTTGTGGCTTACTTGTCTATTGGATGTTTTTTTTCACAGCCATGTGGGCGAAAAATTGCAGACTATTCCCACATGCCAACCAGGATAGAATGTAGCCATTGAGTTGTACCATTGCGCACTAAAAATTCGGTACTTGTGCGATCGTTCAAAAAAATGCAATAGGAGAATGGACTATTTGTATTACACAATTGTGTATAAAATGGAACCATTCTATAGGCAAAAGGAAAGTTGTAGCATTATGGTTTTTTGATGAACAAAAATTATTTAAATATGTGATCTAGTGTGGAGCGAACCAAGGCAATTCCAGACGATGACTGTATTTCCGATGAAACAGATCCTGGATGGTACTGGGTGAAAAGTCAAAGTAGGTCAATGCACTACCTTGTTCGAAAATTTGGGGAGCACCTTTTTGTTTGTGATTGCCCTTGGAGTTTGCAAGGGAACGCTTGCAAACATGTCGTCAAGGTTGCTCACTTGATTAAAAGATCATCTGTTGTTGAAGGGGTGGTCCACAGTAAGTGAATTTCAATTCAAATTGCATTACTTTATTGGAGTCAATTGTGTTTTTCATTTTCTACAGCCTAATACAAATTTCTTTTATGTTCTCATTTAGACGGGGGAGGTCAACCAATTGATACAGGCATAGATTTGAACGAGACATTGTCAAAGGGGGTCATAGAAGAAAACAATCCTAATGTTTTGACCCCTGTGCAAGCTCCTTCTATGACTTGTGTATATGATGAACATGTGGTGACAATGTCTCTTTGGAATGACACTAATGAACTCTTGAAGAAAGTGATGTGTACATCGCCATAATCTCTACAATAGGTGCAGTCATATACAAAATGTGTGGATAGGTTTGTAGAGGACCTACGACAATCAAATGCATTTTTGTTTGAATTCATTTTGGATCCTGATCAAGCTGCAACTACCATTGTTCACATGCATCCATGGTTTAGTGCAACTAGGGATCGCCATCGACATCCAACCCGACGTACGAAGAATTTTGCACAACATTCAGATCACCGAACCCATTTGGATGACTCCTTTCCATTGTCTGCGAACAATAGTTTGAATTTGAATGTCAATATGCAATGTGAGACTTCAAGTGCAACTGCTATGGATGTGGCAGAGGATACAACATCTAATATGAACGAGTATGAGAAAACCCATTTCAATTTCTTTATTGTAATAGGAAATGGTATTGCAGATTCCTTTTTTCCAGTATGTGCTTGTACCACATCATAAACTTTATGATTTCTTTTATGGATTTTTTTGTTCACTTCAACATTCCAATCTCGGGAAAGGAGTCCTCGCCAACGACTGTCTTTCACGGGTGTAAACCCAATGGAAGGTATGGTTCAAATTTAATAACTTTGCTTGCATAAGTCCAATTTTTGGTATGATGTTATGTAATTTAAGAAGCGTATCTGTTGAATCATGCAAGGGAAGCGAACCATTCAATGTTTGGTTGTTGATCTTTAGAAAATACAAAAGATTTCCAATGAAAAAGGATGCGTACAAGTTGGTAACTGAGGAAAGTGCATTCAAAGGGGCTGAAAGTTTGTTCCTAAAGCATGGGAAGACATTTGTAAACATGTTTCATATGGTGGTAGAGCATGGGAAGGTTTGGAATACAGTATTCTATTAAAGCCTCATTTGATAGAGCTTTTTTTGTGCATAAAGTAAGGGTTTAGTAGATCAGCGTTGGCTTGAGCCTTTGTATTCGTAAAAGTATATGATTCCTAAGTTATGAGAATTGTCAAAGGACTGTTTCAAGTCGTTAGGTGTTTTGATGATGATTTAAGACCTGCTCCTTTGTAAATTTGGGCTAATTGAGTGCATTTCTAGCGGTAGAGTCATGTTTCCAAGCATTCTTTTCAAAACAATAACATCTTAATTTATGATATGTAAAAATTGGCACAAATGGGTTTCTGGAACAACAAATACCTTATGGAACAAACACTTCAAACAAGCTCTTCTTCGATGTCGTGGACCCCAAAATAGGCCTATTTTACAAATAGACTAATTAAGCCTAAAAAATTCTTCAAACATGACTGATTAAGCCTGCAAAAACTTAATCTTACCTTAAACTTTGTTGCCCCCAAGTTTGATAGACATTCACTTACTAAACCCACCATATTTCACTTAAAAGTTGCCTTATGAAAGATGTGCGATGCAATGGATGTAATCACTGATGTGATCTCCATCACTCGGGGAATGATTCTGATAGGTTAGGTTTTGTTGCTGGGAAGATGGTTTTCTGAAGGGAGAAAGGAATTAGGTGGTTTGAGTTGCTTCCCCTATAGACTGTGAATGGAAAAGAGCATGACAAGTGAGGTTTAAGGTTAGGGTTTCATCAAAAAGGTGAGGGCAGTGATATCCCTTGTTCTTTTAAGCATGTACAGGCCTGAATAAAGGTGTTTGAGTTGGTTTGAAGGTTTCAAAAAGAGTGGAATATAGTTTTCCAAGTTACCCTCATGTCAATTGCTTGAAACAATGGTTTCATGAATAGGAATTTGGGATAGACAGTCTCTGCAAACCAAGTGTGGATTTGGTGGTTTTGAGGGCTGGTGAGACCTACCCCATTGGTTTCCTGTGCTAGTTGTATGATTTGAGTGGTGTGTTTGTTGAAATTTGGTGTAATTGGCCTTGTTGACAATGTTATTTCTTATTTTTGTGCAAGTTGTTTTAAAAGAGCCATATGTGGGTTTCAAGTATGTTGAGGGGGACTGAAATGGGTCTCTACAATGATGATTATTTGTAGGGGTTGTTAAGAGTTTCAGATAGTTAAGTTGACAAATTTGAGTGTGTTTTCCATTGTACAACTGTTATGTGCATTTTGTGTTTGGAACATATGAAGACATATTAAAATGGAATATTTTGTGAAAGAAAGGGTTGCCACAAAACAAGAAGGTGAACTTCGAGACCTTGTTTTGTTACAATCTACAGAAAATAAAAATGTTAGGAACAACCCACTGTGTTTTCCATCTTGCAACTGTGATTATTTGCAGGGGTTGTTAAGAGTTTCAGATAGTTAAGTTGATAAATTTGAGTGTGTTTTCCATCGTGCAAATGTTATGTGCATTGTGTGTTTGGAACATATGAAGACATATTAAAATGGAATGTTTTGTTAAAGAAAGGGTTGCCACAAAACAAGAAGGTGAACTTCGAGACCTTGCTTTGTTACAGTGTGTAGAAAATAAAAATGTCAGGAACAACCCACTATGTTTTCCATCTTGCAACTGTGATTATTTGCAGGGGTTGTTAAGAGTTTCAGATAGTTAATATGAAAAATTTGAGTGTGTTTTCCATCGTGTAGCTGTTATGTGCATTTTGTGTTTGGAACATATGAAGACATATTAAAATGGAATGTTTTGTGAAAGAAAGGGTTGCCACAAAACAAGAAGGTGAAATTCGAGACCTTGTTTTTTTAGAGTCTACTGAAAATAAAAATGACAGGCACAACCCACTGTGTTTTCCATCCTACAACTGTGATGTGCATTGTGTGCTCGTAACAAAAATATATTTTCTACAATTCATTAGTTCAACTCATGTGACTGCAACAAATAGAATGCTCAAATTATTTTCCATGTTGGAAAAGACATTGTCCATACACAGTTACTTAGCTATGAAATTTTTTCTTTCGCTTTCAATTTTTTTTTATCAACTGTTTCGTGTGTTTCTAATTAGAGAATGTTGTTGTATGTGCTGAAATTTTTGTTCTCTTTCCTTTCAGGCATTGTTCTTCCCACTGTTTGACTCGTGCGTTGTCATATGCCCATTGGAGATACTACACGTGCTACCTCGTTCAATTCAAAACAATAGGTACAATCTCTTTAGTGCATACATTATCTATATCTTCCACTTTGCTTGCTTATTTTTTCACTATTTCCATTGCATTGACAATGTCTTTCTAATTAGAGAATGCAGGTTTACCTTCTAAAAAAGTTGTTTTGTCTTTCATTTCAAGAATTTTACAACCTGATGTTGTAGTTCTATAGAAGATGTCCCACAGTTCTCGAGCATGGGTGGCTAGTTGGTTGACCAACTACCACCCATATCTGCCATGCAATATTCTTGCTCGAATTGAGGAACTCGGCCTCTCGTACAGGTTGCGGGAAAATATGTTAAGGAGAATTAATAAAAAAGGGCCAAACCGCAATTTGCACTATGATAATTATGCTCACTTCTTCAACAATGTCTTTGGTGTATGGGCACATATGGGCATGGAAATTCAATATTATAATCTACAAATAGAGATTGTCAATTTATGTGATTGGCCAATGTCTGTTTACCAAGAAATTCGAGACCTTTTCCTAGTTGGATGCATTTGGAAGGTGTGCATTAGACCAACAGTTATCATACGTAGGCACAATCTTACGAATCAGTTGAGCATGAGGTTTATGAGATCCCTCAAGGGGTTATATTTAATTAGTAATCACAAAGGTCCTGTGGAGGAATGGTTGTTGGTCATGTTCAAGTTCAACCACATTGTCAGGTTTGAGATCCACCGTGTCAGGCCCTCCTTCAGGCTACTACATGAGAATTACGGGGTGCCACCATTGTATGCTATCAATTCCACCTTGACAATCAGAGTGCGACAAATGCTTCCAAATGTTGAGAACACAAAGATTATACCTGTTCATAAATGGTTGACATAGTCCTTAGTGTTATCAGTATTAAATGTGCATTGCAATTTTCTTCAGATTGTATAATATTGACTCGAAATGTTTTTACATTTTATTGTGTGATGCACATTGTTCTTATAAAATTTGATGGTGAACTTGAATACACTATTTTTTTATAGTCCGTATTTTCCATTCTGCAACTTTTCTTGTGCATCTTCTCTTGGAAATGTATAAGGATATTGAAATGGAATGTTGAAATGGAATTTCAAAATCTATAAATGTCTTTGTACATTCGTGACTTGATGAGTTTTGTTTGTGGAATATCAATCCTTGTGTAATTTTGTTTTGCAGAGGTTTTTGGGCATAGGTGTCTCCATTCCAAGATAGGGATTGGTGAATTTATGAGCATTTGGAGATCATTAATTGACTATCCTTTCAGGATAGAATTCTCAAAAGGCGTAGATTGAACAGTTTGTGGAGTGTTTGGAATTTCCTTCCTTGAAAGGCTAAAAATACATTGAAGATTCATTCAAACAGAGTATTTTACATGCCATGGAACTAAGTTAAGAGTGTAAGAGAGTCTTTTGTTGTTGTCTGACAAATTGAATGATTAAAGAAAACCTAATTAGGTCGGTTAAGGTCAGTCTATTTTGAAAGTTCACATATGGAGATGTTTAAGTCGAGGATTGGTTTCTGTCAATTGTTTGTTCTTGGTTGAAAGGTGGAGTTTTCCAGTTTAGTCATCTGACTTGTTTGCAATAGCATAGCAAGTTGAGTTGTTTGACCCCTACAATTTCATCAAACGTTTCTTGCAAGCAAGGGTAGTTATAAAATATGCAGCTCAACTTCAATACATTGTCTTCTTATGGTGTGCATAACACTAACTGCTGTCTTCAAACAAGATTTGGAAAGTCTAGGACAACCCACTATATTTTCCATCCTGCAACAGTTATGTAAAATTTGTGTTTGAAACATATGAACAGATAGTGAACAAGACTATTTTTCTTAAAGTAAGGGGTGTCATAAAACAAGAAAGTGAAGTTGAAAACATTATTTTGTTACAGTCCAGAAAAAATAAGAAGTGAGCCACAACCTACTATGTTTTCCATGATGCTACTATTATGTAAATTTTATGTTGGAAACATATGAGCAGATATTGAAAAAGAGTGTTTTGCTCAAAGTAAGTGTTGTTAAAAAACAACAACGTGAACTTAAAAACATTCATTTCTCATAGCTTGCATAAAATAATAAGTGAGCCATAGCCCATTGTGTTTTCCATGATGCAACTGTTATGTGAATAATGTGTTGGAAACATATGGGCAGATATCGAAGAAGAGTGTTTTGCTGAAAGTAAGGGTTGTTAAAAATTATGAAGCTCAACTTCAATACATTGTCTTCTTACTGTGTGCATAACACTAACTGATGTCTTTGAACAAGATTTTCAAGTCTGGGACAACCCAGTGTGTTTTCCATTCTGCAACAATTATGTATATGAACTATTATACATGAACCAATTCAGGTTATATGGAGAAAATACTCCAAGATAAATATTTTTTTAGAAGTAAATTACCCTCTTTAAATGGAGAAGAGGTTTGAACAACTAAGTTTGTAGAGGATAAACAACTCATAGAGAGTGGTGTTTTAGAATATTGAGACTTAAAACCTTACTTTGAAGGTTTTTTAGAAGGATGAATAGGGTTTTCTAATCCACCAATATATGCTTTGCTTTGTCATTGGCATTTGGGTAAGGGTACACCATGAAAATGAATACTTTACCAATCACATTGTTGTCATTACCATATGGTTGAAGGTACATAATGAGAATAAAGGGTGCATTACTTGATTGAGATATTTTGATGGGCCTATTGTAATCACCTTTGCAATTGTTGACATTAGTCTAATTTTAATCATTCTTTTCTTGAGGCATTTCACTTGTTCATTCGGAAGTTGATTTGATCTTGTGAGTGACTCATAGATAGTCCCTATTTTTATGTTTCCAGGATTGAGACCCAATATATTTTTTAGGTAGTTATATATATAATATGCATTACAAATGGTGCATTTCAAAAATTAGTATATCATTCTATCCACTTGTATGGATTATCACAATCCAAACTTAGATTACTGACACTTGATGGGTTTCAAATCCCATAACTCATGGATTATTTTTTAAAATAATTTCTCAAATTTCTTGATAAATGGTGACATCAATTGTTCCCATACCAACCACTTTAGCATTAAAAACCAAAAGTAAAGTGCAAGCTCTAGAGCAATTTAGTTATCAAGCATGTTTGATGATTTTTAACATGAATGAACATAAAGACCATAACTAGATCACAGAGACTGAGAACATTATAGAAACCCAAAAGCTGAAATATTTACAAGATAACATAATCTTACGACAACTTTAAAACTGAATGACATATGATAAATAAATGAACATGAGGACCAAAACACTTCAGTGATACTGAATGCCTTCAACAACATGCATAAATAGTGTTCTATGTTTTTTAATAGAAAGAGAACTATCTTCATAACTGTTTCAACTCATATAATTGTATTTACATATAGTCACAATTTTAGGTCCTTATCACAATATGCAAGATGATTGAACATGAAATAACATGCAGTGTACTAGAGTTGAAAAACACTTGTATGCCAAGTCAAGTGATTTCCAAAGAACTAAAATGAAGAGACCATCAACTGAATTACGAAACCAATACTACTGACTTGTTTACCAATCAAGAACATCTTACTGTCTTATTGCTTTGACATTAATGGCAACACATGCCAGAGGGGACAACACAAGAGTTATGTAAAATTTGTGTTCGAAACATATGAACAGATAGTGAACAAGATTGTTTTTCTTAAAGTATGATATGAAATGGATAATGATTATGTGTTCCAATGACATGAAATTAGTATATATGTTCAGCATAATTGTACAATAATAAAATAATTAAAGAAGCCCATGAAAAGTCCAGTATGAAATGTATAACGCCATAGTGTTGAAACATATGGAAATGGTGTATCTCTACACCACAATTGTTCAATATTCAAATAATGAAACCCACAGAGCATAATCAGTATTAGGAGCCTATCTCATCAATTCCTACGCTACCTATTCCTTGCAATCGAGTTCAGGTTTGCGTAAAATATGGCGCGTTTCTTAGGGTCCTTGTGTATTTCGGGAGGGGTGATTCCAGATCCACGAACCCTCGTAGATGATGAACGTGAAACAACAGATTTCTTCATAGTTTGTGCTTTGTCTGTGTCAGGTTCAACACCTTCACCCTATAGCAAACAATTAATGAGAATTAATGTATGCATGGAAACAATATATGCAGTCTGATATATATACAACATATCATTTATGTGTACCTCTGGAACAAAATACTTCATCTCGGTGAGCTACCATATGACAAAGCCACCCACACACTCTCTGATGGTCTCTGTGCCAGGCATGGGAAAAGGCATGTAGCATTGATGATCAATGGCCTCAACAATGTTGACTCTCACACAATTTTTTGGGTGCTTCAAGTAGTGGGTGTGAGCGTTTTTGGCAACAACATGTACAATGCCTTTAGCAACCCGTTTATGTGACCTCCAAAGGTCGATGTGATCACCGACCTTAAAAGTTATGTCATTGAACTCTATCATCTGTTCATCCACCGGATTTGCCTGCAATGGAAACGCCATTGACGTGAAGCATAATTGAAGGCACATTAAAAGATTCCTAAAGAAATAAGAACAGAGCATGGAAGTGTGTTGGGTCTCATACCGATATAGATGGCATGCCACACCTCTCCCCGTCCCCATTTCCATCTTTATTGCCATCTCCCCCTTGTAGGCCAACACTCTCCTCCTCCCTAAGTCCATCCTTATTACCCTCTCCCACTTGCAAGCCACTACTCTCCCTATTCCCATGTCCATCTCTATTATCCAGTTCCACATTCAAGCCAATGTTATCCCCATCCTGATGACCATATGTGTTACCCTGTCCCACTTCGTGGACAGTGCTCTCCCCATTCGCATGTCCATCTATATTATCCTCTCTCATTTCAATTGCAAGGACATCGCCAATTAGGTCAAGGCCAAGACTTCGTTGTTTATCCTTAACCTGTAATAGCAGGAATTAAAAGGTCATTTCAAATTCAACTGCTTGCAACCAATTCATTGAAATAATCAAAACAAATATTAAACAAAAGAATTGCAATTCACCGTTTCTTCTAGTTCCTCCATGTCAAGGCACCTTGACACGTTTGACAACATATGCTCCTTCTTCTTCTTCTTCTCAACATTGTTAGACAACGGGTCGAGAGGAACAACATCATCTTGTGCTTCCATGGGCAATTGTTCACCATCAAAAATCATAAAAACCTGCTTGAGGGCAGCAATTCATTGTTCATCATTGTTGTGTAATAGGAGGAATTGAAATGTTGCACCAAACTCAGATGCATGCAACCAGTTCATTCAAATAATCAAAATAAATATTAGAGTAAATAGAAGATTTCGAGATCACTGTTTATTTTCATTTCTTCTTCAGAGGGTTCCTTGAAACTTTCAACTGTCTAGGATGCTTATTCTGAATGTTAGACGTAGGGGTGGGAGGAACAACATCATCTTTGCCTTTTGTGGGCACAACTTCCTCTAGCAAATGAACCCTACTCTACTGGGGAGAAGAAACTGCTTCTCGACCATCACCCTGTCATGTCATGTAAGTTAATGTTAAGTGAATCTTGTATGCATCCGAACAGAAAAGATGAAGCAAGGAAAATTCATATTTAACAGTTTAGTTCGATATTATCATTCCTTCTTATCTCTTTCTCTCGTGCAATTGTAATATTCTTTGCCTTCTCTGATCCTTCATCTCTTGACTATTGTATAACGCCATTTGCTTCTTCACCTCATCCTTTCCTTCTTGGGGAAGTTGAAGGAAGTTTTGTTTCCCATACTTTTGATAGACACGTCTAATAACACGCTTCTATTGCAGCTGTTGCCTTATATTCATTTGGTACTTTGTATTTTCCACCTTCTTTAGAAGAAAATCTTTCAATTTATCAGGGGAAGGAGCGGGTTGTTTTGGTTCCCCCCCCCCCCTCCAACACAGCTCAACCATGCTTTGGTGCCTCAAGAATAGGAAGGTGGTGATGCTAAAACCTATGCATGTTGAACACTCTCCAATCATAATACTTTCTCGTACATTCTTCTACAATACAATAATATATATCTACCATTCACCATTTCTCTTATGTATTCAACAACAACCTGCACAATAAATTTGGAAAAGAAAATTGCTTAATATATTTAATATTCAAACAAATTGAATGCACAACATATACACATAGCCAAACGATGCAATAATTCAGTTATTATATCTATCTTCCCATCCACCACATCACCTCGTGCTTCATTGGATCCCTCTCCATCCTTAGGGTCTCCCTCTGCATGCTTTTCCTTCCGGTCATGGACTATGGCAAGAGCAAGATCATCTCCCTGATTATTTTCCTGAATCAAAGGAACAATATATGCCAAAATCAGAATATTTGTAACAGACATGATATTTTCAAACTGAAACTAAAAAGCATTCTGATTGACGCATAGGAAGGGAAGGGCAATTGCAAGTTCACAATCAATTACCGAACACGTCGTTGCCTTAGGGTTGACCGTTTTCATAAACTGAGGGGACTTCCTTCGTACCGCGGTTGCTGCCTCCTAAATAAAACATTCCCACTTTCCAATAAACATCATAACCACTTATGAGAGATTAAAATTATACATTTGACTGCATCTTGTAATTACCAGATCTTACCTGCACGTTGCGTGAATGCGACCACCCCGAAGAAGATGCGCTACTACACAACCTTTCAGGTGTGTTGTCCATGTCAATGAAATTCTTCACTGCAGGAACCAATTTCCATTTTACAACACGCATCCTTGGTTTCGTATAAACTATAAAATTGTTGCAAGTGTTATGGATAGTTAAAGTTCCAAAATTTATTGCACCATTTTACAATAATCAAGCATATATTTTTTTAATGAAAAGAAGACTTTGAAATGCACAACCCACACTGTTGTAAAATGCTATACAAGTAACCCACTATGTTTCACAACATCTAATTATTTTTTCCAATTATTATTGTCAATCACGTGAAGATACTGAATTGCAATGTATACCATAACTAATAGTTGTAATTTTTGGAGGTGCCATTTTTACATTCATATAGTGTAAATAAGAAAAGATTTTCAAGACACTCAAACTGTTATCCAAATTTTTAGGTTGGAAAACACAGGGTGTTATAAACCATGCAACCCACAAACTGTTATAAAACCCTTTACAAGAAACAACCCTATTGGTTACTCCCCCTGCCTCAATTAGGTTAACAAAGTTTTCCCTCGCTTCTCTATTCTTCTTCAAAGAAAACACTTTCTGTTATGCAGACTGTAACAAAACACTATATTTAAGTTCACATTCATATTTTATAACAACCCATCACATGCACCAAACATTCCATTTGAATATCGTAATATGTTTCGAAGAGAAGATGCACAATAAATTTTGCACGATGGAAAACACACTGGGTCGTCCCACACTTTTCAAATCTTGTTCAATGAAAACACTTAGTGTTATGCATGCCATAAGAAAATAATGTATTCAAGGTCACTTTCATATTTTATAACTGCCCTTGCTTGCAACAAAAGTTGCACAATTTTTTTTTAAAGTTGCAGTATGGAAAACCTAGAGGGTTGTCCGTCGCTTCTCAAAAGCTTAAATAATTATGGTTATTTAAAATCTTTAGGATCATTTAGGTTATATATAATGGGAGCAAGCTAACTCCTAGACAAAATTCACATATGTATATAACATAGGATATGCCGGTTTCAGGCCTCTGGCAGGCCCCGCACTATGATGTCTCATCATGTTATGTATGTATCCATGTATGTTCTTATGTATGTTTTTCAAGCATTTTTCAATGTGCATAGGTGAATATTGACTAGGATTTAGTTGAAATGCAGTCTGATAATGATTTTTTGTGTGGAGGGTCTTGAAATTTTATTTTTGTTTCCTCCCCGTATGTTGGTTTTCGAATTTTGCCATTTCCGAATGAAATAAGTGACAACCCATTGTAGAAATATGAGTGAAATGACTGAATAACATTTATAGAAAGCAAAATTTGTGGGTTCTGCAATGAAATTCTATATTTCAAAAATCATGTAAAACCTGGAATGTCACCATTGTTTGCAATATTTTTCGGAATGGATAAAAAAGCGCAAAACATGGCATTCGAAATCATAATTTGGAAATAGCAAAAAGCCCACATGACATCCCATTTTTGCTGCCATTTTATACACTGTTGTTTTGGAAAACACACTATCTCCTAAAACTCGGACTATTGTAAAACCCACTGTTTTAGGCATTTGGCAGGCCACACGCTACGATGTCTCATCATATAATGTATGTATCCATGTATGTTCTTATGTATGTTTTTCATGCGTTTTTCAATGTGCATAGGTGAATTTTTTCTAGGAGTTTGAAATCGACATATCCTATGTTATATACATATGTGAATTTATGCCTGAAACCAACATATATCCTATGTTATATACATATGTGAATTTTGTCCAGGAGTTAGCTTGCTCCCTCCTTAACTCCTGGACAAAATTCACATATGTATATAACATAGGATATGCCCCCCATACCGCATGGAGAAAAGAGTCACGACGAAAGAGGTGGGACTGGCGAGGGAAAAGGTTGTTGGATGGGAAGGAAAGACTTGAGTGCCAAATGTCTCATCCCGTTTGCCATTTGTTGTCCCGTCACTTGGAAATCGTGTTAGCATCGGCAGGTTTTCAAAATAATTGTTTGGCGTGGATGGACAAAAAGCCAAAAACGTGGCATTTGAAACCATTATTAGCAAATATCGAAAAGCCCAGACGAGGTCCCATTTTCTCCATTTTTGGACAGCGACATTTTGGTGGATAGCAAGGGCAAGAGTTGCAGGCATGTGAAGCTCCTTCAGGTATGTATATCCACTCTGTGTATGTGCCATTTTTCCATTCTTCCATGAACACTGAAGAAAGGAACGACCATTCATTGCGGGGTTTTTATTTTGTGATTTTTTGTTGTGGATTTTTTAATTTTGTTTCCTCCCGTCTGCTGGTTTTGAAAATTTGTGGTTGCTGAATGAAATAGATGAAAACCCATCATGGAAATATGAGTGAAATGACTGAATAAGGTTTATAGAGACCACAAAGCATTGTGAAAATCAAAATAAGTGAATAAGGTTTATAGAAGGAACCCGCGGCGGAAAAGGTTTCCATTTGAATATCGTAATATGTTTGGAAGAGAAGATTGACAAAAATATTACAGGATGGAAAACACATTGGGTTGTCCTACACTTTTCAAATCTTGTTCAATGATAACAGTTAGTGTTATGCAAACCATAAGAAGAGAATGTATTGAAGGTCACCTTCATATTTTATAACTGCCCTTGCTTACAGCAAAAGTTGCACGCAAAAAAAAAAAAAGTTGCAGGATGGAAAACCCAGAGGGTTGTCCCTCGCTTCTCAATTCTTCTCAAAAGACAACACTTTTTGTTCAGCAAACTATAAGAACACAGTGTATTAAAGTTCACCTTCATATTTTATAACAACCCTTACTTGCACCAAACATTCCATTTCAATACCATTATACATTTCGAACACAAGATGCACAAAAAAAGTTGTAGGATGGAAAACACACAGGGTTGTCCCTCCTCCCCCCCCACCGCGACAACATTTCATGACAAATGGGAAACATTCAAGCATACCTTTCTAATTTCTAAATCATGCACTTCTCTCCATCATACATGGATGACACCTTCCAACAACACGGAGCTGAGTGGATGAGATTGTGGAAGAGGTGGTGATGTGTGCTAGAGAGAAGAGCTTGTTTTACAAATATTGCAAAGTAGCTCGAAAGATGCCCAGTTGTCATGAAATGTTGACATGTCTTTTATCTAACGCTTGTATGGGGCATGTAGAGGTCGACGTTTTCATAGAATGCCAAGGCCAACAATGTGTAATTACAAGTTGAAAAACACTGGGTGTTATTATACCTACAAACCAAATACCATTTACAAACCCTTCACAAGTAACAACCCAATTCGTTAATTACCCCTCAGTTGAATTTGGATGCTTTTATATATCCCACACCTGCAAGTCCACCCTGTGCTCTCAAACCTTCAGATTTCAACATTTAGAATGAAAGAACTCACAACACACGGTGTTTTCGACATCCAATTGCAACGCAGAAGCTAATCTCCCTACGAAATATAGTAAAATCAAGTTATTATCCCTACGAAAAAACATGTGTTTGAAATGATAACATAATCAGACATAAATGATATCAATTTTCCACAATCCATATTGATTATTGCTAGTTGATTTGTGGATTCAATTATGTAAGAATTATTGCATCAACATTTGGGATCACACTCCATGATCCAACATAAGGATGAAGAAGGCAACATCAGTCATCATGATGTTGGATCACAGATTCTCATCTGCAACGTTGATGCAAAAATTCTTAGACAATCAAATCCACAAATCAACTAGCAATGATAAGCAAATATGTGTTATCCCTGAAGAAGGGCAATACATTATCATGTGTAAGCATGTCGCAAGGAGATCACCTTCTGCAATTGGGAGTAGGCTATTCTCCCTACAAAAATGTGTGTCACATGCATCATAACAGTCATCTTGTTTTCAAAATAATTGTTCAGCATGGATGGACAAAAAGCCCAATACATGTCATTGAAAACCATTATTTCCAAACAAAAAAATGAGGTGCCAAGAATGTAATTAAATTGGAAAAATGAAATGGGACAGTGTGTTTTCCAACACTGCAAACCATCTATAACAACACCGTGCCTTGCAAGTATTATGTTATGATACTTGCAAGGCACAATGTTGTTATAAATGGTTTGTAGTGTTGGAAAACACACTGTCCCATTTCAGTTATTTGAATCTCCTTGTTTAAATGTAAAGGGTTGTCTCATTGTGGGTCACTTGCTTCTTAACACCCAAGGTATTGCAACATGGAATGTTCCAGAATAGTATGAATATCTTCGAAATCACACATTCCATTGTTGTGTTTAAATTTTAGTCGATTGAAAAAAAAATTGCACAAAATAATTGTGAATGGGAAACACAGTGTTGGGTTTCAGTTATTTGAATCTCCCTGTTTAAATGTAAAGGATTGTCTCATGCTGGGTTGCTTGGTTCTTAACACCCACGGTTTTGCAAGATGGAATGTTACAAAACAGTATGAAAGTCTTCCAAATCACACCTTCCATTGTTGTGTTTAAGTTTCAAGTATATAACAAATTGCATGTTTCATAACACTACATTTTTCAACCTCCACATCACAACATATCCAAGCCCTTTCTGGTTTTAAAACCAGTATATCTAGGTGTGCACATTGTGTAGTGCATGTTGGAAAACACAATGTGTTTTGAAGCCTGCCTTTACTTATACGATATACCCAACCTTTGTCTTGTAATGCAAATATACAAACGTATAGATGATGTTTTATTTTATCAAATAGCACATCTCTCATTTAACAGGGAATCTAATAACCCTCAACACATAGTGTAATTCATAGTACGCACTTCATTCTGTTTCACAACAATTCATGTTGGAAAACCCTATGTGTTAAAAAAGAAGCAACCCAAATAGTGTTGTAAAACCCTCTGTAGCACTATTGGATAGTACCCATCACCTTAATTTGGTCGGTATTCTCCTCCAAGTCGTCCACGTGCACTGAGACCTTCTGCTTTCCCTTTCAACATGCAGACTGGAAACAAAACAAATAGTATTTTCACCTTTCTTTCTTGAAACAGAAAAGGCCCACATCATTCCCTTCCACTTTTCCCACGCTAGACAAAGCTAACCCACCCACTTTTTCGCCCAACAACAGGCAGGAAAACCCACTCGATGGTGTCGTTAACTCCTACCTAACCATCGCTCGGATGTTTGGTCTCGTCTGCCCGTTTCATCACTTTTTGCTTCCATGTATGTTGTTATTCTAATAGCTCTTTTACAATTTGTCTATAATATTTAGGGCCAAGTAATGTAGGCCAAATTCTCAATTAATTTATTCCTACCCATTGGCTTTACTAGTTCTATTTAATACAATGCATATAACTATTTCAAGTAGTCACTTGTTATATGTGCACATCCTTTTGCAGTGTGGTGGTCAGATCAAAACATACTGAAAAAGAGCAGAAATAGGATATAGAAATAACATTCTACAAAATTGCCATCAGATGTTAAAAATGAACCATTTATAACTTACTAAATATTCTAGACAAATAGCAAAATTGTAAAAAGAACTATTATGAAAAAACTTATGAACCACATATAAACTCTTTTGGTGAAATATTTTAAATTAGCGCAAAACACTTAAGAATCACATGAAAATGACAGCTAATTGAAAACCCCAAAATTTTATAATTTCAAAAAAATCGGCACTTCTAAATGCATATTAATTTTTTGAAATTTAACTGTCCACTACATTTGCGATTCAAGCTATGGCAGCCAGAATCACCTGTATTTACTGCAGAAGGTTCACATCTCTTGAAGTATCCTTCTCAATCCACTTGCCCTTGTTTTGTTCAATTTTCTTTCCTGGCCTATATAAACCACCTAGAAGAAAGACAAGTGTTAGTGATAGATTAAATTGGCAAATTAAAGACAATTGGTGCTAGAAATAATTTTATTTCTTCCAAATTTCCCCAATATACAATTTATATGTTTTGCTGAGTGCAAAATGCCAACTTGCATAGACAATAAACAAATATATTAAACTTTACATTGGGAATTTAATTCCCAATTTAACCTATCGCTAACACTAGTATATATATCAGCAATCATATGTGCCATTTTGTCATTCTGCTAGAACTGTGAAGCAATGAACGTTCATTCTGGTGGATAAATTCATTTGTTCCAATCAGGAATCAAGATAAAGCTAACTCATAAACAAAAAGCACCTATGTATGTAACATGAGATAAAAATGGCATTTCATTTTCCTCATCCGATTCGACCAAATAAATGCTCGCACTATTTGCAGTGTTGGAAAATACAATGTCTCCATATAAGGTGTTAAGAAACAAGCAACCCAAATAGTGTTGTAAAACCCTCTGCAACAGAGAGGAGACAATGTGTTTTCCAACTACGACGTCTCGTCTCGTCATGTATGTATCCATGTATGTTTTTCATACGTTTTTTGATGTACATAGGTGTAATTGTATGTCTAGGAGTTAGCCGACTCCTTAAGAAACAAGCAACCCAAATAGTATTGTAAAACCCTTTGCAATAGAGACACTACTAAATTTGACCCCAATTTCTGACGGTTGTTTGTCAGACTTTCGATGCTATTTTGTCAATCGACCGACGAATCACAAAAATCAACGCCGTCACTCAATTTTCGTTTATAGTCTGACGGACTATAAAACGTCGCACTCACAATGCAAGCTCATCGAAATCGTGACGCCCACTTAGTCGATCGAGTGACGAGCAGTGGTCGGAGCAGCGACATACGTTCATCGGAACCACGATGACAGTTTCATCGATCTAATGGCGCACAAGACGCAGAACACGGGCGACATACCTTTGCCAAAATGTCGGATTAACAATAGAAGTTCATCGCCATTACGACGAAAGTTTTGACATATTCCAAATATCAGTGAGAGATCAAGACTGTTACATCGATTAAAATTGCCTGACATATTATATCAGGAGGACTGGAATTTGGTCTCAGCGATAAAGTTTCATTGGTGAGATACAAATCTTGTCTCATCGACAAAGCATGAGGGAAGCATATCGGCAAGACATATACCATCGGAGTAAGTTTTGAATGTCTACCCGACCTGCTATCTGATGCCGGTAAGCATACATCGGCAAGTGTCTTGGCAACATACTTCTGATTGAAATAGCGATAGAAGTTCATCGAACTCGTGACAAAATGGGCAAGTCATTATGATGAAAGTTCATCAGATACATTGCAAATTTGTTGGACGCTTTTCGAGGTTCGTCGCAAATACGACGGAACAATGCGATTTAAAAAAAAAACTATTCGTTGAAATGTAGGCATATCGGTGAAAGATCAAGACTATTACAGTGATCAAAATTGCCTGAGAGGATATATCAGGAGGACTGGATTATGGTCTCAGTGATGACAGTTCATCGATGAGATACACATCTTGTCTCATCGACGAAGCACGAGGGAAGCATATCGGCAAGACATATACCATCAGAGTAAGTTATGAATGTCTACCGACCTGCTATGTGATGTCAATAAGATTACATCGGCAGGAGTCTTGGCGACATAGTACATATCAAAATAATGACAGTAGTTTGTCGAATGCGCGACGAAATAGGCAAGTCATTACGATGAAAGTTCATCGGATATATTGCAAATTTGTCGGACTCTTTTGGAGGTCCGTCAAAAATTCGACGAAACAATACAATTTTTTTTAAAAAAAAAGCTATTTGTTCAAATGTAGGCATATCGGTGAAAGATCAAGACTCTTACAGCGATCAGAATTGCCTGAGAAGATATATCGGGAGGACTGGCCTGTGCTCTCAACGATGAATTTTCATCAGTGAGATACTCATCTTGTCTCATCGATGAAGCACGAGGGAAGCATATTGAATAGATTGGAAGACTTTATTATGAAAATTTAGATCACAATATGATTAACCCTATTTGGACAAATGCAACATGACATTAGTGTCAAGAGTTAAGAGGCCATTCAACTTTGCATTTCAATAAATTATTATATGCATTGATTAAGTGTTTACAAGGTAGAAAAAGGACAGTCATATGACTATTTAAAATATCAAACAACATGTCAGTTGTTGTGTTTAATTAGGCTTACAGAGGCAGGGATTTATTGCATACATCTGCAGTCCAAGCTCTAGGCTTGCATTATTTGGTTACTATGTATGAGAAATGAGCAATGAATAATTGTAGAATATGGAGGCTATGGATGATATTATGATGGCCACATTTGATTTTGATCAACAATTGGAGCAAAATATAAAACCTATGATGAGTCATGAGATCAAGGGGACTGTCATGGATAGCAAGCACAACCTACGAACTGGATTCTAATTTTGCTAAAAAAGAAAAAATCAAACTAGTGAATATTAAACTACACACTAGAATCTAAATTTGTGGAAAATGAGCAATTTGGTGAGAAAGAGTACCTGCAGTGCATCTTGGATACTTAGCTAGTGTACTAAAAAATAGGATTGCAAACCCAAAATTATTCTAACTCTGGAAATTCAATAGAAAAATACAGAATGTTATCCTGGATACTTAGCTCTTAGACAGTTAATAAAACAATATGAGCATGATTATGAATGGTTTTACCTGGTCCCACTCTTGATCTCCATGTTTGAGAGACTTCTCTTTAAGACCCCATGAATCCACTTTGATCCATTGCTGTCAAAAGAGATATTAATGTGTAAACAAGGAGCCACATTTAGACAAACTGGTTGTTGATTTCATCTAAGAATTTTAGAGACTACAAAAAGAAGATACCTGATGGGGATCATGTGGGCTTCCTAGAGAAAGCACTACAATATGGCCTCGAGCAGTAATGGAAAACTTTGGATTAGCTTCACAGTAAATCCTAATAGCATGACATTGAAAGTTGCTCAAGTACCGGGTCCTCTCCCCTAGATTAAATTAAGGAAAACATTATTGTAAACACAATATGTATAGAAGAATATGAATGTAAAGGAAAATGGATATTAGCAAAACATAAATATAAATAAAAGTAGTGTGAGCATAAAATGAATCTAAATTGGTCTTGAACAAATAAAATCATACCCAATTAGCATTAAGTTATACTAACCTTGTACTCATTGCCATTGTCAATATTGAAGGTTACTTTGATGCCTTCTATAGAAACTCTCTAGCCACGTGGCAAGAGAAGGCGGGAAAACCAAATGTATATTGATGACTTCCTGACAATCAAAAAGAAAGAAGCAACTAGTCAACCCTATTAGAACAAAATAATCTTATGAATTGATTTTATTTATTTTACTAGCTAATGGATAGTGGACCTAGTTCTTTTGAATTGAGATACTGCTAAGATGTGTTGACTGGCAATTTTAGACTACCGATATTCTACTTCAATATCTATAAGTTACTTTTGTCTTAAATATATTCAAGATAACTCTACAAAAAAATCCCCGATCTCTTAGAAATTATGCAAATTATTTTGTTAATACTTCTCCATTTTTGATATTTTCTTTCAAAAATTCATAGAAAGATATGTAATGCCATATTTGAAACTCACATATTTTAATTTTACTAGTTCTGTAATTATAGTATATGATTCCAACAATTATGAAACACATTGGCAATATGTTGGATGAATGAAGTAAACTATGCAATTGGCAGGTGTAAAGCCAAATTCCTTAACCCTTGCCAGCATCCTTCTTGCCTGTTTTAAAACATGTGCTTTGGAACAGGGCATGGAAATCCTTCTAAGTATAATGAAAAGGAGATTTTTGTTAGATATTATATTACAGTAAGTTGAATGAATGTAAGTAGAGATATTTTAGCATACTTGCAAATGGTACAAAATTTCATGGTTAAGTGGAAGCCTCCCATCAACAACAAGATCCAAATATTTGTGTATCTATCTCAATCGAGCCTCTAAACCCTTCAGAGTTGTCAAATTTTCCACTAACCTATTATGCACAAAAGTCAAATTTTAGAGACCACTAAAATAAAAATAAAAAACAGAGCTTTGAAACCAAATCCACACACAACACAATGTTCATAGTGAAAATTTAACACTTTCCTTCATCTTTTCATATTGATTTGATGCTTCAAACGATGCATTTATTATATTGAAAAGTGCATTACTTACCTTATTGAGCTTCTCTTTGTTTTGAGAATAGTTTAATATTCTCTACTTAACAAGGCCAAACATGTGAAGGTGGAAGCTCATTTGGCCCCTCCCCCCCCCTCACATCACTCTCAATTCCCCATACCCGATCATATAACATTAATCATTCATTCATCCATTAATAACATATAACATATAACATTCATTCATTCATCCTGTATTAATAACATATAACATTCATTCATTAACATATAACATTCATTCATTAAAATATTCACATGCATTCATTCATCCATTAATAACATATAACATTCATTCACTCATCCATTAATAACATATAACATTCATTCATTAACATATAACATATTCACATTCATTCATTAACATATAACATTCATTTTTTTAGTTTTTACATATTATCAAAAATATGGTTGTCATAATATGATTACAATCACTTTTTTTTTTTTTTCTTTTTTGCAGCTAAAAAAAGCTGAAGTGGAGTATCGTTTTCAAAATCATTTGTCCCCCCTTGAGTTTTTCTGAGCTCTGCTCGTGATCTTAATGTATGCCTAGTCATGTACTCACAATGTCGACGCAGTTGCAAGGGGGGGTCTACTGCAATAGCAAAGAAATGTGAACTTGATATGTTTTATTATTATTGTTACATGTATTTCATTAATTAAAAGAACATCAGAGTAGTGCTCTTTACTTGATTGGGCCACATCATGTTCCTGATATTGTCTTATAGCCTCATGCTCAACATGTTGAACACCCTCTAAATCCTGATCTGGAGTTGAAACACGAAAGATTACATTAATTAATACACCAATTGCAATTAAATATGTTTAAAAGAACATTAGAGTGGTCCTCTTTACCTAATGGAGCCACATCATGTTCCTGATCTTGTCTAGCCTGATCATGCTCAACATGTTGATCACACTCTACATGCTCTAAAGTCGAAACACAAAAGGTTATATTGATTAATACACCAAATGCAATTAAAGATGTTTAATTGCATTAATCCATACTGCGTTTTGTATAGCACATGAATACATCTAGTACCGGGATGCATACCATGGCCTTCATCTATAGGTTGTGCTCCACCCTCACTAGGATGCATTCCAATGTCATGTGCAGTATTATCATTGCTTATCTGTGTAAAACAAATAGGTACATTATTATGGTGGAAATTAATATTGAATAGATTGCACAAGTATTCAATTTGAAATAAACTTTATTGAGTATATTTACCTGCGTGTTGGATGTAGTGGAAGATTGTGTTTGCCCAGTCGAGACTCTTAGGTGTTCAGTCAGGGCTCCATAGCCTTGGTGGAAGGCAATCTTCAGGTCCTCTTCAGTGGGCACTTTGTTGAAATCACAGCCCTGCATTTTTGCATGTGATCATGAATTTTGCTTCTATGGTGTGATAAAACCAAAATTGTTTGCAATTTATTATTTGGATGAAATATTTCATTTATTGATACTTACAAATCGTGCGGCTAATTTCATATAACCATTAGAGCGAAGTTTGTGCTGCCCGTGTTTTTCTAGTCTTGCCTTTGTTGCCTTCGATGTGTCGGGCAGCCTATGAAAAATTTGAAATACGTTAGATTATGTAAAAAGAAAGAGTAATCAGTATATAATTAAATTGTTGATAGTATCACATACCTTCCTTGGCCCGGTGGTGTCTTTCCTTTTTTCTTTTCAGCCTTCTCCTTTCCATTCGACACCAAGTCCTTCCACTCCCTCTTCGTAATCATAGGGGGATGCTCATACTTTCTATTCTTCTATAAATGTGACCTATATTGGTCCCTCACATACTTTAGATAGGTACCATCTTTCTTAAGGACCTTGGTTCGGTTGAATGTTTTATCACCGAACAACACAACTAAACGGTTAATGAGCTCATCTTTTAAATCTTGATTTTGGGCATTCCACCATGTACGTATGGTGGGCTCAAAGAGCTCCAATGTAAGATCACTTAGATGTTTATAAAAAACATCATTTTTTGCAAAATAATTATGGGATCATTAGTCTATAAAGAGTGATCAATAAGTAAATTTCAATTGGATTATATATAATAATAATTAAAACATTTTAAAGTACCTATGACCTTCTCTATCTTTATGGGAAGGAAATCCTCAGTCACCACAAATGTGACCGGAAATGTTCCCGTACTAGTAATACGGGAAGATCCAGGAAATGCTGCTAAAACATCACTAGTAGTAGCGGCCTCTGTATCCACAGGTACTGACACATGTAGTGGCATGTGTTCACTGCCAGACGGTGCACTACCAAATGCCTGCATGGTACGTGTTGCCGACAATATAGGCACGGATGATGGGGTCGGATGATATGTTGTATGCATAGGAAGATCAAGATTGACCCTTGTACTGACCCCTACTTCTCGAGCAACACTTGCAGTACCTTGATCATGGCCAGCAGCATGATGAGGACACAAATAATCCTGTAAAAACAACACATATTCTAGTTCATGACATAAAAGAGTACAAAATATAAAACCATGAATGAACTTATGTTATAATTAAAGATCTCATGATAGCTTACTTGCAAGTTTTGTGCTCTCTCAGACAATATTTTAACCCTTTCTCTTATCTCATCTGTTTGAGGCACTATGAATACCAACTTAAGGATTTCTTCATTGCATTTTTTTTAGGCCTTCCTCATCATATCCACAGGGTTTGCGAAAAACGCAATGTCATCATCGCATAATAGTGACTGCACCTCCATATGGATGCTCTCCTATACTGCTAATGCCTTTCCCAGATCAGCTAACTGCAACAAGAATATTAAAAACATTATCGAATTAACCCAATAAAATCATGAAAAAAACATAATAATAAAACATTATGCTCATATCTAATTTATACAATTACAATGAGGTAAACCTGTCGAATAGAAGCACCTGAAGATGGATCATGATCTGCGCTCTGGGCCAGAGCCTTTCTCGTATGATCAATGTCCCACTGTGACAAAAATTAAATATAAAAAACATTACCGAAATGAAACCAATAGACTTACGAAAAAAAACTTAATAATAAAATGGTATATTGGAGTCATTAATTGGAGGTTGGGTAAAATGGTATATAGTACATACCACCCCCATAGTAATTGTGTTTGTATTTAAGTGATTCAAATTGTAATTGATTATCAACTCTTCCCCTGCAGTTATTGATTTTATCGCGCATACGAATAAACTGTTTCCCTCTTGCACCTCAAATATACAATTGGTTTGCTTATTTGTTGACCCAGGTCGTGTACTATTTATAAACCCTGCAATATTCCTTGATGCTTTTGGCCTCCCGTCAATGTACCTAGCCACTCCTTTATTTTGATCCTTATCTTTTAGTTGTATATAATTTGCTGATAATGCATACCTATGCATACTTCGTGTATATCAAACCAGCTGCATCCAATCTTTGTAACTGTAACAGGGTCCAACATACTCCATCAACTCAGTAACTTTGTCGTAACAAACCTTTATGTCGTCCATGTAAAATAGGCCCAAACCATGTAATGACGATGGTGCTATGCGATATATCCTCTTGTTGACACAAAGATCAGTGTTTATTGGAAGAAGTTCCTTGGGTACCCATTATTTCCGTAGATGTTTGTACCTCAAGGGCACCTCAATGTCGCCTATGCTCTCATCATCATAAGAACATGACCCCCCTTCAACAAGAAAAAATTCCATGCATTTACGAAATTTTTTTCTAATATTTTGACCTCTAGTTGATCTCCCTCTTTTAGACCTACTACATGTCTCGCTTTCCTCTTCTCTTCCTGAATTTCCCTCACTCGAGGGAGACAAATTTGAAAAATACCTATTTGGTGGTACCTGCACTCATAAGGATGTTGGATGAATTTATTTCATGGTGATGTGATCCGAATGTGACATTATGATTAATCTATCATTTCATCGCTAGAATTTGATAGGTTATAAGGTAATTAAGTCTTGATAGATTGCAAGTTATTGTTACTACTGTCCAAATGTGTCCATCACAAATCAAATCTACTTAACGATTTAACTCCCAAACTTTGTAACAAGTATTAAATGTGACTATGGTCCACCAATTACACAACCAAGGCATCAAATGTATTCTCTAATTGTAATCAAAGGACTTTTTCTCTTCATTCAAGTAAATAAACTTGAAGGGAAACACCACCAAGTGGTTTATTGGATACCTACATGACTAAAAATAGCAGAAAATTTACATTTAATTTCCATATGTCTAAGTGGTTAACGGGGAGGGAGTGTGTACTAGGCCTAGTAAAGTCATCATAAGTTTATGCTTTGGCAATAAAAATTGTTTAAGTCATCTTAAATCTTCCTATGTCTAATTGCTAGGAACTTTTGGTATGTTTTAAGGTAGGATGAGTGGTCGCATCAATGTTCTAATTCTCTATGACAAGGTTTCAACATCTTCAAATAGTGAAAGTTAGTGCTCATAGTCATTTGAAACAACAACATTTTGATTATGTATGATGGTAGGATTTGATAACTTAAAAGAATTGGCTATCCAACAAACTTAAAGTTAAAAGAAACTTTTTCAGTTTAAGGGGTTAGCACTTTCTTTCATCTTTGCATATTGGTTTGACGCTTCAAACGATGCATTTTTTATCCCACTTCTATCATATTGTATTCCCATCCCATTGCAATTGTTGGAGGAGTTGATACCAAAATATCTTATCAGATACCACGTTCTTGAAACAATTTTTTGTGTTTTTACAAATTTTCTGAAGTTTTTTTGTGTTGTATGGATCCATACAAGCTTGAAATGCTCTGAGATCATTGGTGTAGATAAATATATGTGTTCCCTTTCATTTGAATTTGTTTTGAAGTTTTCAATTACTATTTTGTGGGAGAAAACAATCAAATACAGGGACTGCCCTATTGTGCCTATGTAAGGGTTTGAGGGCTAAATAGAAATGACATCCACCGATCCACCCACTGTCTTGGAACTGTAACTCAGTGGATTGGAGTGCATCATGGTGGATTTTATGGAGTTCCAAATCTTGTTCTTTGAATTCCATTTATGTTTTTCCTTTGTCTTGGCTTGTTACATTGTTTGGGAGGAACCTAAGGTTGGGTTTTACCTTGGCTTTCATAAAAATCCTAATGTTCCATGTAAAACCTTGGGTGAGATATATTCAGCTGTTACCTTTTTGGAGTGGGTATTAAAATTACTTATGTCTCATTGTCTCATCTAGGCCGGGCCCCTTTTTATAAATTGAGTTAAATATTTTGCCTAACTTTATTACTTCCTCAGTTTAGGTTGGCCCGTGCCCTATGTTACTGATATTAGCCCAAACCTAAGGGGAGGGTTAATAATCAAAAGAGCTTCTGAAACTTCAACTACATAAGCTACAAACTTGACTATAAATGTGGTCAAATTGGCCCAAAAGACAGCTGAAAGAGAAGAAGCTGAGAAGAAAAGTTTGATGGAGAAGTATAAAAGTTCATTGCATTTAGGGGTCTGTTAAAGAAAGAAACTTGGCATTGAATTGATACCCTAGGACTGACAGGGGCAATTTTATTGTGAATTTGTGGTTGTTAAGTCAGGGTTTATCAAATTGATGGATATCTTGGTAGAGTCATGGTGACACTATTTGATGGTCCAATCTCTACTTCGAAACAAAAATATCTCTAACAATTCTAAGAGCTATAATGGGATGGCATTAAAGGAACCTTCATATAAAGGATCTTATAATTAAGGACCTTTGAATTAAGGTCTTCATTTGAAGGTCCTTCATGCCAAGGTTCCTTTTGTAAAGCATTTTGGACATGAAATATTTAAAATAAAAAATACCTTCATTTGAAAGTCTTGACATGACATCATTTTTGAATGAAGGTTCTTCATTCAAAGGTCATGACGACATCACCTTCAAATGAAGGTTCTTCATTCAACTGGTATTTTGTAATTTTGAATGTGATAATAATTTAGGGTTAAAAATAAATCCATTTGAGCCTTTTATAAATGAAAGGACATTTGATGCAATCATATGCATTGTCAAACTTTTAACTTAATAGTAAGGGCATCATGAGTAGTTTGTTGGGTCCATTCAACAATCTTTGATGCAAGGATTGAATTGTCTAGAATGTATCTACTATCAAGAAAGCCAATTTGTTTACCTCTATGACTATATCTCAAGCAATAGGTTTTATTGTGATGGAAATGATATTGACAAGGATTTTGTAATCTAGGTGTTGAGAAGCATAATTGGCCACCATCCTAGGAAAGATTCTTCATTCTCACTTTTAGGTGTTAAAATTTAATAATACGTAGATTGATGAAAGAGCCCAAAGAGCCTTTCTCCATGTTATCCAAGTACACATAGCAGCGGTCTTCTCTTATATGGTTGGACATGATTTCAAGAACTTAGCTAGGAATTATTCATTTAACCTAAGGTTTTCTCATAATGCCATCATTGGAAAAGTATGATCAAATTCTTCTATTATGAAGAATTGGTCTATGTGCCTCTAGTAATCACTATAAAAATGTGAAAGACTAGCTATTTTATTTTTTTTGTCTTATCTTATACCATTTTATGATAATGGGGGGCTAATGTACAAGAAGATCTTTGGAAACTAGGCATGAAAATTGTAGGTTAAAGAGAATGGGGGTGCCAAACTTACAGTACTCATTGTCCCTTGCTCGTCGATTTTCCCTGAGTGCCCTCAACCTCATCCTCGGCGTTGGTATTGACCTTGTTTTAGCTCTAAACTCTTCCACGACACTGGTATTGACCTTGTTTTCACTCCTCCAAACTCTTCCTCGGTGCTGGTATTGACCTTTCACTTCTCCAATTTGACGAGGTACAACCTAGTTTCGTTAGGTTTTAGAGTATGTTAATTAAATTTAAAATTATGGCGCCATTTAGAGTAGTGAATATAAAGCAAGCCAAGCCTATTATAGTCATGAGGGAAATAACAAAACTCCTAGGATACTTTGTGAAACCATTTTCCTTTGTTAAAGGGAGGCCATAAAATATGCCTTTGGATTTTTTCAATCTTCGAATATGAGGATTTGCAAGGTTCTTAGCAACATGAGTAATGGAAATGTGTGCAACAAGAATTTTTGAACACACATGGAATCTCCTTGCCAAAGAAAGGGGCTTCATAATTTAATATGATAATTTTTCTTAGCTCTAGAAATGATATGTTTCCTTAAAGAGGAAGGAGAAACCTAAAAGGTAAAAGAGATGCTTAGGAATCTCAACACTTCCTTATGATCAACCCCCTTCTATCCATAGGAATTGAACCAATTGGGCTTGGCTAAGAAGATTTCCTATAACATTGAGTTTTATGCCACTATATATTTGACCTTAAAGCTTTCCAAAAAATATCTAGGCATTGAATATCCTAAATAATGTCACATTTGTCCTCCAAGAGAGTGAGAAAGGAGTCATTAGAAAAATGACCATTGAATAGTTGGGCTATAGAGTTATGAAAAGTAGCACCTTTAATAAGGTTCCATGAAATACTATTAGCCAAAAGATATCTAAAGGCTTCCATATAAAACACACATAAAGTAGGAGCTAAGGGGAAAACATGAAAAATTGAATGAAAACACCCAAAATCCTCAAATTTATATCCATTCATGGTAATACAAGTATAACCATCATAACCTTTTTTTGAAAAAAGAAAAAAAAAATTGAGGAACAAATCCTAGATGACATAACTAGTCCAATTCAACACCAGAGGTAGCAAGAGATTAATGAAATTACCACAAGTTTTAAGTAGAAGTAAACTGCCATTTTCAAGGTTTAATGCTAGTATGAAATTGTGACTAGCTAAATGGAAAGAAAATTAGAAAACTATAACCACACTTTTTGCATGGTTGAACCAATTTAAAAATTCAGCCAAAGGTGATAGTAAGAAAATTAAAATGCACCTTTATGAAATATTTAGTCTAAGAGCCAAATTTGGATGGCAAAGTTAGTAAGAAGTAGTGTCGAAAGTGGAAAATTAATCATGAAATCATGGCTAATAGAGCATACAAAATATATTGGAAAAGTCAAGAGAACTTCTATCTACACACAAACACACTCAAAATAATAATTATATCATACAGTTCATTTGAGAATATATTACAATATGGATTTTACAAAGCCTTTCAAATATACCTTCCCATTTGAACTACTACCTTATAAGAATATAACTAATTATTTAATAACTAAAATAAACAAGTTAGTAAGGTGAATTTATTAATGTTAATCTTAATATTCCAACACCCTCCCTTAAGTTTTACATTCCTCACAACAAAACATGTCGATTGAAACAAACAAATATATAAGCTAAGCTAACATCATTTGATTTTTCTTTAGGTTCTCCCTCAAGAACATCATTGGCTCGAGTTATACAAGTCCACACTATGTGATCCTTTTTCTTACAATAATAACATTTATTTTTATTTTTTAATTATTATTACCTCATGAGTATAATACATTCTCATGTTGAGAATCAACTTTTAAATCTTTTCCATTGTTCTTTTTTCTTCTCCTAATAGGGCCAAAATCACATCTTCTTGTGTTTGAGAAGTTATTGGACTAAGCATAGAAATAACATTGTTGTATTTTCAAACTATTTAACAAAATATCCTTAGCATCTTCATCATCTAATAGAGCCTTGACTTCTACCAGTTGTTTAATGAGAGATCTCAAATTTCTTATGTGATTAGACATAGTGATTATATCTCTCATTTTGAATCTAAATAGTTGAAATTAACTATTTTTGCTCCAAATATTTTATTGAAATTATCCCAAATTTCCTATGATGATTTATCTAAATCTATATAATAAAATTTAATGTCAGAAAGGGAAAGACCAATAATATATTTGACTTTATCATATGTTTTATGTCATTCCATGTAAAGAGCGAAACTCTTTAATTCAAAATATCAACAATACTTTAAATAAATTCATTTATATTAAAAAGAAAGTCAAAAATTCATTCCTTAAACTACATAAAATCCAAACGATTTCAAAACAACAACTTAAAGTCGATAAATAGATTCATAATATTCCCAACTAAAATTGGTTTTAACTCCAAGTTCCATTTTACGATTTCATTCAAAATTGATTGTGAAGTAATTGTTTCCAAATTCCATTTTGAACGTATTTTGTTTTCTAATTTTTTTTCCAATAATTTAGAATGCAAGCATTATTATTTTCAACTGAAAATAATAGATTTAAATAAAGAAATAATAAATTGAATAAAATCAATTTTCTCACAATAATATTTAAATTGCCATTTAAAATAAACATATTCTTTTTTCGCAATTTTGTGCAACAAATGCATAGCCATTAGAATAATTAAAGATTAAACCATTTAATCATGCAAATTACGTTCCAATTATTTAAGTGGTGTGTGAGATTTCATCATCCTCATAAATGTCTAATGGCTAAAATGACTCTACCTGAACAATGTTCTCGCCTACATTCTCGTTCACCTGTTCCTGCGTTCACTTGCACTCAATTTCTCATCAACAATGACAATCCCCGAATTTCATAATAACAAATTCAAAATCATTTCATTTGCATTTAAATTTCAATTTCAATCTATATAATCATCTAACATAAACATTGAAATTCTCATGATTAATAATCAAAATAAAATAATTGATAAAATTAGTACGTGACATCCTTCCCCTCTTGGAAGAGACATCGTCTCGATGTCTTATTAATCATTTAATAAGCATAGCATCTCAATCAATAGAACATATTATCCCAATCAATAACACATAGTATCTCAATAGGTAAAACATAGTATCTCGATCATAATGAAATAGTAACTAACAACATAGTTCTCAAACATAAGCATAAACCAATCATAGTAGCATCCACGCTATCAAAGTTCAGAACATGTGAATCATAAACCAGAGTATCAAGTATCTTATGCATTAAGCAAATACTAATCTATGAAATCAAATGAGAAAAATGATGGTCACTCATCATAGAATCCTCCCATATAGCACTATCCTCAGTATACTGGTCCCATCGGACCTTGTACTGAGTACTATCCTAGTTAACGCTAGTCTATAAGCAACTGGATTCATGAATTCCAGTACATCAAAGGGTCCCGCAAATCTTGTACCCAACTTTGATGATTTTTCAAAATACGTAAGATTTACAAAACATTCATTCTATACAGTAATCTTGTCTTTTCTAGACCTTCCTTCAAGAGTCCTTACTATCACATAGGGAAGCCTTGTATGCTTCACACATACTTACTCTCCCAAAGAGATTTGTTCTATAAATACATCCAATATATAATAAAAACTATACTTAGTGATCGGAATTCATTGGTCCATGAATTTATCCTTAGTATAACCCAAATGGAAGAGGAATGTCGATGTATTGTACACTACATCATGGGTCCAATCCTTTCCTTTGAATTTACACTTTTAGACAACTCATAACCCGATTCCATCCACCACTTACACATTCATTATCCTTACCATAAAGTACTTTCCCCTAATTACTCGTCCATCTCAAGCATAACCTTGCTCCTGGACACTTGTAAATTTTGATACTGCTCCACACTTAAGCTTTGTTATCAATTAAGTTTCATCGATCACTTCATTCTATTATTCCTTTTTGACATTTATCAAGTCTATGATTATATCCAAGCCTTTTTTCAGTTTTAATAGAACTTCCATTCTCTCCATATAATTGTCCAAACGTCAATTTGAGAAGTTTACAATTCATTCAAGATTTAGTCCATCATTTTACTTATTTGACTAAAATAATACATATAGCACATTTATTCAAATGAATGTCTCATGGTATGATTTTGGTTTATACAACCCTATCATCATTTGCTAAACTGAAATAACCTTTCAGGTTTAATAAGCAACTACTTGTCCACAATATATTATTTAGGATCAAAATCCTATAAGTTGAGTTTCCAAAAACTGTTGGTTCTTTTGATGAGTCTATCCACTAGAACATTATGTTATTCTACTAACATCGACAAATCAATTTGTCTTGTGTTCTACCAATTTCCTTCTAGAGTCTCAAGAGAGTTACATGTCCTACCAATGATGACTTCCGGTCTTCATTTCCTGACATACTAGATATTACCTTGCTATATTCCATGCAACTTCTTACTCTATCTTTTTTTTTTATAGTGGATCCTCAACCGACAATTCCCTTTGTCATTTTGATGTCCTAACTCTGTCATTATTTTCCTCGTTCCATTATCGAATCTTCCAAATTTTGGACACATAGGTTCTTTTATATCCAACAATAGTCTATCCTTTGACTAAGTGATAACGTATTATGATCTTACGCCATTATTAATCTTCTTGTAAATGGTTATAGGTTTTGTAGAGATAATTCCCATTTATCTTAGGACATCCATACCGTGGATTTTATTTTGTCCTTAAATTATTTTCAAAGATGCAGTTCATCTTTTAACTCAATCTAATTTCCTTGATTTAATTTGGTACTAATTTTTGAGTATTAATCCTCATTCAATCACGTTGATCTCCAGATAATAACAAATTTAATTGCATATCCAATCTTCAAGCATTAACATTTAACTCCATGATTTCTTAATTATATAGGAGAGTCTTAACTTCAATATATCCCTTTTGAGCACAAGTAACAATTCTGATGTTCTTCTCCGTAAGATTTTCAGCATTTCTTTCTAAGTAAAAATTCTATGATGTTCTGTCATGACAAAAAATGCTTCCTTTTGAAAGTGTTTCTCTTCTAATATAAGAGCTACTTAAAGTAAATTCTTGTCAGTAATATAACTTCCTTTAACTTCCTATGCTTCTATCCTTACAAAGTTTCATTAACTCCAATGATATTCTATCACATGGGAAAATCTTAAACCCAATATTCCCTTCCAACTCTTAGGATGGAATCCTTAATTATTGACTAGTCCGATTGTTTATAGATTTCCCCACTCTATATGGCAATAGTCAAGATCCAAAGTACAACTCATTCAAGTTTAATTTCTACTTATAGGTGTTAATGAGTAATCCAGTATGAAATCCAACTTAATAGGTTTTAGTCTCATCATAAGATCTCTCTCTTCATTGAATGCACTTCTTGTCCCAATTAGGTTATCTTTAACTCGAGGTTTCATTCAAGAGTAAAGTAGTGATTAGGTGATTTAATCATTCTCATTAAGAGATTTTGGTGTGGTTCACATAACGTCACATCTTACTTTATTTTTCACTCCATCTCAATGGCTTAAATAGCCAACCTTTTCCTACGTTAACTTGCCCTCAATTTCTCATCAACAATGACAATCCCCGAATTTCATAATAATAAATTCAAAATCATTTCATTTGCATTTAAATTTAAATTTCAATTTCAATTTCAATCTATATAATCATCTAACATAAACATTGAAATTCTCATGATTAATAATCAAAATAAAATAATTGATAAAATCAGTACATGACATTCCAATAACTTATTTGCATTTGTAGGTGGTGTTTTGTTCCCATGCATGATTCTCTATTATTCATTTATTGCATTTTTATTTTTATTTTCCAAGTATGAAATTTAAAACATTTTTTTTTTGTTTAAAAGAATCTTTATCTTAAAAATATGAACTAAAAATATTTGAAAAGTTTAATGTCAACCTTATCAATCTAAAAAGTACAACTTAAACATCCCTTTCAAACCTTGTAACCAGTTTTGAACCACTCTCCAATTCATTTTTCCTCATCACAAACATTGACACCATTTTACTGTTCTAAGCAACTTATTGAATCCTCTTATGCATCAAACTTATTTAATTGTTTCAAAAAAGACAAAAAATTATATTTGAAAATATGACTTTTCAAACTTCACACTTCCTTCTTATTATACCAAATGCCATTATTTTAAATGAAAAAAACATGAATGTTATAAATGCATTATTTCTATAAGGAAACAAACCATATATCTCTTTTTAATGACCAACTTAAAGCAAATTGCAAATAGAAACTTGGCCGTTGTATAGAACATTGAAAAATTGATAACAAAGAATAAAAAAAACTACTACAAAGACCTAAGATAGGCTAGAGGCCCACAGTAGAACATTCATCACAAACCAACTAGCCTTTATAGTGATTTTGTACTCATTGATTCCCTAAAGAAAACCTTATCTTGAGTATAATCCATCATAGTCATATATGATCACATCATTCTTGACCATTTGATATCATGAAAAACCTCCAAAATCTAGTATTCAAATAACCCATATCATCGGCAAGACAAGTTCCATCGGGGTGAAATGAAAAGGTCATATCGAGCATATAGGTCTCACCGATGAAGTTCCATCGGAAAGAAATCTATCTTGTCTCACCGATCAAAGCACAAGGAGTTGTATCGGCCAGACCAATGCCATCGGAGTAAGATCCCTTAGTTAGCCCGAGTGCATTTGTCTCATCCAGCTTGATGCGAATTTAAATTCTAACCGCCGATCATTTCCTTTCATCAGATCATCGAATGACTGCCTTCAAAAGGCTGATGTAATCTCCATCTCAGCACCAAGGGCCCACCACATTATGCATCGCCAAGGAAAGACACGCGACACTCACCTGTGATATCGCAATCAATAAGCACCTTGCATTTGTGTATCACACGATGGCGGGCAACCGTTGATCTCCACCATCGGCAATCGTGTTCATTCATAGCAGTCACCAAAATTGAACATAACCATCAAGCAACTTTTCATCAATATTATAACATCACCGTTGATTTTGAGCACATGCATCTCACAACCGCTTTAGTAACCTGTCATATAATGTATTAAAACTCGACATAAATATTAAAGCACTTTGATTATTCCTTCGGCACCGCCAGCTGAGACACGTGGTGCTCGCCCGTGATATCGCAATCAATAAACACCTTGCATCTTTGTATCACGCGATGGTGGGAAACCATTGATCTCCACCATCGGCAATCATGTTCATTCATAGCAGTCACTAGCACTGAACATAACCATCAAGCAACTTTTGATCAAGATTCTAACATCACTGTCGATTTTGATCATGTGCATCTCGCAGCCACTTTAGTAACCTGTCATATAATGTATTAAAACTCAACATAAATATTAAAGCACTTTGATTATTCCTTCAGCACCGCCGGCTAAGACACGTGGCGCTCGCCCGTGATATCGCAATCAACCGAAACTTAGTGGTGAGGTCATCACGGGATTGCGGGGAACGGTCAGGATCAACTGATGGATGATCGACGGTCATTAAAAAATTGTTCCTTGCAAATAATAAAACTATTATTAAAGGGATAATAATTAAAAGTTTAATAAGACTAAATATTAGTAAATTAAATTTATTTTAATAATTATTAAAACTTAAAAAAATTTAAAACTTAAATCTAAATTAAAAATAAAAATATAATAAACTAAATGTAAAGTCAAAATATATCAAAATCTAAATATTATTAAAAATAATGATTTTTTAATAAATAATTAAATAAAAAGGTAAAAAATAAACTTACTATATTAACAAGAAAAGACAAACTTGGGGTCTAATCGGATGTGATAGGGCTCAACAGTAGAGGGCAAGATGCAAATAAATTGAACAAGTTTCAAGGCAAAGGCAAGATTGAGTGGATCTCAAAATACTTTGCATTAATCACGCCTAGTATCTCCAGCAGAGCGCCCACAAGTTTACATGCTCCAACCACCAAGATCATAGAAAATTAATCATGAAGATTGCTAGCCACCACAGTTAAAAAAAGGCCAGTTTGGGTCATTTAAAACACAGTGTCTTTGCAGGAATAGTGTGTGCATGCAGAAGCTCAAGATTTTTACTTGGTGATAGAAGTAGGCGATAAAGGGATGGAGACTCCTCTGGCCCTGGACACCGACAAGAAAATGCAAGCATTTCGAGGAGAAGTGACAAACCAAAGGATGAATGGGCTACTAGCCTCGTCCCACCCACTGATACTCTAGGCAACCAAGAAGGTTGTAGGACTGGAGTTCTTGAAAGCATATCATAGGTTCCGGTCCAATGCAGAAATACCAACAATGTTTCTGGTGGTGCTCCTCTACATGGGTGTGACGAAGGAAATCACACAGAAACTGACCCAGATGGTCTTCATTCATGCATGGCTGGGAGACATTGATGCATCCTTGGATAATGTGGATGAAAATAATCTCATCCCAATGCCCAGAACTACTACGTGTTGAGCATATGAGGAAAGGAGGTCATGAAATTCTCTCTGGTCAGGACAATTGACCCAGAAGGGTTTGAAAAATGATGGGATGAAAGGGACCGAAGCATCACCTTCCTGCTCATAGCAGCCAAGCTAACCACCAACCAACCTCGTGGCTGGGTAATGCGATATGTGCAAGATGAAGGGCTAGCAGAGGAGTTAGCATCAGGAGACGATGTCGACTGGGACTTAGGCTCTGGGGAAGAATGGATACCACTCAATTCTAGGGACCCAGAGGAGAAAGCGAAGGGGCCGGCTCACCAGAACTGTAGAGCAGACTGCCCAGTGATTGTAGATTACATTGCATACAAGAAGCGGGTGGAATCGGAAGTCTCTGAGGATGAAGACTCCGAGGGAGGAATGAAAACCTGACTCAGCCCACCGTACCATGGTCTTTTCTAAGCTCATGCATAATATTAATGAATTGTAAGGTAGTGTAGATGTTTTAGTCAATCCCGCCTTTGAATTGTAGTGCCTGTGCATTTTCCCAGGCTTTTTGTATATATTTAGTTAAATCTCTATAAAACTTGAACCGTAGTGCATGTATTTAGTTAAATCTCTGAATCAAACTCCATATGAATAGAGTTTAATTTGTCAAAAATGTTTTCATTTGAATTGCATGTGAATTCACTAAGAGCATTTAATCAATTTGCACATCTCTATAAAACTTATCATGTTCTGTTTTATATTTCAATGCCTTGTACACCCTCTCTCTATTGACTGTAAAATTGTAATTTGTTTCGTGTTGGTCCTTCCTTTGAACAATAATAATGGTAAATCTTTTATTCGATCTGGTAAAATTTTAGCTATTTCTCTTACTTCTTGTGGAAAACTTTAGCTATTTGTACTGACCTCCAGTTGCATGTGTGACTTGAAGTATTGGATTTACATACCCTATCAACATTTCCTCAATTTGTGTTAAGTTTGCAAGTTCTAATGGTTGTGAGACCAAGATTCATATTATTTAATGTTGAAAATTGATGTTCATGTTTCTCTTGTCGACATCAAATTGGGCCTTCAGGAACTCATACAACCTTCATTGTAAGGTAACTTTCTTGAAAAATGTAACACATGCTTGGTGCTGCAAGTTTATCCAGACCATGTCGAAATATAATTTGTAAATCTTTCAAATCAATTTGCACATTTCTATTGTTATTGCATGTACCTAGATCTCTTTCATTTTTTCTTCTTTGCAGTCATCTTTGTCTTCTCAATTGAGAGGTTAACTCCTATTGTGGACTATTATTTTCTTCATGATTTTCAGTTTCAACATTTATTGCATCTTGAACTCTATTATCTAGTGTTTGTAACACACGATCTATTGTAATTGAATTCATTCCTTCAAATTTACCCTCTATATTCTCATGAGATTCATAATTCCTTTCAACTAATTCACGATTGCATACTTGTATTTTTTTTTCTATCTCATTAAATTGGTCTAAATGCTCATTTGTTTGTAATCTTCTTAATATGTATTGCTCATCTTTAGATTCTCGTACACGATGTATTCTTCTTTTTGTAATTTATTCATTTATTCACATCTTTGTCTCATTTAATTTTAAGCATATTCTCTTCATTGTTCTTCATTTTCAAAATTTAATATTGGGCGAGGCATCCTAAATAATTATTTAATAGTAAAATTAAAAATTAAAAAACACTATAAATATGAGAAATTTTACTATACACTAATTTCATAAAAAAAGATATCACAAAATTAATACATATTTATTGATGAATCTTATTTATTTATAATTAATAATTAATAATTTAATCTTCTTAATAAAAAAAATATGTCTTCTAAAAACAATTGAAAAATAAAATATATGCAAACTCTTTTGTAACAATGATTTGTAACTTTTGGATGACGAGGACTGACTGGGGGGCCCACTGGTTTATTTGGGTGTGTTGGTGGATAAATGCCAATATTGGTATGGAGGACAGGTGGAGTGCTACGGGTAAAGATGAGAGGGTGTGGAGTAGGGGAACGAGCACCCACGTGTTGATTCTTTGGGATTGGAGATTGGGTATAGCTTATAAAATAATGATGAGATGGCAAGGAGGAAACTTAATTGATGTGATCAAGCTTAGATCTGGTGACGTGATGCAGGTTATTTCGATTTCTTCTTGGGTGTATGAAGGTACTGTGTGTATCACGTTTTGGGGAATGGGGTTACTTGATTTATTTCCTAATTACATTTGGAGAAGTGAGTGTGTTAATAATGATGGGACCATTCATGATGAGTACTAGTTGTGTTCTAGTGGCTTCGCATCAGCTAACTTAGCTGGTGGTTGCTTCGACCTTTTATGGCGAGTTTCTAAATTTAGCTTGTTGGGTTATCTGCATGGGATGTCGTGCCTTTCCTACTTATCCGCCAACTTCTGCCTCCTCCACTATTATCAAAAAATCATTAATTGTTATGTCTTTTCTCACTGTTGCATATTTCCTCTCCGCGCGTGTTATTGGTTTGAGAGGATTATTAGCCACAATTCTTGCATTAAACATCCTTTTATGTTACTTGTTCACAAAATTTGGCTCTGGTGTTTGTTACAGCGCTGTGGTTTTCTTGAGCACGCTAACAGAATGGGTGGAGATCGTGTGCGGACGGAGCCGGATAGTTGTGATGAATTCTGAAACAACCCTCTTGTCTGGCACATTTGTGTGGAGGGTGGAATTGCCCCACTTATGGAACGACTGGTCGGCCATGATCCTATTCTTTCGGGTCAATTTGCTAGTTCTTGGAAGGACAGAAGGGTTTCTGTCGGGGGGATTTTGTTTGAAGTTAGCGAGGATGTCATTGTGCAGGCCACGAGCTTGAGGTGCGAAGGGAAGAAATACCCTAAACACACCAAAAAGCCAGACCACAAAAGCCTTAAGGCGTTCTTCAGAGGTGAGGAGACTCCGGTCAGGAATCAGGCGGGGTTTGAAAGAGCTGAGCTCCCTAAGCCATGGGACATGGTCTGCATGGCTCTGATGAAATATGTGACACTGGAAGGTAGGTACAAAAGTTGTTTCTTCTATCATTTCCCTCTGCTTAATCATCTCAGACATAAATTGCTGCTTAGTTTTCCATTTTTCCTTCTTATGGACCTGGAAAGCTCAGTGGACAAATGTAATGCGGCGGCTTGTCCTAATCCCGATGATCTCTCACCTCTCTCACTCCATCAGGGGCTTATCCTCCACCCGTACCACTTCCATCTTGCTCTTTGTCCGCCTAAAGCCATTACTGTCCGTATTGAGAACATTGAACCCATCTCCTTGATTCATATCTCCCCGGCTGAGTCCAAGAGCCCTCCTCAGACTGACAATGTGGGGAGTGTCAAAACCAATTCAGCCACCAAAAAGCTTAAGGGTGGTTTAGGCATGGCTCATGCCAGTGCGGCAGAAGGGCTCTGTGAACTAAAGGCCACCCAGGTTGGCACGACTGATAATGTCACTAAGTTGAAGAAAGGTAAGGAGAAATGCGTGCAGGCCATGACTGTTAAGGAGGGCAAGGGCAAGAATGCAGTTGAAAAAGATTCCAGAGGGGATACGGTTGTGGGGATCACGGAGCTGACTGGTGGGGAAAGTGTTAGGAGGAGATCGGGGAGGCTGGCCAAGAACAGCAAAAAGAGATTAATTATTGAGGACTCAGAGGTGGAGCAGTTTGACAACAAGGGCTATAAGGAGGAAGAGTCTGATGATGAGATTGATGACTTGGGAGAGAGGCCCCTGCCTACTCCGATGGACACCAAGATTCTTGGCCATGGTTCTAACTCGCACACTCTGCTGGTGAATGAGCCTAGTGGGATTTAGGAGACTAGGGATTTTGGGGAAGATGCTAACATGCTGGCAAAGAGATTGAACACACTGGACAAAAGATTTAGGGGCTTGACCCGCTTCACAATGAAACTGAGCCACTTTGTTACTAGTGCGCTGTCAAATGTCATAAAAGAGGAATTAGAGGGGAATAATAGCCAGGAAAATAAGGAGTGGGTGGGTGATGAGGCGGTCGACCTCCTGATCAAGAACTGGGATGAGGCCAGTTAGCTGCTCTTGTTGCTGGTCTGTTGGCTGTTGGTGTGCTGTCACTAGGCTGTCTCTGGTTTTTTTCTTTTCTGTTAATGTTTACTGTTTATGTTTAGTCCTTTTTTGGCCCTAGTGGCTCGTTGTGAGGGGTACAACGCCCCGTAAATGCTGTTTAACTTTTCAAAAAGAAATCAACTAGCATGCCTATATTTTAGAAATATATGTAAAGTACACCAAGATATATCCTTCTCAAGGCATCTATTTTTAATCAATTGAAGCTTAACCCTAACCATAAAGTTATATGAACCCTAATCATAACCCTATTTAAAGTCAATTCGAATTACTAGCTCATAGATAAGGACAAATTCCCTAGAAGAGTGTCTTTCAAGTTTGAAAAAGTGTAGTTGGAAAATCCAAACTTCGAAATGGTTGTCACTGACTCCTAGCTCACCCAAACAGTTGATCATTACACTAAGATGTGCATGCTCAACATAAAGTTAAAATTCATAAAACTTAGACTAAAAGAGTGGAATATCCAAATCTTTAGAAACCTTTTTAGAGAAAGAATCTCCTTGAAAGTAGAATGGCTAAGATCCAAAAAGACCTCTCAAATGATTTTTCTTACATCCTAATAAAAGAAGAGAGGAATCTCATAGTTCAATTGGATGGTGTCTACAGTTTTGAATAAATCTATTGGAGACAAAAATCAAGGATTAAATGACTTAAATAAGGTGTAAAACCAAGTTTTTTCATTTAACATGCAAAATGAGAAGGCAAAGAATAATAATATGAAGATTGAAGATGCTTATGGATAAAATTTTGATGATCCTGACACCATAAGTTTAACCCCTAATTGAACCCTAACCCTAATCTTAATAATAACCATAATTTTTTGGTAGATTTAATAGCAACCATAATTGATCCTTATACCTAACCCTAATTTAGCCCTAATCATAATCTTAATTGTACCCTAACCCTAATCCAAATTCAATTTTGGCACCAATTGAAACACCAACCCTAACTTTAACCATAATTGTAACCCTACCCATAACCTTAATTTTAACCATATTTTTTAACCTTAATTCTTACCATAATTTTCTTATGACTCTGACATAACCCTAACCTTGATTGTAAACATAACTCTATCCCTAACACTAACTGTGGTTATAACTATAATTGTAACTCTACTTTTTACCCTATTTCTAATCCCAACCTTAACCTTCACCATAACCTAACCCTAACCATAATTTTAATATATTTTTAATTATAATACTAATAAGTAGGTTTAAAATTATAATATTAATAATTATTATTATTAAATTAAGGTTCTAATTAATTATTTCAATTATATTTCTAAAATTAATAATTATAATAGTAACTTTGATATATAATCATGAAATTAAAATATTTCAAAATAATTATTTAATAGGATTAAAGTTATAGTATATTTTGATTAGATCTCTTTTTATCTAAATTTGGGTTCATTTTTTTTCTTCCTTGATTTTTAATTACATTTTTTTCTTTATTACAACTTTTCTTATCTATGTGTATAATTCTCACTCTACTTCTTACCTTAATTCAAATCTCAATCTTAACATTCACCCAAACCCTAAACCTAATCTTAATTCTAATGATTTTTTAATTATAATAAAAGAATAATACCATAATATTATAAAATATTATAAAATAAAGGTTATAACCCTAAAATTAATTATTTTAATTATATCCCTAAAATTATTAATTATAACCCTAACCTTAATAAATATTCAACAAAATCAAAAATGAAAAAATTATTATTTAATGAGATTAAATTTCAATATTAGTTAAATTTGTGTTGTAATTATTTGTATTCATTGCTGCATCTAATTATGTATGGTAGCACATAAGATTTTTATAAAATGGTCAATGTTTTCTTTAATAAAGTGCTTACAACATGTACTATGCATTGGTTATGGTTTGTGTCAAGGTAAGTATTTAATTTCTAGATATGAGATATTATTTTCTTTTATTTTATGACATTTTATGGATTTTGTTTCATCCATTTTTATCCAAGCCTCTTTATGTCATCTTGTATTTTTCTCTTTACTTTTTAATTTTTTCCTACTCCTAATTATACTTGATTGTAACTCATTTTTTATAATTGTTATAATATTTTATCACATCTTAATCTTGAATTCTTATTTTAATATTATTCTAATTTTTGTTATTATTTTTTTCTTACTATTTTTCCCTTAAATCACCTCCCACATTATTTTTATTTATTTATTTACTTATTTTATTTTATTACCTTTTTGTTGTATTATGTTTTTAGACTTTATGTTTACTATTTTTTGTCTAATCTTTCTCTTAATACTCTCCTATGTATCTTGTTTTTTCATATTTTTTTATTGGTTGTGCAATTGTGTGATGTGAAACATAGATTTTTAATCTAAACATGGAAATATCATATCTTTAAACATTAAAAGTAATTTTTTTAAATGAATTTAATTGGAAAATAACTTATAATTTATTAATAAGGTTTTAATAATTTATAAATTTTTATTAAGAATTAATTTTAGATAAATTTAAAAAATAAAATCATTTCAAAATTTTGAATCTTATTCATATAACTAATATTAAATTTAATATTATAGCATGTTAAATCTTATATTGAAAAATAACATAATAGTAATTTTTATTTGAAAAATTTATATATTCAAAATATGGTTTATTTCATTGCTTTTTAAGTTGAAAAGTTGTATTAGATTATAATTTGTTATTTGCTTAACCAAAAAAAATATGAAAATAAAAAAATTCCAAAATATTTGTAGAGGATATAAGAAAGAAAAAAGTACTTTGCTCATTCCTTATGATTTTGCAAAGTAAAATGGGAATTTGGAAATTTTTGATCTAATATTTTTTTAATTATTATAATTTTCCTATTTTTAATGCATATGAGTGGGATGAGTGCTAAAATTTGATTGCTGAAACTTTATTATTTTCCAAAAACTTTACTTAAAAATCACCTTAATCTAATTAAATCAAATCCTAGAATGCATATATATTATAAAATTATATATTTGATATTTATGTACATTTATTATTTGATAATATATTTATTTATAATAATAAATGTAATTATATTGTATATAATATAATTTGGAAAAACAACTTATTAAAAAAATACTTAAAAGGATTCTACGGACGAGATTAAATCAACTGTAATCCATTCCTTGTAGTGAATTCTTGTTCGTTGATTTCATAATTGGCTTTGGAATTCTCAAATAGGACCCGCCTTCGATGTAAATATAATTAAAATAATAAATTGAAATATATAAAATAATCTAATAACAAATTCAAATAAATAATGTATTTTTAATATATTATATTATTAATTTAACAAAATATTATAATATTCTAGCATATATAATGTATAATATATAATTTTAACATCATATTATAATTATAATGTATATACAATATAATATGTAACATATATAACATCTAATATATAATATAATATATTAAATAATAAAATTATAATTTTATATTTTAATTTTAAATTATGTAATATATTATCTATTAAAATAATTTAATATATTATATTATTGAATATTTTTATAATATACTATATTAAATTAACATCTAATCCAGAAACACGTTCAACATAAACAAAAACCCCAACCTTAGGTTTTTTCAAACAATATGAAAGACCAGAGACATAAGGCAAGATAAAATGGAATTCAAAGAGGAAAAATTTGAAGTTCCATCAATAGTCACATGATATGATCGCATCATTCTTGATCATTTGATATCATGAAAACCTCCAAAATCTAATATTCAAATAACCCATATCATCGGCAAGAGAAGTTCCATCGGGGTGAAATGAAAAGGTCATACCGAGCATATAGGTCTCACCAATGAAGTTCCATCGGCAAGAAACCTGTCTTGTCTCACCGATCAAAGCACAAGGAGTTGTATCGGCCAGACCAACGCCATCAGAGTAAGATCCCTGAGTCAACCCGAGTGCATTTGTCTCGTCAATGAAATATCATCACCGAAACACTCATCTTGTGATATCAGTGTAATGTCTCCCCGATAAAAGAATGTTTAATGAACGTTAGTCAAGCCTGAATAAAAGGATCGCCCAAAGTTTCAATTGTCTTGCCGATAGAACATTTGATGTGACAGTGGGTAAATTCGAATATCAGCTACGCTCGTCTTCAAAGCTAGGACATTAATGGCAGTATTACTACCAAATGTGTTGATGATTTCCTGAATTGAGAAAAGAAATTGAAGGCAAATTTTTCAAAGTTAGGAGCAGAGGAACAGACAAAGGGCCAAAGGATCTTGCGGTCAAATAATTCTAAATAAACTTGTAAGTTCCCTGCAATTAAATTTCTGGTTTTGTGATTCATAAAAATGGAAAGCACTAGCTCAAGAAAAGAAAAAGGTAGGAAACAGAGTGAGTGTAAAAACCCTAGAGGAAAAAAGAAAAAAATTGAAGTAGAGAAGGAACTAGGGGTAGCTGAGAGGAAGTTAAACTAGGACTTAATTGATCAATTGCCCGGCTCAGGACCTAAGGCCAGGCGATCTGCACAACTTAGGGAAAAAGTGGAAAAGTTAGAGGATAAATGCAAGCATATACGAGACATATGGACCCCAATTAGGGGATATGAGCTGTTTATTTTTCATTACAAATAAAGGAACCGATATGAACCAATGTGAAATCCTTGGAAGTTAAACCTAGGGAAACTAGTCTACCCCAATGTATGTGTAAATGTAGAATTGGTGAAAATGCTAGCTGCCAATTATAATCCAAAATGTAAAGCTGTTTGTGATCCATCAGGTAAACCATTTATACATGTATTTGAAGCTGCCATCTGTGAGGTTTCTAACCTAGAGGGAGTGTGTGGTGAAAAAATTGTACCTGAAGAGCTAGAAAAGGAATCTTGGAGGATGGATACTTTGTACAAGGGTTGGAGGTTGCCACTACACAGGTCTAAGAAAGATGGTGTTTCAGTTCCACTGAATGACAGTGATGGTCCCCCATTCCATGTTGATTTGTTTGAACCCTACATGAGGTACACATATTTTTCAGTGTGTCAAGTGCTGGGAATGGAGGCCCCTGAGCACATGTCAATTGTACCCATGTTAATTGCAATGGACATCTAATGTCACAATTCAAGGTTTTTTTATTATGCTTCACACATCTTTAAAGTACTTGATTCAGGACCGATGGCATTAAAAAGTGGAGCTTCTATCTTGCATTTGGATGCTTAGTCAATCCTAATACATATGATACTTTATTATGGACAAGAACTACAGATGTGGCCTGAAAAACTAAGGGATGTACAATTTGATAAGGAAGGAAGCTTATTACCAGTACAACTCTGGACTGCCACCTAGGATTGCAGATTTGCTAATTCTTGTTATCTACATTTTGAAGAGTTTTTTGTGAAACCACTATACAGATTTTACAATCATCATTGTGAATACTCATTGATCGATGAAATAAAAAGGTTTTTAAGGCCTAAGGATTTCAATGGACCTGTCAACCACAATTGGGGAGACTGGTACTGTCTAGAAGATGCGACCATGATAAGAGTATATGGATTTGAAGATGGACCTTTCATTTTTCCCAAGACGGTGCTTGATAGGATTGCATATTTGGAGATTGCTAGGCAATTGGAATTTTTAGATGATATGAATCCTAGTTCTTTCGGAAAGCAGGCATTTATGCCTAGTACATTATGCTTCGGTGATTTCATTGTATTAGCAAGGGATGGATATGACATGGTTCTCAACAAATTGTTGCAATACAACATGAAGAAGGGTCCACTACGAAAAGGATTTGATCCAGAAGGGTATATTGATTTTGCAAAAAATAAAATGAATTTGGGAGGATACAATCACATACCCTATCTGTATGATAACTTGATCAAGAATTTGGAAGCAGAGGAAGCCGAAAAAGTTCTTGATGTGTATAACAGGGGATTGTAAGATATAGAACTATTATCTTATGATGAAGAGGCATCTGGTGATGGTAGGCCTAGCAGTACAATTGATAAAATTTCCAGATTGAGAACTCAAGACTACAAGTATGTTGCCAAGGAACCAGATGTTTAAGGGAGTGCAACTACTGACACAAGGCAGATAGCATATAAATCATTTGTGGCTGATGATAAATTCATTAAAACCTTTTTGTGCAAAATAAAAGGAAAATCAATAAGGGAATCAATGGAGAATATTACACCAAGTAATGAGGAACAACTATTGAATAACTTAAAATCAAGTGTGGAAGAAGAAATGAAGAGGATGACCCCTGAAAAAGGAAGGAAATTATTAGAAGATGCACGTGTCATGATATTTCCTGGGTTGGATTTAAACTCTGCTTTATTTTTTGATAGTTTTCTAAAGAATAGTAATGCCACACATAAACTCACTCCTGAGGGGGTAACAAAGATCTATGCAGGATCTAAGTATAACCCAGATGAGGGATCACTTATGATATGGGCCCTGTATCCTCCACATAAGAAATATGTTGTAATCGATACTGAAAAGGATTTTGGACATGTAATGACATTAAAATTTGGTGAGGTTGATCCAATAGCTAGAGCATAAATTGACATTAATGTGGCCAAATTAAATAAAGACCAAATCCAAAAGCTAATCAAGGAAAAATAAATGTATAAGATTAATAACAAGAGACTACTCAGACAAATTGATCACTTGAAGGACATGATGGGAATCATGCTAGGATCCACAAAGCAATTGAATCATGGTGAAATCTCCCAAGCAAGAGACCAGTGGGAAGAATCAAAAACATACTTATGAGGTAAATGTGATGCACTCACTACAATAATAAAGAAGAGGAAGACCAACTCAATGACTTGGTTGAGTAAGCTCTGGGGAACACATTCAAACAATTTTACTGCACTACAAGAACACAAGAGGATAGATGGTAGGATCCGAGATAATTTATAGGAAATAAACCAAAGGGATGCTCTTGATAACATAGCTATTGATACTAGAAACCATTTTATGAGAAAATATAAAGACTTCCATGATGAATTGCAAGGTGATGAGGAGGCGATGATCAATGTCACAAAAATGGGAGTATCAATGCTATTAGAAGATGGAGGGGAACTAAAGGGAAAATATAGATGGATGAAGGAATCCGAGATGATGATGCAAAAAATTTTGGAGACAACCATAAGAAATGATTTAACAATGGACGGGGCATGTGAACCAAATGAGAAGATGTTTGAAATGGAGATAACCATAAGGAATGCACTGAAGGATGTTGATACACGCAAGCGACCAACTTATCGATATTATCAGTCAAACATCAATTTATGGATTAATAGAGCATAATTTATGTGTTAGCCCTGGGCCATCACGAATTGTCCATACAAGCATTGCATGGAATTCAAATTGTCTTTGTCCTATTGGTCTAGATACGTCATACATAGTCACGCCATTCCATAAATTTAGTAACTCATCGATAAGAGGCTCAATATATACATTCATATCTTTAACTTGGTACTTACCTAGTTGAATGAACATAAACATTACATAATTATTATAACCATTTTACTGCAATATATATAAATTCATGTACATGAGTATTAAATGAAAAAACATAGAAGTCATTATGCAACAAATAAGACAAATGAGATGCCACTACGTTAAAGAAAATCAATGTAAACAAATACGTAGAACAATCATTTCCAACATTATGTGCTCCCTCTTTATTGACATCCATGGAGGAATGTTATTGTTGATAACAAAAATAGGCCACATCGAGTAAATAGATCTCAGCTCTCCAAATGGATTGACACCGTCCACTGCCAATGAAACCCTGAGATTACGAGGTTCTTCTTTAAGTGTGGCCATTTTTCCTCCATGTCCCTAAATGTAGAACCATTCACAGGAATTTGAAGAATGTCATCTCAACTTCTATTCCGTGCATGGTAATCCATAAATTGTGCTAAGCTTTCACACCTAAATAATTATTGCATATGTGGAATAAGGGGAATATAATGAAGAACCTTGTGAGGCACCTTTTTTGTTAGTTGATCTGTTTGATATTTACTAATATGATATTTCGGGCATTCTGTTGCAAATTCATGTTGTTTATGATATATAATATGATCATTGGGACATGCATCTATTGCTTTTTACTCCATTCCAATATCTTCATAATGCCAGATAAATCTCGGTATGAGCGAGGTAAAATATTTGATGGTGGTAACAAAAATTCACCAATCAATCTACAACAAAAAATAATTTGTTAATATAAAGAATATTAATGGTACATACTTCATCCTTTATTTACTAGCGATGAACTAACAACAATTAAAATAGATAAAAAAAGATGACATATATGACATACCTTAACATCCATGAGATTTCTATGTTGGATAAACCATTCATAACCTTCAAGTTCACTAGCAACAATACAACAAAGAGAAGAGTTTTTTGGGAGCCTTCATAAAGGGGCTCATATGCCTTCTCAAGTATAGGTAAATCATGAACATCATCAAATTCATCTCGATCAACATGATCAGCTATGCCACTACATGTGTCATGGATCAATGTATTTGTACCATCATCTTCAACTGTGTTTTTTGGCGCATGATCATCTTCTTCCATAGGATCATTAACTTCATCTTTGATATTCATAGCTCCATGTTCCTCCTCTTGCAAAACCACATTCTCTAGGCCATGATAATCCATATAATGTGCCCTAGGGCACCCCACCTTTATAATAATGACAGACACAAATAAACCATGATCATGATCAAGTGATTTTTTATATATATATCAAATGTTAAAACAATATAAACATTTACAAATTCAATCAATATAAACACATATAATGAACAACTTACCAATGGAAGAAAACCATGCCCCCCTTCAACATGACCATGCTGCCTACAATGTTTCTCAGCTATTGTGATTAAAAGTTTTCTCGTCTTTAAGCCCTTGCAATTATTGCAAGGATAATAACATTTCCCATCACCCTTTCTTTTCAATCTAGCCCACAATCTATCAAGTGACTCTTCATTTTGTTCTAGACTAATATTATCTGACATGATTTTTCTTTACCAAGCTTGAATATTTAGATCTTCAAAAATTATCAAAATCACACTCCAATAATTTTTAATCATAGACAGGTAACAAAATATAATAATTATGATATTTTACACCAAAAAAATTCGGCATGCAACCACCCCGAAAAAAGAGAAGATAGTCTGAAGTTAATGACCCCAAAAAACATTTTAAAATGCTAATTCCAGAAATTATTATATTCTGATTTTACTATGATTTCCAATTGTTAGACTCCTAAAATCAAAATATTGAACTTGCACAACAAAATTTGGAAATGAAATTCTCAAAATGCACAAGTCTAAAAATGAAATGGATGAGATGTTGCATTAAAATATGATTTTCAAACCTGGAAGTACAAATTTGAATTCACAATTGAATTATGGAAATAAAATAGTATGGCATAATAAAGAGTTTCATTTGAAGTGGACCACCCTATTATATGCCTTGATAAAGTTAAAATATCTATGAATTTTATCTACAACATATCCTGCATAGTCATTAGTCTTATTCACATCCCTGCTTTGGATATCAATAGGAAACACTATTAGATGGCCTCCTTGAAAGTTCAATCCATTAAAGGAATAATGAAAGTGTCTTAATGATTACATCCATCTGACAAAAAATAGTGTATGGTTGAATAAGGATGATATCATTTTAGTGTCTGAATCTACCACATAGAGATTAAATATGCTTACTCTCAAATAAAGTTGAATTATATAAACAATAGTCAGATGCCTCCCTTAACATAAAGGACAATCTAGAGTACTAAGGAATTTTATATCCTTTATAAGAGATTGCTTTTAACCAATTAAAAACTTGAGAGGGTAATACACAGGTTGCAAGGAAAGTTAAAAATTTATCATAAGTAGCCCAATCCAAAAGGAAAAAATTAAGCATGCAAAAGCATGAGTAGGTTGACCAACTTCACTAAAAGCACAAGTTATTTTTTATAACATCTTACCTGGATATTACTTGATAAGGTAAGGAGTGTTCGTTTCCAGTCAGTTTCATATGGTGGCATATCTACACACAAATCATCAAATTGTCAAATAACTAAATAAATTGTATTACTTAATAAATCTGTTACAACATGCCATTCATGTCAAAATCAATTCTTCTTACCACAAAAAGTTTGGTTTCCAATTTGACAGGTTCATCTTTTGATTCCTATACCAACTTCTAAAGGAATATGGCAACTTATACTTCTACATGAGGAGACAATTTCATCTTCTAAACTATTCCAAAGTACAAAACAAATAGAAATCATATAATCTGCATGATAGTTATAACTTGCTAGATGTTTGGCAGCATCTAAAAATTTAAATGAACTGAGAAAAATAGAGAGGCCTGATGGAACCTCAAATTTCATTCTTTGAGTTCCATTAATTTTCTGCCACATTACTGGTCTGTCATGCTATTCTGGAGGAGCCTAGCGTTGGGGTTTTATTTTTACCTTCATGAAATCCTAATGTTCTATATTAAACCCTAGGTTGGATCTATTTTGTCATTACCTTTTAGGGGAGGTTTTAAAACAACTTATGCCCCATTGAATCATCTAGGTTGGGTCCCTTTAATACACTATGTTAATATTTCACCTCGACTTTATTATTTCCTAAGTCTAGGTCGGCTCGTGCCCCGTGCTTTAAGAACAACTTTATGCCATTGTTTTTCATCGGCCTAGGTGATGTCCCCTTTTCCCCTTCTAATAATTATCTTATTTTGCAAGGAGTGTATTTTAATGACCGTCGATCATCCTACGGTTGACCTTGACCATTCCCTGCGATCTCACGATGACATCACCGTTGGGTTTCAATTGATTGTGATATCACAGGCGAGCGCCACGTGTCTTAGTTGTCGATGCCAAAGAAGGATTAATAAAGTGTTTAATATTTGTATCAGAATTTAATACATTAAAAGGTGGGTTACTAAAAGAGCTATGAGATGCACGTGCTCGAGATCGACGATGGTGTTTTAATCTTGATGAAAAGTTGCTCGACGGTTATATTTGGTGCTGTTGACTGCTGTGAGTGAACACGATCATCGGTGGTGGGAATCAACGGTCGCCCACCATCGTGTGATCCAAAGATGCAGGGTGTTTAGTGATTGCGATATCACGGGTAGGTGCCATGTGTATCCCTTTGGATCTGCACATTGTGGTGGGCCCTCGACATTGTCATGGAGATTACATCAGCCTTTTTGAAGGTGGTCGTTCGATGATCTAACAAAAACAAAAGATAGATGATTGAAGTTTAAATTTGCATTAAATGCAATTGGAGCCGTTAGCGTGGCTTGCAAATGGGCTTTAATGGTGGATGAGATGTCTACTGGCTAAATTCAATCAACATAAAGTATTTGATTTCATTCTATCTTCACCACAAAAGCATTCAAGTGTTTTCAAAGCGGTTCAAAGCTAGAGATAAAGTTTTTCAAGCAATCACAGCGAAGGTTTGGTTCTCTACAAGGCGTGAAATCCCGTGAATTACTTTTTGTATCACTGGTTTATTTTGACTAGGATTCTTGTGAAAAGTTGTAGTGTGCTGGTCTGGGAGTTGTTGATTATTGTTATAGGGTTACTGGTTCATTTGAATTGCTGGAAATTGCATAGTTTTTTTGTAATTTCGTTTTTTGGGTAGCCCTAGTTTGTTCAAGAATTTGAATTTTAAGAAATCCCTAGTTGTTTGATATGGTGCCACCGAAGCAACACTCTGGCCATGTTGATTATTTGAAAAGGAATTTATATGATGATTTTCTGGATCAACTCCCACTATCGATAAATGATAGAAGAAGGGCTTTGGTTTTAATGAATGGAAGAACCCTGGGCGAGGGACTAGTGTGCAAAAACTATAATATTGCAAATGCTAGGGTTCCAATGACAGGTCTAGAAATGTTCAGGCTATGGTATGGACAGAGAAACCTACCCCACCCTTTTTCAAATGGCAGGAGATACAAGATGGGGAAACTAGCAATGCCGAATGTGTTTCCTGACGTGGACCTACTCAGAGCAGTGGTTGCACGTTATGACCTAGTTACAATGGTAATCATGGATAATGATGGTGGGATTCTGCTAAGCATAAGTGCAGTTGAAATTTAGCAGGTTTTTAATTTGAGTGAGTCTAGTTCATTCTTGGTTTGAATTGATTTTGAGGAAATGAGGTAGGAATATGCGATGTCAAAGCCTCTTTTCAGATTAAAGTTACTTCCTCCTCACCTGGCCAAGGCAGGCAGTTGAACGATTCACATCAGTCCAAATGACCAGGAGCCTTTCAGGCTAAGCTATTTTGCCAACCACTTTTTGGCAACATTTTATTCATTGTGCCAGGTTTTGGGATTCAACCCAAATACAGTGATGCCCATTGCATATATGTTTATGGGGGCTCAAATTCAGCATCCCAGTTTCTCCATGGTGTATGACTATGCATATTTTCTTGCATAAAAGATACATGATGTTTTGTTGAACTTGCTTGTGGGTGATGTCAGCACTCCTTTCTTTTGGCACTCCCTGTTAATGCATATGTTTCTATATAGGAATGTCGACTTCTTCTCAGAGAAGATGGAGTTGAGGCAAGAGGTGAATGGAGAAAGGTTACCAGTACAGCTCTGGAGTGCAGATTTATCTTACAATAGGGGAGATTCCAGCTTTGTGCAGTTTGATAACTGCTTTGCCTCCAGACTCAGAGCTAGGTTGGTGGTAAATGTGCCAAGAGTTCTTGAAGATTTGCATGACTTCCTCTAACCAAAGGTGAGGAAGCCTGATTTAAAGGTCTGCCATAATTGGGGTGACATCATTTTGTACCCCGTGAGCACTATCCTAAGGGTGTTTGGTTTCCAGGGAGCCCCTCACATTCTCTCATATAATGTACCATCAAGGATGGGATTTTCCGAGGTCATGTGGCAACTAGGTTGTATTCATGAAGACAACCTAACAGGGAGAGGGAAACGGACTTTGTTCCCTGATTATACTATTGTTTCATATTTTGTCTTTTCCAAGGGAGGATGGGTCCACTTTGGAAGGTTTTTTTATGACTATCATTTGAAGAGTGGATCTAGAAGGCAACATGACCCTGAGGGATTCTTTGCCTTGTTTAGGAAATGATTTAAAGGTGGCATATTTGTACATGAATTCAATTTTCTTGAGGACCTAATCAGAAATGAGTTTGATTTGAATAGGCAGGAATTGAATAAAGAAAAATGGATTGCCTATGAGAAGTTGTTGGCCATGGTGCATAGAAT